>JAHSPW020000009.1:20773535-21358535 GCA_019985065.2 Arctostaphylos glauca | reverse complement strand
AAAAAACTTCACCTTCATAGAAGGCTTCGTTCCCCAAATAACTCTCCAAATAAAGGATGTACCTCTGTTAGAAATATAGTGTATTCACTATACTTTGATTTTAATGATGAAACTGTGTTTACCTTGAAACATAATATTTATATGACTTGTGTCGTCACAAATGATTTTCGAAAATATTCCAAAGGATTTGAAAGATCAAAACTTGTTCACTTTGTTTAATCTTAAGAGTTCAATTTGAATAAAATCATGGCACAATATCTTGATAAGTAATATATCTTATGTGCATAATGATTGTCTTGGAAAAATGTTTGTATAGCTTGAATTGTGCCAAAACAAGTTGAGGTTCAAAGGGAATTCAAGAAGGGCAATTTCTGGCCCGACTGGATGACATGACAACTGGCCGGAAGACATTGTCTATTGGGCAGAAGGCTTGTCAGCTGGCAGATCGGTCGACTTGCCTTCAGAAATTTGAGTTTCTGATAAATTTTAAAACAATCAAAAATGCATTTAATGCTCCCCCAACTACTTCAAACGGCTATATATCTTTGAGGAATAATTATAACTTGCAATGGTCTTCAATGTTCACCACAACAACCAACTCAGGAGTGTATCTGCAAGCATTCAAAGCTTTTACTCTCAATGTTCTCACTTTCAAGTCTTTTGCTCTTTAATTTTCATATCTACTCTAGAGCTTTATCTTCCTCACACTTCTCATAATTGTAAAGAGTTGTTTCAAGTTTAGTTTCTTTCTAAGCTGTGTGTTTAGGTTCTTAAAAACTTGTGAGAGCTTAGAACCAAAATAAGAATTATTTTGGGTGAGTTATTTTCTTATGATTTGACGAGTGAAAAATCCATGCGGTTCACTAACTCCTTGGAAAATCTAGCATTGTAATTCCATATTTGAAGAATAGTGAAACTCAAGAGGTGCTCTTGAAGAGTGGACTACGGACCCGTCTCACCGAATCACCATACATCGTGTTTGATCTCTCTTCCTTTTACTTATTGCAATTCATTTTACATATATACATTTGTTGTAGATTAATCATCATATTTGTATTGCATCACTTAATTTGTAGATTCGTCATTTAGTCTAGCTACACATTTCACCCCCTCTGTTGCTTTTGAGACAACAACCTCCTAATCCCAGTAAAATTCCATAAAAAGACTCCACCTTAAACTCTCTATATTTCGACCTCCAACATCACAAAGCATCCTCATCCACCTTTTTCATCTCACAAAGCATCCCAACAAAGGAGACCAAGTCCTCTATATCTCGGTCATTCAGCTCCCACCAGGAAGCAATATCCTGAAATATGAAGTCCCCTCCTCCTTAAATAATCGTTGTCCATGGGAACCAAGTCTGCGGACTGCTGCAACGATAGCAAGAGATGGGAGTGCCACATCCAACCACCCTCTCCACATAAAAGAACCTCCAAAACTAGACATTGCGCCCATTACCCTCCACAAAGAAAATTTTGATACTAGAATTCTTGACATCGCCCTCTGATACCGTTCCGAAGGCCTACTCTATAACGAGTATTGATCTCCTGAGTCTACCGATCTCCAGTCCATAACTTCATTTGCCATTAGCATTGCATCAAGGAATATGGTGCCTCCAAGCTCCCACAAAGCCACCCAGCCGATAAGTCTAAAGTACTTAAATATCCTCTACAATCTTATAAACCCCTCTCAGCAAGCTAACAGACCTAAAATCCTTAATATCCTCCATTGTCGCCCCACTCCTCTCTTTTTTGTGAAAAAATATTTTTCCTATTGAAATTAACATAAAATATGTGTTCCTTCCATTTGTTTTAAATGTTATCATTATCCTGGAAAGTGATAAATATCTCACCCAGAAAAAATAATATGCATTTGACATCTAAGGAAATAAATTTGGAAGTTTGAAATTAGGAACAAAAAAAAAAAAAAAGACGCGCTTAAGCGAACACCAAATCCCCAAAATTTTCAAGGAAGGAGATATGCTTTCTTTTTCTTTCTCAAGAATTTTAATTTAAAAATGAAAAAGAAAATTAAAGCAGAAGTGACAGATACCATTTCACAGAGAAGAGTCTCTTATGTTCATTACACCAGTGTGGAACGCATGTGACTTACTGTCAACAAGCAAAATACGTGTCCAATCAAAATATTATTCATTAAAGCATCCACAAAACAATGTGGAATACGGGTATGTAACTAAGAGGAGGATCAACTAATTCTGATTTTCCAAAATACGAAGACATGGCCGGATTTCATCTAGCTAAAAACAAAGATTTTAGGTAAATGGTTTCTTCAACTAATACATAAAATAATGCTACGGGAAAAAATTAAATGGAAGTATTATGCATAGTTATATAAGAAATCAACCACTTAAAAAGGTTGTGGCACATGCGGGCAAAAAACCATACCGGTTTAGAAAGTAATATATTATTGGCTTGCTAAGCAGTGCTTCTCTCTCCCTTGATGCTTCCTCAGACTGACTTGCTTCCAAACTCCATATTTCTTGAAGGGCAGATAAGCAGTTTGCAACTACCTGATAAATAGAAGGGAAATGCAACAAATGATCATACCAACAATCATATACACCTCAACACCTAAAAGAGTTAAGACTCAAGAGCAGAAGAATAACCCTTTATTTAAAAGAGGAAAAGAGTAACTAAGATAATATCCAATGAAATATGAAGCACAAAATAATTATGATATTATCCCAAACAAATGAAGCAGAAGAATAACCATGTATCCCTCATTATGTACTACAGGAACTAAAATAAAGTAGTATTTTAACCCAAAAATGTCTAAATTGTATTCAGAGAAAAACCCAAATGCGAAAGAAAAGGAAGATCTTAATGATTATAGATAGCAAAAGGTAGATTATAGATAACAACATGGCCACTGAACCATACCAATATACCACAAAAACTATGCCCCGTTCCATTTTGCAGTAGTCATTTCTTTAGTTGGCGATCTAAAACAATTAAATTTCAAGTCTCGAAATGCATTCTACTCAAAATAACAATAAAAAGTGGGGAAGAAAGCAACAGTCAGCGGCATAACTAGCTATGATATCCACAACACCCCCCACCCCCCAATATGTGGAATCTAATGCCACGTAAATTTTCAAAGCTTTTTTCTGTTATTATATTAAAATCTATGACATTGTAATTGCTCGACACAAAATCCCTGTTTTCTCTCTGCCAACTCACTCCCATCTAGTCTCGCTCTTCCTCAGACCAGAGCGAATACTGCCATCTGCTAGTCCGCCAGCATCACCCTTGCTGTAAGTGCAGGTTTTTGCGTTTGATGAGTTGGTTTCTGAATTACACTATTACAGAGAATGGGATTTAAATCGGTGATTATTACAGCCAATAAAATTCTAATTCGTGTTGAATGCACGTGACAAATAAATGTTAGCAGCATTTTGTCGTGCTTTGTAGATATAGATACATGAATGCACATATGGACATGCCTATAAACAGTTAAATTTTACCAAACTTCAGCCTTGCAAGTTATTTTGGGGAACTCAGTTTGTTTGAACAGAATTTTTGTGCTTTCATAAAATAGTTTCTTATGTTTTGCAGTTTTGGTGTTTAGTTGTACTAAAAGAGTGGAAAAATATACCAGGAAATGTTATACGAAAACAGTGAAAAACAAACTTACTTATTCAACTTGTATCTGCGTCTATCAGTCCTATTTTGTCAATGTGTCACATTGACCAACATTTTAATTCTACTTGACACCCGCAGTAACACAAAAAAGCGGGAACCAGGCTTATACAGACTAGTTTCTTGCACAGATAGAAAGGTGATACGAGAAAATGCTTGTAAAGTTCTGCCAGACCTAACACTTCTTTTTTTTTTTTTTGTAAAATGTCAAGGAGATCTGTCAACAAAAAAACTAGAGCATTGGCCTTGTGGTGGGTGACTGACTTGCAGCAATAGCACCTTTTGTGACGCAGACACTTAAATTTATGCAATATGATTGAATATTTGGCAACATAATTTTATGTCTCCATCTCAATTGGTTGGCAACTGCTTATGCTGCCCCCACATTAATTTCATGGCTCAGCCACAGAAAACAGTATCAAAGCCTATCCAAATACACGCTAGAAAAGGATCCATCTTTAGATCGTGCAAGTGATGTTTGCCAAAGTTTTGGTTTCTAGTTAAAAAACTCTCTTAACAGTTTTTCATGGAGTATATATACTTTTTAATTTGGTATCAAGTGATAAAACCACTTCAACTTTAAATGCATCAAGAGTTAGCTATGAAAGAACCAAAATTTATGTTGTCGACTCATTCAACATAACATCACTTCAAGTTAAATCCTTAGTTTGAAGATGCAAATGCCAAACGAAAGTCAAGGCTTCATTTGTTTGATTTCCTAACTTGTAGGCCCTCTGACCATTTGTTTAGTGAGTGACTGACAGCTTTTGCAGAACCTAAATTAACATATATACACACACAAATATGTATACATAAAACACGTACAAAGATAAGTGGTTATTGATTAACATTTAACAAGAAACAATGGTGAATGAGATGAGCCAACCTGAGTATCTGGGTCGTGCAGCATCAAATGCTTAAGCATTGCCGGAAAGTCCGCATCGACACAAGTTGCAGCCGATATATGATACAACTTCAAAACCCCAATTGTCGCCACCATCCTCACGTAACTGTTCCCATCTTTCAACCCCAATCCCAAAGGCCCTATCAAGTACTCCACCAAATTCGCCACTCGCAATGAACACAAACTCCTCAAAGCAAGCCCCCGGATCATTGGATCCTCATCCTTACAGTCCTTCTGAAGGAAATTTATAGTAAGCAGAGCAATATCCGGGTTGCCCTTTGCATAATTCCCCACATACAAATAACACATTTTCTTTAGAACAATATCCGAAGTAGCCGAGCACATCACCATCTCACTAAAGAGTGACGACACGTCAACCCCAATAGTCATGTACGAGATCACCTTCTTGAATAAATCCCTCTTCGAGTCATCCGTTCCCGGAGCCCGGCTCCCCGCCAGCTGCCGGAGCTGCATTTTCAGATCCGAAACCTCTCCTTTTCTGGTATAATCAGCGTTAGCGTTAGAATTACGAATATTAGGGTTCGAGTTAGAATTCGATAAATCTCGATGCGATTCTACAGAGGCATTGGGTGTTTGTGCGTGACCAAAAGAGAAAGACAGTTGAAAACTCTTCACCATTTTACCACTCTCCTCTCCTTTAGACAGATCATACATTCATATGGTTACACGCAGAGGGAAAAAGAGAGAGCGGAGGAGAGAGAAATTGACTTTGAGGATCTTGGTGGCCAATTGAACATAATTAATGTCTTATTATATGTATATATATAGCTACTTACTAATATGTGCATATATTTATGTGAAATGGTGAAGAGTTCTATCAAATGAGGATTAAATTATAGTCAAGAGTCGTTATCGAGTTCTCCGTCGGGGGAGAGTTGTAGAGAGAGAGAGGGGTACCCGGAGGGTTGAGAAGGGGAGGGGGAGCGCTGAGATTGAGCTGGAGGAGCCATTTGAAGCTGAGAACGACGACGAGATTCAGTGATTTCTCCAGTGAAACCGATCGATCTCGGAGTGGCAAATCTATCGGTTGAAGAGATCAAATCTGAGAAATGGTAATGGGAAATTCAGAAGTGCTGATAGAATCACCCAGGTGTAGCAACAGGTTTACGTCAAAATAAAATGATAAGAAATTGTAACAACAGGCGGTAATAGTTTTACACGGACTCTCCTCATCTATCGCTTTTTATCGCTAACACTCCTCAAGTTTCAAATTGGACCAATCGACCCCCTAATCTACACACTTCAGTCAATTGCAATCCTTTTGTTAACTGACCATTTATTTATGTCTTGCTTTCTAGGGAAAATGTTAGGCTTTGTTTGGAACTTGTGGAAGGGAGAGGAAAAGAAAAAAAAATATTTAAAGGAGAAATTGTGAAGAAAATTAATTATTTTTCATTGCTTGGCTTCAAAAGTAAATAAGAGAAAGTATAAGGGAAAAAGACTTTTATTAAGAAGAAGAAAAAAATGAAAAGTCAAGTTGTTTAGTTTAAGAAATTGTTGTTTAGTTTTAAAAAAATGAAGAAGAAAAAAATAAAATTAACTACATGGATGTAGATTTTCAATGAAAAGTCAAGTTCTTCTATTATTAAAATAAATTCATTAATTCATCAATGTTGTAATTTGAGTACTCCAAAAAAATTACCAATTTATTAAGTAATACGAAAGAATTCGCAAGGGGTTTTTTAACCCGAAAAAACATGCCATTTTTTTCTCCCATTTTCTTTTGCCATTTCTGGATGATTCATTTTATTTTTTTCTTGTGTTTTTTGTTCCCCTTTTACACTGAAAACCCAACCAAGTAGGAGAGAAAATAATTATTTTCCTTTCTTTTCTCTTTCTTTCCAACTCCGCCTGGGACGTTCTTAAAGTCTTATCTTTAGATCCCAGCCGGTCCTAAGCCCGGATAAAGGAGGAGGGTTGTGCATTAGGTAGCTGACAGCCAGCACATAAAAAGCCTCGTCAGATCACTATGACATGAATCCTAAACTTACAACGAGAAATGCTAGGGCGTTCCCTTTAAGCGACGCGTTGTGTCTGCCTTCGGGTGCTTCGAAAAATGAGCAAGGGGCGCCACATCGGCGCCCGGGTGTTGTGATAAGTGAGCAAGGGTTCCCGCGTGTGCCTGGACGAGCGCGGGTAAAGAAGCTAGCCCAGAACTATAGGATCCGCTTAGCAACTTGGAATATAGGGACCTTAACGGGTAAGTCTAGGGAGCTAGTTGATACCATGATTAGGAGGAGGATTAGTATAGCTTGCCTGCAGGAGACTAAGTGGGTAGGGGAGAAGGCTAGAGAGATAGAGGATACAGGGTATAAGCTCTATTATACGGGTGTGGATAGACATAGAAATGGGGTTGGCATCGTAGTAGATAAGCATCTTAAGGATTCGGTAGTCACAGTCACGAGGAAAGGAAATCGGATTATTTTAGTTAAGCTTGTGATCGGGGAGAGTATAATTAATGTTATTAGTGCCTACGCGCCCCAAGTAGGCTTGGATGATCTTACTAAAGAGAAATTTTGGGAACAGATGGATGACGTGGCTCAAGGGATACCTTTGGGGGAGAAGCTTTTTATAGGAGGTGACTTCAATGGTCATGTGGGAGTGCAGAAGCAGGGGTATGAGAAGGTACATGGTGGATTTGGATTTGGAGACCAAAATGAAAGTGGTAGGAGGATTTTGGATTTCGCGGTAGCCCTTGACCTTATAGTGGGGAATACTTTCTTTAGAAAGCGTGAGGAACATTTAATCACCTTTAAGAGTGGAGTCAATAGAAGCCAAATAGACTACTTTCTTGCAAGAGGCGCCGATCGGTTGCTATGTAAGGATTGTAAGGTCATTCCCGGAGAGTGTCTAGTGGCACAACATAGACTTTTGGTGTTAGATATTGGCCTCAAGGGACATAATAGATCGAGAAAGGAAACTAGATGCCCACGGACTAAATGGTGGTTCCTAAGAGGGGAGAAACTGAAGGTGTTCAAGGAACGAACATCCCAAGAAATGGAGTGGGGAATGGAAGGCGATAGTGATAGTATGTGGAGGACAATGGTATTAGAAGGATATCGAAAGAAGTTCTCGGAGAGTCAAAGGGGAAAGGTCCAATTTCTAAGGAGACATGGTGGTGGAATGACGAAGTTCAAACCATGGTAAAAGCCAAGAAGGAATGTTTTCAGAAGTGGCAAAAGGACCGGAAGGTGAAAAATTTTCAGCAGTACAAGTAGGCTAACAAGGAAGCTAAGAAAGCCGTTAGAGAGGCTAAGTTGAAAGCCTATGAGAATTTTTACGCTAGACTTGATAGTAAAGATGGGGAGAGGAATATCTATAAACTCGCCAAACTGAGAGAAAGGAAAGCTAGAGACTTCTCTCAAGTTAAGTGTATAAAAGGTAGCGATTCAGTAGTGTTGGTGAAAGATGAGGATATCAAGGATAGGTGGAGGACGTATTTCGAGAAGTTGTTAAACGAGAAACATGAAGGAGGTTTTGGTGAGGAGGAAGTTGATGTTCCTAGCGAGAAAATGGAATACGAGTTTTATCGGAGGATACAAAAGTCCGAAGTGGCCAAGGCTTTGAAGAAGATGAAACCGGGTAGGGCCTTAGGACCAGATGGCATTCCTATTGAAGTGTGGAAAAGCCTAGGTGATTTGGGGGTGACTTGGTTGACAAAGCTGTTCAACAAAATTATTGTATCTAGGAGGATGCCAGACGAATGGAGGAGGAGTACCTTAGTACCTATCTACAAGAACAAATGGGACATTCAAAATTGCAACAACTATAGAGGTATTAAGTTGATGAGTCATACGATGAAGCTGTGGGAAAGAGTTATGGAGCATCGTTTGAGGATGGAGACTATGGTGTCGGAGAAACAATTTGGGTTCATGCCTGGGAGATCGACCATGGAAGCTATTTACCTTCTAAGAAGAGTGGTAGAGAAACACAGGTCATTGAAGAAGGATCTTCATATGGTCTTTATAGACCTAGAAAAGGCTTATGATAGGGTGCCCAGAGACATTATATGGGGGGTTCTGGAGAGAAAGGGAGTAACCAAAGGGTATATCGATGTTGTTCGAGACATGTATGAAGGTGCTGTCACTGCCATTAGATCACCAGCAGGGGAGACGAGTGAATTTCCCATCACAGTAGGATTGCACAAAGGGTCAGCCTTGAGCCCTTACCTTTTCGCTTTAGTTATGGATGAATTGACTAGTCAGATTCAAGAGGATATTCCATGGTGTATGTTGTTTGCAGATGATATCGTCCTTATCGATGATACTGCTAGCGGTGTTAATACGAAATTAGAAATTTGGCGGGATGCACTAGAGTCTAAGGGCTTTCGGATAAGAAGGAGTAAAACTGAGTATATGGTTTGCAAGTTTAGTGATACCAGAAGTGCGTACGAAGAAAAAGTGATGATTCAAGACCAGGAGATACCAAAGAGTGACCGTTTTAAATATTTAGGCTCTATTATTAGTCAAGATGGAGAGATTACGGATGATGTGACCCATAGGATCCAAGTGGGGTGGCTCAAGTGGAGAAGTGCTACTGGCGTACTGTGCGACAAGAGGGTACCCACAAAGTTGAAGGGAAAATTCTATAGAACTGTTATAAGACCAGCGATGCTTTACGGGACAGAATGCTGGCCTATGAAGAAACAACAGGTGACCAAGATGAGTGTAGCGGAAATGAGAATATTGAGGTGGATGTGTGGTAAGACTAGACGAGATAGGATTAGAAATGAAACAGTCCGCGAGATGGTAGGCGTAGCACCTATAGACGAGAAGTTGAGGGAAAATAGGCTTAGGTGGTTTGGGCATATCTATCGTAGACCTACGGATGCAATAGTTAAAAGAGCGGATAGGATAGCTTTGCATAGCAAAGCTTCGGGGTGGGGAAGACCCAAATTGACATTAGATGCGGTAGTGCGCAAGGATTTAAGTCTACTAGGGCTAAGTGAGCAAGCAGCACTTGACAGAACTCTTTGGAGGAAAAGGATTCATGTAGCCGACCCCAATTGATTTGGGACATAAGGCTCAGTTTGGTTTGGTTCTCTTTCTTTCCATGAGTTCCAATTTCCAAACGGAGTGTTAGAGTTCGTTTGTTAATTGATTGCTTGTTTGTTGATGTCATGCTTTTCTATGGCAAATGTTAGGGTTTAGACATTTTGGAACAACCAACCGTTTTTTTGTCAGAATGGATAGTTCACTAGAGGTTTGGGTCCGAATGATGGGAGTCCCAGACCGAACTTAAATGATCGAGATATTACTGGTGACGAGGCGCGGCCTAAATAAAATTTTGTGGAATTGCCAACAACGGCCAAGAACCCAAGGGGTGTGCCAAACCATATCATGCTGGAATAGTGTTCGGTTGAAATTTCCAACAAAATTTGACTCTGTAGCATATGCTGAATGTATGCCGGTAGAATAAAATAAGGATTTGCGAAAGAAATCTCCCAAACCCTCAATGGGGGACGATGAAAATCCAAGCGGCACCTCGGTCAAAATCCAACATTATAGAAAATAACTTCAATCAATCATGGCACTAAGGGAGAACGAAAAATTGAAATAAAGAAGAAAAGTTAAAATTGTAATAATACGCCGATAGTATGCCATAAGAATTCTGCGTCATTCCAAATGAAAGTAGAAGAAGTATTTAGAAAATAAAAGACAAGTCATTCAACGGCTAGAAGACTGGACTGGTCACTCAGAACTTGTGTCGGAGCATCATTAGAAAACGAAGGGGGATTGGTCATCAAGGGATAGTCGACCAGAACATCGATAGCCTTGAGGGCGTCGATCTATCTGCTTCGGTAAATCACATCCTTGGTAATGCAATTTTAACAATGAAAACCTGTACAGTCTAGTCGTGACCCTTGTACAATGCCTAAGTGACCAGATATTTCCGTTCACCCTGCAAGTTCTCAATTTCTCTAAGCAACTCCACATTTGCCGCCTCAACCATGTCCACCTTGGAGGTTAGAGAGGCCACCTCCTACTTTAGCGCCGCGATATGGTCCTTCAAGGTCTCTCGCAACTCTTTCTCTTTGGCCAATTTGGTCATCGACCCGCTAAGACTCAGACAACTTACGATCAAGCATAGCCCGTGACTGAACAATTTGAAAGAAAAATCAAAATGAGAGTTAAAAACTTTGTAGGATTTTTGTATAAAATAAAAACGGGTGGGGCTTACAGAAATAGTAGACTTTAGGGCCATCTGGTAGAGAGGATTGATTTCGGTTGACAGCGCTTTAATGTCTCTCAGCAATAGCATTGAACGTGCAAGCGCGTGAGCGACCTCATGATCTTTGATAGTGTTAGAACCCATCAGGGGCTTTTTGTCGATCTTTAGCCTCAACTTCCACAGATGCGCATCTTCAAACTCCCCTAACTTCGCCAACAACTAGTTTAGTAGATTCAAAAGGTATCGGGGAAAAAGTCTCCAGAACGTCCTCCTCCTCCTCTTGCACTAGCGGCCTTTCACTAAGATGAGGCATAGTAACAGAAAGAGTGGCCAAGTGGGAAGGGAATGGGGATGACACCAGAAGTGGCATGTTGGAAGCTGAAGGGACAACAAACCTTGCAGCAATCAGTTTGGGGCAACGCTAGTTTTGGCTAGGTGTTCCATTCTAGTTTGTTCGGAATCTAGGGGAACATTTGGACGATTGAGGTAGGATTCGAAATGGCCACTCGAGGAGGCTCACTTCGTGCGACGGTCTTAGAGAGTGTGTCAGTAATGGGGAAGGAAGTTCAAGATGCCGATCTTGCAATCGATGCTAACCTCACGATTGCATGCCAAAACATTGAACACGTTTCGACATCGTGGGATTCGACTCGTAAGCAAAGTAGGGACGGCGTCGAGATCTGCAAAATTATGGTTGTATCAAAGCTGAACTGAAACAATGCAATGACACGAAGAACATCAAAAGGTGAAAATGCATAAAAGTAATAGCTTGCCATTTACCTAGTTCGCCCGGAAGGTATTCTCTCTCCTCATAAGGGCCGAACTTGAAATTTTTTGTGATGGCCACCACGACATTTACATGCGTATTAGAGTCGGGAAGCCTAAGGACTAGTGGGTCGTACTAAAGCCGACTTATTAAGTTGTGACGGTTTGACTTGGTGTTTTTTCTCCCATAATACAAGCCGAAAATGTCACAGAACTCAAGGTTAAGCCCATAGAGTTTCTTGAGTAGAATGACCGACATGACTATTCTGAAGAAATTCACTGATACGTGGGGGGTGGTTAGCCCAAGCTCGTGGAAGACACAACAGAGCCAAGGATGAAGGGGGAACCAAACCCCCCCTTCAATTATTGCCATCAATGGCAAGTGTATGTAGTCTGGCCAACTCTCGGGCACGATGCCCTCTGGCTCCAATGCGAGGTGTACATCGGCCAGAATGTCGTGTCGGTCCCTGAAGGATTGGAGTGAGGTATAGAAACTGAGAATATCTTCATATTTACTTTTCAGCTTCCTTGACGCCATGGAAGAACCTAGCAAAGGTGCATGTGGGGAAGGTTAGGAATAAGAAAGGAAGACCGATGAGATGACTTACAGTTCGACAAAACGTTGAGCAAGGTGTTATGAAATTAAAATTAGTTCTGATGTGTGATGAACATACATATTTGCATATCTAATAGCTCATCGCGTTAGTTTCGAGTTTGCGTGCATGGTCATTTCCATATTTAGTTGATATTACACATAAATGTATCATTGTGTCTCTTCTAGGAAAATCACTTAAAAAGACGTTTCGGGAAGTCTTCTCAACTCTTGAATGCTCTATGAAGTTTGCTAAGGTTGAATGAAAGCATTAAAGTTATCCAAGGCTCACAAAGAAGAACGAGGAAGGCCTGGAGCTCTTAGAAAGATGCTGTCAGAAAGCTGTTATACTAATATATTCATCCGGATAAGATCCTAGTTCATCCGGATGAATTGTTGCAATGAGGTGCCAGAGAATAGATAAGGGGAGAAGGGGAGGGGGAGGTCGACTTGTCGATCGTGGAAGAGGAGAACGGTTTAGGGAAGGTGAAAATTTTGGAACAAAATTTGTAACCAAAATGATACATTATTTGAGAAAGGGTAATTTTGTAAGTTTGTAATATTGTCCCTCATACCGTGAATGTATGATACTAAGCCTTCATTCCATATATATGTAATATATTGTCCCTGTTATCCTTGTTCGATAATTTTCCCTTAATCATTTGTGTTGCCCAGCGGAATATAAAACATAAAATTTGATGATTAAAAGGGGAAAAAATCACTAAGGCTAAAAAATGCAAAAAAATAATTTATTATATTTGTTTTTTTTTTAAACTTTTTTTTATTGTGATTGATATTTTCTTATACTTTTTCAAGTCCTCTAGCGAAGAAAAATTATTAATTATTTTTAAAATTCATTAACTTAATACACCCAACAAAATAGGATAGGAATTAAAAAACCATTGAAGAGAAAGTGAAAAGATAATGCATCTATAGATGGGGCTTGTGCTTTACTAAAATGTACATTGAGTAAAATGTTTATTTCATTCCTAAACTATGCGAATTTGTTTTTAAAATATCCCTAATCGGTCCATTTTGATAAAAAGAAATTAGGTGATTTGACAATAATTTGGGTGTTGAGATTTGATAAACTTGTTGTGAAGTATATTTTTTATTATAACTTGTAAGTTAATATTTTTAATTCATATTTTTTGAATAAACTTTTAACTAATATAAACTTTTAGAGAAAAATCTCATGGACTTGTTTGTGCGTGTGTATTCTGTGGCATTCTGTCGAAACAGTTATTTCGTGACAGATTTTTCTAAACGAAAAGTGAGGACCAATTTTGCTAGTGTATTCAACTGGTTTTCAAAAGTAATAAATTAGTTTCGTGGCTTTGCACTTACAAACCAATCCTAAATCATGAAGTTGATTTTTTTTAATATCATCTTTTAATATTAGATATGAGAATTCAACAAAATGCATCATTGTTCAATGGCAAAATTTATTGTACGAAAGAATATTTTGTTTGATCGGCAAACTCCTTATCCTCTTTTTTTTTTTTCCTTAGAAACTAAAAAGGTACTTAAGTCATCTCCTAAAAGACTAAAATTGTAATTAAACTCACCTCTTATTGATTTTTAATAGATTTTAGAGGGATGTAGTAATTATATTAAATAAAGTATGAATTAATAATTTAGAGACTAAATAAATAAAAATTAATAATTTAAAAATATTTTAAAAATTGTGGAAATAATTTAGTGACCGGTAAACATTTTACTCAATGTACACTCATGAACTATCTTTGTGTCTTTTTCATGTCTATCCTGCTGCGGAGAATCTGCTTGAGATTTTAGGTCCCTTCTCCCGGTAGTCGTTTATCAAAGGCTGGAACCCTGCGGCTACTCTCAAGGCCAGAAAGAGTGAGAAGGAAGAGAGATGTTTATCACCCACTTGCCAAAATTCCACTCCCACTTCTCCATCTTCACCCAAGCATCTCCTCTATCCCTCCACCTCTTCTTTGCCCTCAAACCCAAGCCCCACATCACCTTCTCTCTCCTATCCACACCCAAAACCACCCCAATCTCCCACTTTTCTTCAACTCCAACCCTCCCTTCTCTTCCCACATCCACCCACCTCGAAACCCCAGAAGAAACCCAAATCGAAATTGCCATTGAAAAGCTCTTTGTGCCTCCGGAAACCGACATTCCGTCCGGAAATTCGCCGCTGAGCACGAGAATATTGAAGGGTTCCAATATAGTGCTTAGTAAGTATGCCAGAGATGCTCAAGTGGTGCAAGCGGATTTTGTGAAGAGCAGCGTGAAGACGGAAGATTGTCCCTCTGATGGGAAGCCGGAGTTTGCACTTGTTGGGCGATCCAATGTGGGGAAATCTTCACTTCTCAACTCGCTTGTGAGGCGGAAGAAGTTGGCCCTCACGTCAAAGAAGCCTGGTAAACAACGAGTTTCATGTCCCTTTTGCTTGTGTTATATCGCATGGTATGCGAAAGAGAAATGCTATGTGTCCTCGGGCGTTTTCTGCTGCTTAATTGGATCGTTTTGATTGGTTTCATGTTTTGAAGAAATTAAGTGAATAGATTCAAGGTGAATCATATAATGCCACCTATCCGGTGAAATAGAATGGTGATAATAATCCGTGAGAAATGGTAACCCTGTCCGTGTAAGTAGGCCTTTCCTAGTATGGCACATGCATTTGCATCGTTACATGTGTTAGAAGTCTTTTAGCCAGCTTATTGAACCTCAAATTTGAAATTAATGGCCTAAATTTTTAGGTAGGTTACCTGATGTGTTTGGGTTTTGGAGCACATGATTAATTGTTAAGTTCAACTGTTTTTTCCTTATATATAACAGAAGATTTAGACCCATTGGATTATTTGGTGACATATTAAGACTCCGGAAGAATTGTTAGGTTTGTGAGGTAGAAGTAGGATTTTGTGTAAGACTCTAAGATGGTGTCTGAATGTCAAACTGCTTTCTGGGAGTAGGCAAATACTCGATCTAGTGCCCATGGAAGACGAGACTTGCGATTCTAGATTGAGAGTGGAGTGTTAGGTTTAGCTTGCAATCTTGAATTAAAAATGCTGCAACCTGTGAACTGGGATTTCGCTATGCATGCAAAATGGAGTCAACAGATTTTTGGGATATTTGGATGGGTGCATTTTTTGTATCTCTGGGTTAGGCTATCAATGTTGTTTACTAGAACATTGGCTTTTTCCAAACCTCATGGGGTTGGCGTCGAGGGCAATCTGTTTCGCCTGTGCCTCCTGTTTTTGTAAGACAGGTGTTGACTGCAAGCTGGTTTGATGGAGGTTTTCTAGTTGGTCAGGGGAATGGCTCTGCTATGCTGGCTTCAGATTATCTTCTGTGAATAAGTTGGTTATCGTCTGTTGGGCAATGTCAATCAGTGAGGCTTAGTTATTTATGGTGTCTTCTGAGGCTGTCTTTGGTTCTAATGGTGCACATAACTTAGGCAAATTTGGGACAATTCATGCAGGGGACATATCCAATGGAGAGGGTCTTCCTGCCATTCTTGGTTATAAAGTTGAGACTCTCCATCTAAGTACTTGGGCCTTTCATTGGTGGAGTCCTTTCAAGGAATCAAAGGACTCAACAGTGGAGTAAGTTTATTAGGCCAACAAGGTGGAAAGTGATTACTTATACCTAGGGAAAAGATCTACTTTGATATAAGGTATGCTGTCTAACTTGCTTATTTATGTCACAGACTTGAAATGATGCAAAGGGCCATCTTAGAGAGTTGCTTGGGGAAAATTTCCTACAGAGTGGTAGCATGTTTTGCTAAAAAAAAATTTCCTTGGACTTTCGCCAGCCCAAAAAATCGAGAATGAGAGCGCCTTATATGTTTTTGTTGTGTAGCAAAAATAGATAATGTTATGCTGATTTTTCGAAATATGAAATTGTGCATGAGATAAGTTTTATATTTACATCGTTCTCTCTTTAGGATTATGTTTGAAACAGTACAGTACAGGTTATCTGTTTGGAATGTAGTTCCTGCATCATTTTCCCTTTTGGATTGGTTTTTCCAATGATTTCTAAGAATCTCTCATACGAAAATAGGTTCCCATATTACTATGTCAAAGTGTTCAGGAGATTTTTTGTGCAAGCGACTCGTTCAGTAATGCTCAAGTGTAGAAACTTCAAACTCTCATTTCCCTTTCGCCGAAATACAAACTACATAACCTTTATTTGAAACAAGATGCAGTTTATTTTTAGATTTTGTACCTGTAATGACTCCTCTTTCTAGAATAATAGATTATTATCTTCCCAGAAATCCCCATATACGACTTGTCAAGCCCTGCATTTATTTTTCAGCATGTCTCATGAAATTTAAAAGGAAGTGTTCTTATAAGTTCGTTCCTTTGTTTCTTTTTCATTCTGAAGGATTTAATCAGCAGCTGTTTCTTTTGTACTGCAGGGAAGACACAATGTATCAACCATTTCCGGATCAATGATAGTTGGTACCTAGTCGATTTGCCAGGATATGGGTATGGTTGAGCCTGAGACTAGGAATTTTACATTTAGCCTTCAATTTATATAGACAGAAACATGGGCATTAACAATGCTATGCTCCTTATCTCGTTGTATTACTATTTTTCTCTTAAGTCGGTTATTTCCCACTTACCTCTTTGTGTGAGAAAACTCTCTCATGCTCCATCATATTGAAATGGCAAAGCAAATATTGACCAAATATGATGAAACCCTGTGCTCATTCTCTATGAACGCATAGCATCTGCTAGACATGCACACTAGAATGCTAGTGCATGTTAATTAACTAGCAGTTAGTAAGTATTGATTAGTACTCTCTGTGTCCCAAAATTTTAGTCAATTACGAAAAAATTGCTGCCAAAATATTCAAAAAATTTGCACAAAAGTGCTTTATGTTTTGATCTGGAAAATGACAAGACTTTTCATAAGGGACTAAAATTTTGGGATGGAAGGAGTACATGCTTCTGAATATTCTTGTAATAAAACCTTCAGGAAGTGAACCCATCTCTTTGGTTAGGGTATTAATATTTTCAGAGGTCATTGGTCGGCACATCAGTGTCTCTCCTCTTTTCTCCCCCTACCTTGTTGCATCTCTCTCTTTTTGTTTTGCTAAGAATTCCTTGTTTGGTCTCTCTCACTTGGCCTTTGGAATTTTCTAAACAGACTTGGGAATTTCCATGTGGTTCTTGGGTAGGGAAAGGCATTTGTATATTGAAAGCAGAAGGTCAAAAGAAATCTTACTGCTTGAAAAGCACTAGCTGCGAAATTGGTTTTTTGGCAGTAGTAGATTTCTGTATGATTCTCCTCTTTGATTTTACCGTCTCTTAGTTTGTATATATATTTAGCTTCCCTAAAAGCTGAATATATACAAAATTGGCGTGGGAAAAAATACGGACCAACAGAGAAAATATTATGTGATGGAGAGATAAAAAATCACTAACGTGCAAGGGCTTCGTGTTTGGTATTTTTTTAACTCATTGTAACTCAATCAATATAGTGAAATCTCTTTTGTCTGTGATTCAACCAGTTTAAATTATGTCTTTATTTATTTTTTTTGCTTAATTTTGTGGTGTCTTCCTTTGTGGTGGGTCGGAATCCCAATAACTGGAGTCGGAGACTGGTTAGAGCACAATTAATAAATATAAGGAAGGAGCGGGATGGCCAGGGAAAAGCACAGGTCTTGTGATTGAATTTTTAACTGGCACAATGATTTCACTCTATGGCAGTCGGCAACAAAGGGTGAAAAATATATTGACGGGGAAGGGCATGGTGAAGGCTCTAAAAAAAGTCTAAAAGGTCGGAAGTGTCTGATAACAGTTGAAGCAAGATGAGGGAACCGGTAAACAATACGATTCAGTTATATGTAGGGAACACGCCACTACGGGAGGTTATCAATGAGATGGATCTGGCTGAGGTTTGAGACAAATTAGAAAGTAAGAGCAACTCTAAATCCTTGACAAATCAGTTGTCTTTGAAGAAGCAGTTGTATGCAGTTTGTATAAAAGAGGGAGTAAACTTCATGGACCATCCGGACAATTTCAACAGATTTTTGACAGAATTTGATGCTGTTTTTGGGAAGATTGAGTAGGTGGACAAGAGCTATCCTTTTGTTGATCTTCTTACCTTCATCGTATGATCATTTCAGGACTACTCTGATGTACGGGAATAGTACTATTGTGTTTGATATGTTGGTAGCTGCACTTATTTTCCTTCAGTCGATGCGGGAGAAGGATAATGGGAAGGCCTTAGATTACGGGGTCATGGTTGCATCAGATGATGGTCATTTCAGAGGTTGAACATCTTAGAGAAGCAGTGGATCCAAGCCAAGGTGTAAGATTCCCAGTCAAGGGGTGACAGAAGGAAGTACTACTATTGTGACCAATAGAGTCATATAATTGAGGATTGTCGATAGCTCAAAAACGACAAGGTGGACAAGAAATGACAAAACCACAAATGCAGCAGTTGTAGATTACTTCTACTAGAGCAGAGATGACGTGCTCATGGACACTTCCGGTAATGAAAAATTGGATTTGATTATTAATTCTGGGTGTTCATGTCACGTATGTGCAAATAGAAAATATTTTGCTACATACAAAGCATATGGTGGAAATACTGTCAGAATTGCTAACAACACAATTCATAAGGTGGTTGGTCTGGAGACAATATGATTTTGTATGGTTGATGGCAAGGTGGTGACATTGACTAGGGTTGGCACATGCTTGCTCTTAGGGAGAATTCTAATTCAGTGGAACGCAAGTTTTGAAAGGTTACTGGTTCTCATTTTGTTTTGAGGTCCTTGAAGTTTTCAGGGGAGAAAAGGTGATGCTGCAAGGACAGTTGGAACCTTGTACAACATACAAATAGCATGGAGGGTATGGATATGCAGGCAACGTGTATGGATGAACAAGGTGATCAAAAGTTGCCAAAAGAGCATGCACAATAAGGTAGAATTCAATAACTTGATTTGGGAACGCTAGTTTCGGAAGTATTAGATAGTGTATGTGTAAGGAAACTTTTACGACACTTAACGAAAGGAGGGAAGGAAAAGAATAGAGGAAACCTGGGGATGATATTCTATGATTTATGTTTGGTCTGTTCCAATTTCTATCCATTCTGATTGCATGTGCTCAGTGATGCTGGATCTGATCAAGTCACCGGAAGAGAACATTCTTTGTTCCCAGGAGCATCAAGAAGTGACTTTCTCACTCTGATCATCTCAGTGTAAAAGAGCCAATTGACACTTTTGATCCCATCTGTTGGAGAATCTATTTTAAGACAAACCCTTCCTTTCCTTGCTAGTTTGAAGCAACTAAAAGAAGTTGGACTCTTGCACCAAATGAGAAGGATAAGTGCCATACTCTAATAATATGTGGAAGAGGGTAAGCTTTGAAACCATTGGATCATCCCAAAACAGATAACTATAAGCTTGTACAGGGACCTTTGCTCCATTTAGGGAAGAATCCGAATATTACCATCTCAGGTTGATGCGTGTCCAAGGTTAGGTAAACCCCAACCCCGCCCCCCCACAAATGAGGTCTAACTTATCACTTGTTATTAGTTTGATTTTTTCAGTCAGTGTAAGTGCTCGTGAAACAATTTATTACATTAACTCCCTCTCCTAGTGCTGCTGCTTATTTCTTTGAAATGCCCAATTGCCATTATGCAGTGAAGTACTGTTGGCATCATGCAATGATGTTTTATGAGCTGAGTTCTTATGATGTTTGTTAGTTGAATCAAATGGTTATGACTCTACAACTCATGCACCAACATGTAACAGGTATGCATCAGCACCCCAGGAGCTTCGAACTGATTGGGACAAGTTCACTAAAGACTATTTCCTAAAGCGGTCCACTTTGGTCTCAGTATTTCTCCTCATAGACGCTAGCATTCCTGCCAGACCAATTGATCTCGAATATGCAAGTTGGCTGGGTCAAAATCAGGTGATCTATTTTTCTTTGATTCTACTGAAAAGATTTAGCGGGTATTCTTTTTCTTGTCCTTTTCCTGGTTGGTACAAATTGATCAGAGTAGCCTCGCCCTGGATTACGATGTATGTGTTGGCTTATTATTAGCTGCATATGAATTGTTTAAACATTGCTTTAACATTCCATCAGCTTCCATTGAAGGATGTTTGGGAAACCCAAAAAAATTGACGGCCATGCATATTTATGATCTGACTCATCAAAAATTGGAATGGAATAACATATGATGCAGTTTTCAGTTCCAAATGAAGAAAAAATTGCATAAAAGTTTGTGACCAGCTGAGTTATTTTTTCTTGAACCAGATAGCAATTAATATCCTATGGTCCTATTTGTTTCACTGAACTAATATTGAAGGATGTAGAATCTCATAGGACTACCCATCTCATCTGACTAATAAAATTATGGATTAATAGTACCACATCTTGATTGGTTTTTTAGATCCCATATTTTGTGAGGATTCATATCGGACCAATATTTAATCACATCTATAAAAGTTCCAGCTAAATGTAGGATATGTGGTCCCCTTAGATTTATATTCAATCCGATGCTTTAATGCAGACGAACAAATGGAATCTAATGTTTTGGTTTTCCGGAAAGGATCTTGATATTTGTTCCTATAAGTTCTGCTAGGGCGATGAAATTGAAAATGTACAGGGGCTAATTTGTTTTCTTTCAGATTCCCATGACATTGATCTTCACCAAGTGTGACAAGCGGAAAAAGAAAAAGAATGGAGGGAAAAGACCCGAAGAAAATGTGCAGGATTTTCAGGAGTTGATACGTGACTTCTTTCAGACGGTGCCACCTTGGATCATGACCAGCAGTGTGACCAATCAAGGTCGAGATGAGATCCTATTGCACATGGCTCAGCTACGAAACTACTGGCTCAAACATTGAGAGACAAATCTATACCTCTTGTACTCTTTTAACATTAGGTGAGTTCCCATTGAAAGGACTCTCCTTCCTGCTAATGCTCCATTAGTTTTAGCATCAGGTGTTTAATCTGAAACTTTTCCACATTTTCAAATAGACACAGGTGCTACCATTTGCACTTGTAAATGAAATGCAATTCCAAAAGAAAAATGAGTACTCATGAAACATCAAATCTTAGTCACTAGAATAGAGGAGGCAATACTCCGACTTACAAGTGGTAGTCTTGGATCGACGGGTTGAATTTCAAACAATTTTCTGCATAAATGGCTTAAATTTGAAATTTGTTCCGAGCTCGAGTTGTCAACATTTCTACGTAGATTTAAACTTGGTATCTAATTTGTTGAATTTTGGTCCAAATTCGCAGGAGGGGATAAAGAACGAAAGCATGGATATGAGGTAACTGTTCTTGAGATGGTTTGCATTGGCACGAGTTCAAAATATGTTGGAAGCTGTTCAATCAGAGATGAAGGGTCAAGACCAAAGCTTTGTTCATCACAAAATAAAAAACGGATGAAGGGTTGGGACCGAATCAGAATCTGGCAATAGACAGCTAGAAGTGCCTGGGTTTGCAAAAACTTGTACTAAATTGTCTCTGTACTTCAAATGTAAAAGCTACCTTTCAATGACATATTGTTCATAGTCCCAGGGGCTGGTCTTCTAGCTTCTGCTACTTCTAGATTCGTGCTAATTTTTAATGTCCAAAACCAGGATTTCTTCTAGCCTCCAAATCTTTCCATAAAGCTTTCTATCTGGATTTTTTAACTTGGATTGGGAAAATAACATAAAAACAAGAACGCATTTATGGAAATACCCGTTTTTATTTTGTATCACGGTCCCTGCAAAAATAAAAAGTAATTTTATTTGCCTTATCATTTCATCTCCAAATTCAAATTCAAGCAAGATTGAAATTCAATCAAGATCCAAACATAGCTTAAAAAGATTGAAAGCCTCCCTCTTCGCAATTCGAGCGAGGCGGAAAATGACTTATTTCAACAATGGTCTCCTAGCACCACAATCTTTTTTTTTTGATAGGAACCTAGCACCACAATCTTACTTTTGTTCCAAGAATTTTTTGGTTAAAAAACAAGAGGATTAGATGTCATGTTTGTTCTTCCTCCAAGCCATAAATGAATCACACACACTTGGTATTGCATAACGATCATGAGAAGAAGAGGACTGAAGCTATCCAGTCTATCTTCTGATAACAGAAGATTAATACGAAACAGTCTGTAAACAAAATCCAACAAACTCGAGACAGTGGAAACTAAAGACTAGCTGAAATGCCCACAGTAATTTGAATTTGATATTTATAGAGGGGGTTGATAAATTTTCATTTGGTTTGGATGTTTTATAAAATGGAGAATAAGGGTGGGTGGATAACGGAAAAAATTATCAAACGACTATTTTACTCTTATGCAGTATTAAACTTGATTATGTATTAAATAAAGTATATAAATGCAAAACTCGATATATATAATTAATTTTGGACAATTTGAAATATTAATTAATTAATTAAGAAATTTATTATTTAATAAAAAGTGTTATTTAAAAAATGAATGATTTGTAACCTATTTTTTTTCTCCAAATATTATAATTCAGTTAATCTAAAGCCCAAAAAATTAAAATCACGGTGGGTTATCTGATAAAGCCCAAAAAACTGAATCTTTAAATCTTGATTGTAAAAAAAAAAAAACCTTAAAACAATTATTGAAATAATTTTTTAACAGTAAAAAATAAATTAACAAATATCTTATCATAATTCAACAACACTTTATAAAAAATGAAACAACTCCGCCTCTATATAAGCGGGATTCAAAAGTCTTTGGAGATTTACGAATCTATGATGAGGAGATTCAAAAGTCTTTGGAGCAATTTAGGATGAGGAGATTCAAAAGTACAAAAGGTTTGAGAAATGCAATTTAAAAAAGTTGCTGAAATTCAAATTCAAAAACACACATTTAGCAACCCCACCTTTTTACTTAACCATATGAAAGCCAAAGAACAACAAGACATAACTTTAATTCATTAAAAATGTGAGAGGGAATCAAGTTAATTATGTAGTACTATAATGACATCACCTTAAGTAATCGTGATACGTACTACTATATTTAATTGGTGTACAATTAAACCCCACAGGAATAAGGTTAAGTACACCAGGAACAAGACAAATTAATAATCACAAATTAAATATAGGGATGAGGGAAGGTGCAGAACAAAACCCCTACCTACAAAAGAACTTGAACACAACATCTTCAAATTTTCAAACTGAAGCCAACTAGTGAATAAGTCAGATGATGCATGCACTTGTAAGGATTAATTATAGGGTTATTCAGCCAACAATATGTAGTGAGCAATTTATTTAGCGAATAGTTCATTTAAAATTAAATTACGGTAGGAAATTATTTTGGAACATTAGTTCTAAAAATAATCTTCTAGTAAACATGTGATAAAGTTATCTTTTCGTCAGATTAAAAGGGATAATTTCATTAGATAAAATTATTTGTTAGTGTTTAGCAGTTAACATTATCTGTCGTTTACTTTTAACAGATATCTTAATAAATAACTTTATCTGCTAGTTTTGGAACAATAATTTTATTAGATCACTATATTTGTTAGTGTTTATCAGTTAATATTTCTGTCCATTTAAATAGATACTCTAATAAACAAAGTTATCTGTTAGTTTTTTAAGTAATAATGTTATAAGATAAAATTATATGTTTTATGTTTTCTAATTTGACTAATAGATAAATCAAATCAACATCTAATGTTTCTGACTCACCCATTAAAAAAATAACTTTATCTTTTAGTGTTGAAACGATAATTTTATTGGATAAAGTTACCTGTTAGTGTTTACCGGTTAATATTATTTGTCGCTTTTAATAGATACCTTAACAAACAACGTTATTTGTCAATTTTCGAAGTAATAATGTCATCAGATAAAATATCTCTTCGTGTTTAGGGACAAATCCATCTATAAAAGAATCTAAGACGTTAAAACTTTTCAAACAATAGACCCTGACTCATAAGTTTAAATTATTCCGTCCTTAATTGATCAAATCAGTCTAGATTTGTCATTTTGACCAATTTTTCGTAAATTATAACGGGTCCTTATAAATTTTAGCAAGATTTCACTTTGGTCCCTTTAGTTTGAATTCAGTCAATTAAAACTATGTATTTTTGGTTTCATTTTAACGTATATAGTTCCTCTGTTGTCTTCTATTAGCTATTCAATGGGAAGATCTAGCTTAAAGTTACTAACTCCTAATTGTCTTGGTTAGCATATGGAGAGATTCATGCTTAGATGAGACTTAGGTTACGTTGTGAGAAATCCTACAAGCGCAATATGATACAACACATTCGATGGAGATACTACCTTTTTTCTTAGATGAAAAAAGAAGAAGAAAGTATAAACACATTTGAAACTAGATGATCACCAGAGTGGAACATACTTGAAAATGTTAGGAATTGTCGATTTTCATTTCGGACCAAAGTTGTTGAGAAAAGCCTAAAATAACCTAAAAAATTAGTTGCGTGTTGTTTCCAATTGAAATAAAAACAGAAGGTGATGGAGATACTAATATGTAAGTGTGTAGTCTTTATAATGGGGTCAGGTAGTTTAATTAGGCACCAGAAAGATTGCCTAAAAGCCGGACAAAGTGGGGGTCATGAACTTGAAATTACAATTGAAGTCGCGCCAAAATAACGTAGACCCACGGTGTAGTTGACCCTAGTTGTAAATTTGTAATGTTTTGTAATCGTCACTCAGCTCAGAACAAGGCCATGGAAAATTGAAGCCAAACAAGGTACAAATCTGTCGCATAGCATTTGGTGGGAACTTTACAAAGGTTTTGAAATGGACAATCACACCTTTTTTTTCTTTATTGTGTTTGTGTGTTGTTTGGAAGCTTATAGCCTTTTTGCAACTTGGAGATGCTGTCCTTTTGGGGAAGTGGGATCTGGGAAGAGGGTTAGCTCGTTGAATTTTTTTGTTTTATAGGAGAGGTATTCGGTCGAATTTGGATTACCCCAATCTAATGTCGACTAGTTTATAGGGAACTATTTACTTGCGGCGATATCATTTAAAGTCAAAAGTTTTTTACACTGTATGAACTAATTGGGCCAGCAGAGACTTTATTAAGTATTGCAAAAGAAAGGGCCTGTTGACAGAGCTGGGCGGGAGGGCGATACTCGTTATTACCTTGTATGAACTGACTCTATAAGAGTTGATAACACCTGAGAGGTTACAAATCTAAAAGTTAATGGAGAATATATATCTAAGAGCATGTTTGTTTGAGGGTAAGGAGACGCAGTGGCGGACCCAGGATTTGAATTTGAGGGTGTCACCATCAAAATAAATGAACAACTAAGAATAAAATTTGTATTTAATAACTAAAAAATATATGTTTCAAAATTTAATTAACTAGATTTGAGAGAGTTTGGCACAGCAAAAAAGATATGTACATGTCACAGTGCTATGTGGTAAACTTTAATTTACTGTTAAAACCTAAAATAAAAAAAAAAATTAGTGGAGCACAGGAGTCGGGGGTGTCACGTGACACCCCGCCCCCCTCTTTAGGTCCGCCCTTGAAGGAGAGTGAGATAATGATATAATATTTCAAGGCCCACAAATCTAGTGTTTGTTTTCTTTACAAGACTTGAAATATAATATCTAGAGGGAATTTATATCTTGAAAGAAGGAAGATATACTGTAAGGGGAGAGGGGGTTGGTATTATAAATCCCCTCTATTGGGATAAGACAATATCGACAATTTTGCCCTCGAAAAAAATCTTACAATGTCATAAACTATCGTTAGTTTTATTTTTTGGGTCTATTTGGCCTGTAGTTTTTAATTAATCTATTTTTTTGTCTTTTTTAATTTTTCTAAAAAGTATAAAGTTATGTACAAAAGTTTTAAAAAGTTCCCCAAAAATGAAAAAATAATCGAAACAGACAATTTTTAGCTTATTTTTCGTCTTTTATGAACTTTTTTTAGTTTTCTAACATAATTTTGTATTTTTTAAATTTTTTTCATTGAGACGAACCAATAAACAACTAAAAATTAATACAAAACAAAAAATTTATAAAAAAATGTTCAAATAAGAATGAAAAAATAAAAAAAAAATAATTCAATAAACACCACAGTCCAAATGAAACATCAACTTGATTTTTTTAGGGAGACTTATATTTCAGTCCCTTCTCTTAGTGTTTATTATCTTTTCATCCCATGCACTTTAGCACATTAAGTTTCAGTCCTTTTTTTTCAAATAATACCAAACTTACCCTCTGGTTTATTTAACCCTGGTTATTATCTAATCCCTAAACCCACGCCTATAACCCCCAAATACATGGGCACCGGAATATAGTCTTCATCTCCGGAACAGGAAACATCATCTCCAAAAATCACGGGACCGAGAAAAATTTGGCCACCATCGTCCACCTTGGGATCTCACCACAGATTTAGGTCTTCGGATTCCATCAACCTATCGGAAACGCGGACCAAAAATACACCACTCCGATGAAAAACGACCACCTGATTTGACTGCTACCGAACCAAAAAAACGACATTCGATCAGTTTTCGTCGGACTGTGGGCTAGTATAAGGTACGAAATGTTGGGATAGATGTTTGATTTGCATGAAAATGGCTCATATATGGTATATTTACAAAAGAACGTAAATTGTACGATTTGAATAACGGTGGGTTTGAATGTTGTTACTTTTGCGTGCAAATTTACCATGATAAGCAAATATACCATGGTACGATTTGAATGACATTCATGTGTAAATTTGCTGGTCAACATCAAGTTCAGCCGTCTATGATAGATTTTCTTATAACATGGTGAAACCGGATATAACAAATAATATATGGTAAATTTCTTATATTTCATGGTAATTTTGCGCGCTAGATGGCAACACCTGTCATTCATGGTATATTTGCTCGTTATGGTAAATTTGGAGGTCACGCACGACATCTGGTAAACATGTCAATTTGCTTGGTAAATTATGTGACAAACAATCAATATCCACATTATGGTAAAATCAATCAATCTGCAGGTTATGGTCAAATTAGTAAATATCATGGTAAATTTACAGTTATTCAACATTACAGGCAAGTCATGGTAAATTTTCCACGAAATAGTACACTTCTAGCCGAAGAACTTCAATTCGACCCAGTAACACGAAATGGTAAATATTCCGGCCAAATCTAATTAATCCGAGGATATGATTGGAAAAGAATATCAACTGCCATTTCGGTATACATATTTCTAAAGATAATGGTGATCCCATATTTTAAGCCTAAAAACGTGCTAATTGATTTGGGAATAATATTCCTAAAAAGATTTGTGATCCCATATTTTAAGCCTAAAAACGTGCTGCAGATTTAAACCAAACAATTCAAATATTAACTAACCACAGGATAAAACGGTAACTTATTTCTCAAAAGTAATGGCAAAATCGTTTATCCATATAATTATAGGATGAAAACATAAGTTTGAAAAGTGGATGGGATGAAATGCTAATTTGGAGGGGTAGAAAGGACCCTGATTTAAATTACCCATTTTTTTACACCGCACTGGCCTCCAACCACAGTGCCTGCGCCTCCAACGATCTTTGTCTATGATGCCGACAACGACTCTACCTGCTCCAGTGAACATAAATCACATTGTTAGACTTTTGTAGATCGATGTGAATTTTATTAATTTTTTATTGGGTTAATCTTTATTGTTATTATCGGTAGTCACAATTTTATTTGAGGATGGTTCAGAACGTTCACTTTTTGGATGGTTCATAATGTTTGAATTGCTTGATATTTGAAACTCTTTCTCTTATTTTTTTGGTTCTTCGTTATTTTCAACAGCGCGCCTCATCATTCACTTTTTGTTTTTTATTTGTCTTCTTTTTTTTAGAAACCTAAAACCGACTCCTATACAGCAGTTGTCACAGAAAATCATATCTCAATTAGATGATCTTATTTTCAAAATTGATGAGAAAAAAATGAATGTTTGCAAGCCATACACTAATTTGTGAACTTAAGTACAACAGGTTTCGTTCGACGGGTTTGCATTTTGTATATTTTTTTAAAATATTATTTGTAATGCTAGCTTTTTATAGTTAGCTATTATTTTTACTTCATAAAATTTGATAATGGATAAATATTAATTTTTTTCTTTGTAAAAACATTATTTATAGAGAAAAAAGAAGAGGAAGCTAAATTTAATTGTAATTGACCAATACTTTTTTGATTATTTGTTTTATTTATGCTTTGTAAGACTAAACAATGTGTAAATAAATTGAAGCACAGTCGTGTCATGTAATGGTTACTATAAAGCGCAAAATGGACAATTAATTTGAAGTCTCATCATATCAAAGTCTATTTTCTAGGATATCCATTCAAAACAAACACAGGATATCCCTCCATTCATATCCAATCCTATATTCAGTGGATATTATATCCGTACATAATCTCATAAAATTTTATATTCTACTCTTTATATCCGAACTATTAAATATATCCTAAATTTCAAGTCTTAACGATTAGGCCAACCCTTAGAATTTAGCTCATTGGATTTTGATTCTTATAAAGGCCATAAACCCTTTGATTTTGGGGAGTAGAGTCCAATATGAGATCCAATCACTCGGTCAACCCAGAAATTACGTCACCATTTTGGCTCCATTCGGCCAAACTTATTTTTTTGGATTATTCTTTTGTATCTATACAAATTTTTTTTTGCATTTGTTAGGTCTCAATGTTTTATGGATTATTGGTCCATCTTGATGAAAGAAATCTAAAAAGTATAAAATTATGTCTAAAAGTTAAAAAAATATCACTAAAGATGAAAAAAACTCTACTTTCAGATTATTTTTGTATTTTCTGAATTTTTTTCAAATTTGATCAATTATTATAACTTTTCTGAAAGCTCTTGTCGAGATAAATCAATAATCTACAAAAAGTTGATGAAAGACAAAAAATTACAAAAAAAATTCACATAAAGACGAAAAAAATAATCCATTTGGATTAATTGGGTTAGGAAACCAGCAATACAGACAGTATGTTAATTTGTGGAAAATGTGGCACTGGCAAACGAAGCATTTTCCCAAAAACCAAAAAAACAAAAAATAAAAAAAATGTAGTTTACCTAGACTCCTCTTATTTCTTTATAAAAAATATAAAAAATCAAATAATAAATTCACATCACACATTCACAATATTCTTTCGTTAATTAGTTTGGCTATTCTATTCTCAGAACATAAAATCCACACTACTGTTTATTATCTCTTTCACTAGTAAGTTTCACAGCTCAATTTCCATTTTTACTCAAACTCAATCATCTAGATAAATCTATCCATGCTACCTTCTTTTATGTTTACTTTTTTTAATTTTTTTGTCTCTAATATATTTCTAAACAACACGTGCATAGCATGAGATTTGTCGTTTGTATATAAGTGAAGACACAAGTTTTGCGTATGTGAATCCCATAAATTAAACATGTTCGTGTGCAGGTGACTAGCAATACACTTTTTTGTATGAATTCAACAGGTGGGTGAAGATTCCAGTCAAAATTCAACAAGTGGGTGGAGATTACGGTCAAGATGCCGCTTCCAAATTTGTAGATTGAGTCAAAACATTTAAATTATGTACTGTGTTTTCTTTCCAAATTTAGAGTGAGTGAGCAACATTAATTTTGGGCAAATATTCATGAATATGAGTTACCCCTTTGTAAAGCAAAATAACAATTGCACCTTGTGAGAGAAAGACACTTACTATCTTCACTTAATCTTGTAATTTTGGTCCTTATATCTAAGACCACATAACTTGCGTCACTACGAAATAACTCCATTTGACTTGTAGTTATTATTTGCTTTTTGTGTATTTAAAGGCCAAATGTGATGGCTATTTGGGTCAAATTAAGTCTCAATAAAGAAGACATTATGAAGTGTTTAGGCCATGTGAACGGACTTTAGGTGAACGCGAAAAGACGAAATTGGCCGCAGTTGGCATAAGAACTTTAGTCCAAATTAAGTGCCTTGCAAGGAACTTTATTTCTGTAATGCTAAATATTTTTATGGTTTGTTATTTAATAAAATAACACATTTCGTAGCGAATAAAATTTTTCTTTAAAATAAATTGTTCAAATCCCCAATATTTAGGGTAAATTTCACTAACATCCCTTGAGATTAATGACAGTTACAAGAACCTCCCATCAAATTTCTAAAATTACATTGTCCTCTCCTGCTTTGCTTGACAATGTAGTCAAACCCCCTCAGACGTTAGTCTTTGGAAGAAAAATTAGAATAGGTGATGATGCCAAGGTGATTTTTAATTTCAATGCCTAAACTATCCTCTCCATCGTCTTTCCTCACAAATCAATCAATCAATCTCTTTTTCTCTCTCTCTCTCTCTCTCATCCGTGAATGGTGGATGGTTTGATTGATTATTTCCAACTATTGATTTACGAACTCCTTAAAGAACTTTACCAAATTATGAACCCAGAGATTGAATTATGTTCAATTATTAATTAAAATCTTTTGATGACAAAATTGGTAGGTATTGCAGAATCATCAAACCAAATAGAGTTGTCTGATTGGTGCCAAAGTGAGGAAATAAGAAGCTCTAGACATGGCAGTTCTTCAAACAAGTCTACCACCATCATCAACTCCTTTCATAGGTCGGCGCCCTATTGAACTGCCTTTCATAAGTCGGCTCATTTGTTTCCGAGATAGAAAACATGCACGTGCACAAAAGCATCCCTTTGTCGAACTCAATTAATCTCTTAATAGAAAATCCGATAATACTAATTTCAGTTTTACCTCCTCCATCAACAACGATTGATATCTATACTTGTGGTTGGGTACGAAACAATATTTGTATAAAAAATTAAAAATTAAAAATTTGTCATGAGTAATTTATATCCTACAACTCAAATAAAAAAACTCTAAAAATTAAAAATTAGGTTTTGTATACAAAAAATCATCAATTTTTATTCTTTTGTCAATAAAAAAAAGTAAATGATTGTTGTTTTAATTTATTTATGGAAAATCAGGAGAAGTTCAATGTAATTTAGTCATACTTTCTGAATATAATTTGTGTTGAATTAATAGTCAATATTTTAAGTCATAATTTCCAAGAGACACCCAAATAGGACTACAAGAACGCTGAACCAGCTATAAGGGACAAGACACATGCAAGTTGAAAAAACTTGAACCTCTAATATAAATTCCAAACCAGATAATATTTTTGTACTATCTCATACGATGACTCAAAATTCAAAAGAATAAATAAAAAATTAATTAAAAAATACTCTAACATGTGTCTCCTAAAAAAAATTCATCCTCCAAATGATGGAAACACACTTATTTATAGTAATATTTGTGACTTTTTTAAATAATCATGAAATGAAGTGACATAATTATTTATTCGAATAGATGTCAATGACTAGACACAACTTTACACTAATATTAAACCATTATAATTATATAAAATTCAAAAGAAATAAATTCTATTTGAATTTCTTCAAATTTTAATATGAGTCAATTTTTTCATTCACTCCTTAATGATTTTGAATAAATCAAATATGTGTTCTAAAATTATTTTTTCAATAATCCTCCATATGAATAAAAATTGGCCGGATAAACGATACAAAAAATAATACAAACGACAGAGAGAATAAATCTCCTGCATATGATAGATAGCTTTTAGTTTTGGACATTCCTTTATGAAAAACTGTCAAATTTACTGGTTAATCAGTGGAGATGATGCCTTAAACTGCTCAGTTGTTTGTCTAAACCAAGATAATAGAATTCACACAGTATCTTCCCGAACATATTTGGTTGTTATGGTTGTACTTATTTTGGCCCTAATTAAGTAATTTCTGATTTCATGAGTGCTTTAGAGAACTAAGCCTTATTGTTGTCATAGAAACGGTCCCTTCACATTCATATAGGTGACGCGAAATTTGTTTCAAGGACACTAGATTTAATCATTTTCATACAATTTTCAAAATTTATCTTTCTTTGATTTTGTTGATTTTGATTTTGACGTTTTATGTCACAGTAACACAAAAAGTATACATAACTTTTTTAACAGTTTCTATGCATTTTGTCATTTAATCAAACAAAAGAAAAAAAAAGTTAAATTGAGTAAATGACGAAATTGAGGTCTCCATCTAGTCATTTTAGGAGTGGAAATGACGAAATTGATTAAATTGACATGTTAGTGACAAAAAGACATACGCGGCCTTGTAAAGTAAATGAATCTATTAGTTCGATTAGGTTAATCAATCGCAATTACAACCCCAATCCCCATATTCAATAATAATTACATTTAAAGCAACATCCTTTATCTTTGATGTTACGCATTCGGTTTAGGATTTCTTTCTTTTTCCTGGAATTTGGTAACTTGACGTGAGATTTCTCCCAAATCTTTGCAACAACATCCTTTGTATGAAAGTCTCGGAACACAAATTATCCGGACACATCCAAACACAGATGTGTCCGAAACTGTCTGAATGTGTTCAAATGCTCTGTGTTTCTAGCATTACTCTTTGTATTATGCCGCACAATCCTTTATGTTTTAAATTTTAAAAAGGATGTACTCGCATAAATGGTTGACTCTTCATCCCATATACGAAAAACTCAACTTTTTAAGGGTACATATTTCCAATTAGATTTTTAATATTGTCATATTTTTATACTTTTGAAATTACTTTTAGTTATTCACGAGGATTAGTTTATGAAAATTCAAACTTCTTTTGTTGACTTTTTAAAAGCAAACAAATAATTTAAAGCATTTCGAAATAAAATTGTGAACTAAAAATATGAGACGAAAAGAGCATCATTTAAAGTATGCAATGGACACATCCTTCTCAAGGGGTTCTTTTGGTTTATAAAGATCCAAAAATCTAATCATTTCCCCTATCATTTTTAGAATTTATGAGTGATGTTACAAACCCCCAATAAATCGCAAGATATTTTATATAATCTTTTTTACCATATTAAATATCATATAGTAATATTTATACAAACACATTATAAATTGTTTTATATATGTCACTCTATATTTATAGACATCATAGATTTCATAATATAATAAGTTACGTGGTACCTATCTTAAATTAATACAAATTAAAATGTTAAGAATATTTATAAGGGTCTCTGTATTCATTCTCAGTTTATTTCTGACTAGCTTTTGAGATTATTCATAAGCGTTTCTATATTTGTTCTTAGAAGGTGTTTGCGAGGAATTTTTTGAAGTGTTTTTAGATTTTGGGATTCTTATTCTGAAATTTTAAATTTTAAAATTCAGAATCAGAATCTGTGAAGTGTTTGGTAAAATTGTGTAAAATAGATTATGAATCTGTGAAGTGTTTGGTAGTATAATCAAATTATTAGATTGTGGGTAAAATTGTAACAACATTTTAGAATCCAAAATCAGAATTTCAAAAGTAGCCTTGGACTTATTTTTGTGATTGTGGCTCCAAATGCCTATTTTGAGAATCCCACAATCAAAATCTCATAATTAGAATTCCAAAATCAGCATCCCAAACACCTAAAAATCTCATAATAAGAATCTTAGAATCCCCAAAACACTTCTAGAATCACTCCCAAACAATCACTTAGTTTATTAATGGTTGGACCTTCAGAAAAAATGATCAAACGATTGTAAAATAATTTTTGTTTATATGTTTGGATCTTTAGGAAATTTTTTTATATTTATTATATAAATGGACATATTTTGTTTTTCCATTGTGAATCATACGAATAGAGAAAATTGCCCACAAACTTATTTAGTATAAGAACAAACAAACAAGTGGAAGAATAGATAGGTACCTTACAAAATTGGAAACATTTCACTTACTTCCCCTGAGATTTCTAACAATTACAGGTATCTCCCCTGCGGCTTTAGAGATTATAGTTCCTCCCCTCTACTATAGCTTCAATTAGGATCCAAACGTTAAATTTCCGTTGTGATATTCCATTAGTGTTGATGTCAACACAGAAAATATTTTTATTAGGACGATTTTATCTCTGCTTGTACGACTAACATTTTTTTACACTTACCTCCCGTCTGAAAATTTCTCTCTCTCTCTCTCTCTCTCTCTCTCTCTCTCTCTGGTAAGAAGTTAATTTATTTTTAATTAAAACATAACTTTTTTGTTGTTGTTAAAAATGGTAATTTTTATTTGTTATTCTATATTTTTATAAAGTTTCAGTTGTCTCGACAAGAATCCTTAAAAAGATATAATAATAAAGACCAAATTTAAAAAAATCTAGCCAGATTTATGAAGACATTAAGAACAATAAAATGTTAAATTTTTAATCTTTTTTTTGTTATTAGTGATTTTTTTTAGGATTTTTGGTCATATATTTTTTATTTTCTAGATTTATTTCGTAAAAAAGAAATTAGTTCAAAACATTTAACACAAATTCTATTATAATTTTTTAAAAAATACACTTTCTACAAAATTAAATAAACAGTTAAGACGTGCAAAAACCATTAAGAGGCTAAGATACTTACTTTCATGCAATTATTTTAAATGGGTTACTAAGTTAAAAAATAAATTTAATTTTTAGAAATACCTTTTTAACTTATTTTTAGAAACACCTTTTTAATTTTTATCCACTAAATCTTAAAAAAAAACTTTTTAATTTTTATTCTATTAACATTTTATCCTAAATTGGTGAATAAGTTAAGAATAAGTTTGATTTTGTTTTTGAAGATTAATTTTTAAAATAATATAGAGATTTGGTACTTTTTCGTCTTTAGTTAATTTTTTAAATTTGAATGTATCTTTAAAAAAATCCAGTCTAAATACTCTTATCAAGTAAAAAAATGAAAATTTTATAAAAAAATCACTTAAAATGAAGTTAGAATTGTACTTTTATTTTTGGATTGTAATTTCACTTAAGTAAAATTTTACGATATCAAGAGCAAATTCAGGATATTAGCATAAGGTGATAAAAGAGAATTTAGTTTCGAATGTGATATTAGTTTATTACATGCTCAGTAATATATTATTTTAAATAATCTTACAAAAAAAGTAAAAAAAAATACTTAAGTTCAATTTTATTGAGTAATTATTTCAAGTGTACGTGATCTTTCAGTCCAAAAATAAGCTAAATTATTAGAATTGTACTTTTATTTTCAGTAATTATTAGAATTAGAATTATACCTATATTACCGAGGATGTAGGACAATATTAAGAGAATGGCAAAAATGTCAAAATGTTACTTTCATGCACTGTAACTACAATTTTAAAACCACAGAGTAGGTATCTGCAATTATGAGAAACCTCAGGGGAGGTAAGTGAAAATCAATCTTCGTTATTGTTTTTTCAGGGAAGATTAGCAGTATTTATGTATGTTGTCTCTCCCGATTTCAAAACCCATGTGACCGACTCTGTTCTACCATGGGGAAAAATCAACACAGAGTCTCTCGCTTCTTTCCTTCCCCATTCGGCTCATGCCGCTACGGAACTTCCTCTGACGTAATCGAAAGCTCCATTATCCCCATAAACCCCCAATCTGTTCATCCAATCCAACGAATCGATTCCTCTATCTTACCCCATCCCTCCATTAAGAGCAAAAGCAAAACCTCTGCAACTTCAAAAAATGGAGAAATTGATGGTGGATTGAAAGGAAGAACACTCAGTTCCCTATCGAATCCTCACTCAAAATCCTTTTCTGCGCGATTTACCAAAATCAGTTCCTCGAGTAACGGTGGGTGGTTTAGCAGTGAAGAAGGGGAAAAGGAAGAAGAGGTGGAATTTGATGCCGAAAGTGATGAGTTTTTTAGCTTATCGTCTCATTCATCGGGCTCTTTTCGTCGGAAAATCAGCAGTGCAAGCCGGAGGAGAAGGAGGCACACGGTATCCGACATGGGTAGTTGCCGGTTTGATTTATCAGATATTTCAGCCGATGAAAGTTCAACTTGCAGGGAAACCGGGAAAGTTGAGGCGAATTCTCGTCGGGAAATTGGCAGTTTCGGCTGGGAAACTCCCAAAGCTCGCCGGAGAAGAAGCGTGAGCAGGGAATCAGAAATGGGTTCTTGCCCATTTGAAGAATCAGCAATTTTTGCCAATAGTAGCTCAATTGGGAAAATGAAGTCAAAATCGCGGCGGAAAACCGGGGAAACTAGCCGGGAAACTGGCCGGGAAACTGGCCGGGAAACGGGCAAAAGTAGCCGTGGAATTGGAAAAGGTTGGTGCAGTTTGAGACTTAAAATATTCGGTTGGCTTTTCTTTCGTCTTCTCTAATTTTTTTAGTTTTGGGTCAAAGATTTTATTGAATTAAAAGTTCGTCTAAGAAGATTTCAACAAATTAGAAATTTTGACCAAAAACTTTAATTCAAAATGCTATGGTATTAAAGTTTCTCCTCCTCTTTTTTTTTTTTTTATTGGGGGTTGGGGGTTAAAGTTTAGATTTATAATACTTTTTCTTTGAATTTTTCTCATCAAAATAAATTGATAATTTTTTTATTTTTGATAATAAACTAAAAATAAACTCAATTTATTTAGTTCGGATTTGACTTGACTTGATTATTTGGTTATTTTTTCGTCATTATGTGAATTTTTTTAAATTTTTTTGACTTTCGTCAACTTTTTATGAATTATTCTTTTATCCCGACGACAAGTTTAAGAAAAATTATAAATAATTGATCAAGTTTAAAAAAGTTTTAAAAAAATAAAAATAATCTAAAAATAAAGTCTTATTTGGTTTACTCGTTGTCTTTAGTGATTTTTTAAAAACTTTTGAACATAATTTTATACTATTTAGATACGTCTCATCGAGACGAACGAATAATTTACAAAAAAAATTGAGATCAAAATAATAAATATAAAAAAAATTTTAAAACTTGCTTAAAAATAAACAAGTCAGGCCAAATTGAGCCTTACCACAAACTTTTACTTCTAATTTCATAAATTTGTTTGTTTGCTTTCATATTCATTGTCTAGATGAATTAAAAAAATCAAATATTGTAATTAAAAGTTAATTTTCTCACTCTGGACAAAATTTCCTTAAAAAAAAAAATTTAATCAAAATTCTCTCTTAGCCAAACCTCGTAAATTTGAGAATTGTAATATTGATGGGTGTTTTCTCTTTAGAAACAGAGAGGGAAGCTGGAGAAAGCCTTGAAATCCCATCGACCTCAACCGGTAAATTCTCTATTGATACCGGGAGTACTTCTTGCCGAGAAATGCCCAAAAGTCGCCGGAGAAGAGGCGGTGATCTAAGTTCTCAAATAATGGGGCGGTGTCCAATCGTTATGGGTGGCGGAAGGGTTGAAGAGAGTTATGCAGTGGAGAAGATTTCTAGAGATCCGTACAGTGACTTCATGGAATCGATGGTGGAGATGATTGTGGAGACAGAGATAAGTGGGGACGAAGATCTTGAGAAGCTGTTACAGTGTTTTCTCTCTCTAAATTCTTCTCATCACCATAGGGTCATTCTTGAAGTTTTTGCAGAGATTTCTGAAGCTTTTTGTCCACTCACTGAGTAGTATTCGTATGGTAAATTTTTTGAATTCCACTCATCAAAATCTTGTGCTCAATATTATACTAATGATTACTCATTTCATAATGGAGTTGTACTCCTAAAATTTCGCATTCACTTATAATTGTGTTTCAAAAAGTTTAGGAATACAGAATTTGGACACAAATGTGTCCATAAGTACTGTTGGACGCATACGGAGTTCAAAAGTGCATCCAATATGGTTATGAACATTTTTGTGTCTGGATGTGTTCGTACCATTTATGTTCGTAGCGTTACTCATTATGTATAGCATCTTTTTTAGTATGTAATTGTGAATTTTTTTTTTTAAAATTTAAGTTTGTCATCGTATATGAATTGTAAATGTTTTGAAATGTAGGATATGTAGAATTTATTCTCTCGTGATCTCAAATTCGAACTTCTATATGCTATCTGTTCTTGAAAGGTTAATTTATACGATACTATAATCTTAATTTAATGAAACTCTGCTTTAATAGACGATGTAATTAGTCTTCTAAATAACGAATAATTAATATTATATATTTTATTTCATGAAAAAGGTCCACAACACCATAATTTTACAAAGATAACACTTGACCGACATTGCTAACTCATCAACTTAATTGCTATCAAACATTATTTTTAGTATCAATTTTAGTTCTTTAAATCGTGGCCGAATATGTTAGCTCTCAAAGTCGTTTGAAATTTAATTCTGCAAGACAATAAGCCATAAACGAACTCTTCGTCTCTAGTCAACGGGAAGACACTCTAATAATTAAGTCGTTAATTAATTAATAAAGCTCTCAACATATAGTGTTTTGCAATAACAAATTATGATGTATATTTACCCTATGGTTATTTGTCTTTTTATAGAGGTTATGCCTCACTAATTTGAGTCCTTCTCCATCTCCTAAGTTTTCAAATGGCCAAGTACTCATGTTCTAAAATGACAACAAATTGTGCTCGACTAAAATTATGCATAAATTTGATATTTTTTAAAGAGTCTATCTTTAGTGAATTTTTTTTACAAAATAATGTTGGTTTTGCGATTGTTCTTTTGCTGTTTTTTTAATTTGTTGATTTCGAAGTTAGAAATGAACTTTAAAAAAATGAAACTAGAATTTGATCAAAATGTAGAAATAATTACTACTAATAATTTCTTAAAAATTGAAATTCGAGTCTTTTATACACCATGAAGGCAAGGAAATTTTATGGAGATGCAATGCTCATAAAAATAAGAAGAAGAAAGAAAGAATTTTCATTTATTACAAAAGAACTGTTATCTGTTAGATTTAAATAAATGTACTCGTTGAGATATTGTTGATTAATTAAACGGTCTATTTGCTCACTAGTACGTTCTGATTTATATTCGTTCACAATATTCCTTGGAAGTGTGGATTTTTTAGATGTCGTGAGTAATGGATGAGAGGATGGAAAAAATATTAGTTTATATACTTTGTTAAAAAAATATATAACTATTGGGAGAGTAATAAGTAATGTTGCACATAACTATGCTTTTTAAAATAAAATTGTAATTTAAATCTGAATCTTATGAGCCCAAAGAACTTAAGTTTTCATCTCATCAGGTTTTTCAAGTTATGTTTTCATGATAGTAAATTAGGTTTGAAATATGGAATCAAATATGGAAACACATTAGTAAATTATGCAGTAAATTAAGTGTTACGAGTTAAAATGAAGATTTCATCGTCAAACTAAAGAAAATTTTTCGGAGACAGTTCTTATTACACCGTGATCGAAGTTTATTTTATTGTTATTCCTATTTTTAGCATCCGTGTAGAATGATATTGGTCGAACACTATATGAAGGATTTACAAAAATTTATTATGATCTGTAAATTTACCATCACAAAGAACAAATAAATTTTATAGCGATTTAAATCCTTAGATAAACAATTTTACCATCACAATTATAGAGGACAATATATCTATCATCGATCTTACCAAATTAACTTTCAGGTAAGCAAAGTTATCATCACATGTTGAAAAGAACTGTAAATTTACCATTGTCCTTACCAGATTAACCATCAGATAAGTAAATTTATCATCACACGTAGAAAAGAGTTGCAAATTTATTATTATCCTCAATTTTTAGGGTGTGAAAACTAATATGGTAATAGATTGATAGTATCCCGTTATTTTTTAGAGTGCTGAAATTGTGCAAATTTAGAAATTACGATAATTTGGGTATTTTTTAAAAGATAGGATCAAAATATAACTTTTAAAAATAAATAAAATAAAAAATTAGTTAATACTTATAAATAAGACCAAACAATAAGTGCCACTAAAATAAAATTTGCTTTTTTTTTATTCATAGGCGGTTGCCACCTCTAAAGGTTAAGCTAGAAAACGAAAAAAAAAAAGACATTTGCGAAAGCCACAAAACCGGACTCATGATCGTGATGAGTACTTCCCGTTAACTCATAACGAGGCTACATTCATGCCCTATCATTACAGAGCTCTCTCTCTCTCTCTCCCTCTCTCTCCTCTCTCATTCCTTTCCCATTCTCTCGCATACTCTCAATTGTCTTTTTCTCTCATTCACCACTCAATCTACATCATGCACACACGTAAAGTTCTTCTCTCACAAGTCACAATACATTATGTTATGTATAATTAAATATTGGGTAAAATGCATTAACCTCCCTTGTGATTACGGACAAATGCAAGACCTCTCCTTAGGTATCAAAAATTGCAATAACCTCTCTTATTTTTAAAAATATTTGATTATTTCTCCCCTATTATTACTTTGTAGTAGATGTCGTTAGTTTTGTCTTTAAATTCAATCATTTTATCATTCTTTCACACTCACCTTCTTACTATTTTTTCAATATTTTTTTTGAGAAATTTTTTGAGATTTTACATTTTCAACTAGAAGCAAGTATCTCGTACAAATATATGTTGTGAAAAAAATCTATGACCTTGAAAAGCTAAATACTCTAAAATATTGTATACTTGTTCGCTAAGAGTATAAAATAAAAAATTAAGAGAGTTTTTATTTTAAAAATATTTTTTTATTTTTCCTAAAGATAACTATGTAAAAACACAATTCTAGGAGCATTATGGGTTATGAGCCTTTATATCTTTTCCAAGTAATTCTCAAAAATATAATTTGATTTTTTTAAATTTTAATTGAGGTTCAATTAATTTTTATTGATGCATTGATCAATTAATGTTTTTTCCATATATTATAATTAAATTTTTTATTACAAAAATTCATGTTAATTTTTGAAATCAAAAGATTAAAGTAGTTTCGTGCATATGTTTAAAAATTTATTTGCACCAACTCAAAGAAAGCAAGATCTTTAAATTGGTACAAAAAATTTAAAAAGTTATGTACAAAAGCATTTTATTTTTTAAAATTTTAGCATCAATTTATTTTTTTCACTTACTTCTTTGAATTGGTGCAAAAAAAATTTAAAAATATACAAAAATACTTTAAACTTTTAATTCAAAAAAGATAGCATGAATTTTCATAATGGAAAAAGGTTGATTATAATATATGATAAAAAAAAGTATTCGACTCACACATCAATAAAAAATAGAAGTTTATTTATTTACTATGTTCAAATTAATATATATGTACCTCAATTAAAATTTGAAGAAAAATAAAATTTTGTTTCCACAAAATACTTAAAAAAGATGCAAAGGGTCATAACCCCTAATGTTTTTAGAATTGTGTTTTTACGTGGTTATTTTTAAAAAAAATTATTTTCAAAATAAAAATTTTCCTATGTTTTTACTATTATACCCTTATGAAACAAGCATGTATCATTGTAGAGCATTTAGTCTTTTAACTTTATAGATTTTTTCAATGTATATTTATTATTTTTATGTTGTATTTGCTTCTATTGAAAAATGTCAAATCTCAAGAAATTTCTAAAAAGATATTAGTAAAACATTAAGGGAGCAAGTGTAAAGGAATGACAAAATAGTCAAATTTAAGGACAAAACTAACGGCATCTACTGAAAAGTAATGTTGCTGGGAGAAAAATAATTAAATATTTTTAAACTTCATGGGAGGTCAGTGCATTTTATTTAATCATTCTTCACCTCTTAGCATGATACAAAAATACTATGTTAATTAAATATTTGACTTACAATTTTTCTGATACGATCAATTGAAAGTCTTACTTTTAGATTATCTATTCTAAATTATAGTTCTTTTGATGTAAACATTGTCAACAACGTTAGTTTTTTAAAACACATAAAATATATTCACCTTTCACCTAAAAAATAACATTTCAAATAATTTGACTTATCCAAAAATATGACTTTACAAAAAAACAATTTACTATTTTTTAACAAATTCTAAAACTATTGTACTCGTTTAACTTTACAATAACTATGACTTTTTCCTATTTTAAAGAAAGACCATTTTCTATGTTTTTTTCTTATTGTAGAAAAATAACATTTAATATTATAGATTTAAAGTAAATCATTTAATTAGTAAAGCAATATCAAGATTACCATTAGCTAGCACTGTCAACCTCAATGACTTGCATTGAGTGAAAACTTCACTATAGCACTTTCATGTCACTACGACAAAAATTTAACTCTCGACATAAGTTACTTGTATTTGAAATTTGATTGATTGATACTACCAACTTTACGGGTTTACGCCCAAAGATCCTGGTTATAGAAAATCTTTTAGGTCACCAATACTCAAGACTTGCACTAATAACATACGACTTTTTATGTCAAGTATTGTAACGCCTCGTGTAAACCACTGACCCAACAATTTGTTGGAGTCCAACCACGTGGCCCAAAATGCTTAAGCTCGAGTTGTTAATAGTGGTTTACATGGTTCCTTATATACCCAGGATCAGTTACGTAGACTTTTGATGTGGGACGGGACATCACACGTATACTCGTGACTTGCACTCATAACATAGAACTTTTTATATCAGGTATACTCGTGACTTCCACTAATAACATATGTAACTTACACTTGGAATATAAATGACTAACATTGTCAATATTCTTATTCTTGTGCCCAAAAAGAACATAAATAATAACTCGCTTTTTAGATTATCTAAGCCAAGATTTAAACTCGTAATACAAGTGATTTCATTTAGAACATAAATGACTTAGCACTGTCAACCTTAGGGACTTGCAACTAAAAAAACCTAGCTAACTAATAGCGTACTTTTAGGGCACCTTGAACCAAGATTTACGTTCACAACGAAAGCAACTTTCACTTCAAACATAGATGGCTAACATTTTTAATTTTACTAACAGTATACTCCTTAGGTCACCTACCACCAAGAGTATACTCACAACATAAGGTGACTTACACCTGAATAATAAATGTGAAAAGTCTAGGAACACATATGTTTTGGATATATCCGGACACAGATGTTTCGAAACATCGGTGGTCCTACCATTACTCTAACAAATGTCTCAACCTTACCCATTTGCACTTTGTACTAGAACAATTGCTTATAACTTATATATGTATGACTGTTGCGCAAAATTTATTAGTTATTATTTGGCAAGTTAACATTTACTTTAGAATACATAAAATACTACAATAAAATTGGGTCTATAACAATGAAACAATTTTGTTTCAAGAACTACAATATTTTTCGTCGCTAACCCATTAGTTAACGAAATTTTTCATTATGAGCTTTTGTCGCCTATAGTTTCATGCAAAAAGGTCTTGGCAACGAAAAAAAAAATTCCTTGCCTAATATGTTCTATTGACGACAAAATACTTTGTCAAAGAAAAACGCCCAGAACGTCATTATATTCTCTTTCCAAGTTTCAAATCTCTCATCAGCTTACACCAACCAACACTTTATGCACATTCTCTCGGACCACTGCACAACATAATATTCATGAGATATTTATAATATTTAATATATAACATATGTTTCATATTTTTTTCCCCAAAAAATAGATGTTAAAACTAATCTCTCTCTCTCTCTCCCCCCTCAATCTTAAACTCTAAATCTAACTCTCCCATCTCTCTCTTTATCAACTCTCTCCCCCTCCTCTGTCTCTCCTCTGTCTCTCTCTTTGATAAGATAATTAATAAAAAATTATTACTACTATTTTTCTCCTCTCTCTCTCTCTCTTTTGTTAGTAGCTACTTGTAGTTGTATCAATTGAAACATATGTTATATATATATATATATATATATATATATATATATATATAGAGAGAGAGAGAGAGAGAGAGAGAGAGAGAAGCGTATTCGTGAGAAATCGGCTAAAAAAAAAATAACCCAAAGAATTTTATCGAATTTTATCCAAATAGTTTTATATAAATGCTGACACAAACAGTTTTATAAAAAACTAATTGGATCAAACCCTACCGGGGATAATATTTTGAGCCAATTTCTCGCAGGTACCCTTAAAAACATGTTTTAAACACATTAAATGGTTCGTATCATCAATATTTGATAAGAAAATAAAATGTCTATATTTTAGCAAAATGAGAGATAACTCATTAATTAGAAGCGCTCTCTCTCTCTCTCTCTCTCTCTATCTATCTATCTATCTATATATATATATATATATATATATATATAAACCCAATTGGTACATTTGGCAACGAAATACATTTTTTTGTTAGTGGTGAAATTATTTTTCATCTCTAGATATGTTATTTTGCGATAAAATATTTTTTTCTCGTCAAATGTCTCCATGTGGCGACAAATTGTATTTTCGTCGCCACATGAATATATTTGGCGAGAAAAAAAATATTTCGCTGCTAACGGAGAATAGTTGGTGAGGAAACTAATTAGTTTCTCCCAATTGTTTTTAAAAAAGAATACAATTGTTTTTTCATCGTCATATATACCCATTTAATCACGAAATTAAATTTTTTCTTCCAATTTCATCACTATAGATGATTTTTGTTGTAGTGTTAAAGATCTCTCATACGACCTTGTATAAGTTTAGTATATATAATGTCTTCTTATGTTTATTTTATTTTTATTGGGTCAATTTTTTGATCAAAAGTTTGTCTCGAGGATAGTAATACAAAGTAAAAAATTTGACTACGTGCTAAGAGAATTGATTAAAGATGAAATTAATCTAACTTTTTATTTTATTTTTTGTAGAACCGTACCAATGAGTTTGTCTTAACAAGAGGGAGTGAAATAGGTGCAATATATGAACCAAGTTTAAACAATAAGTAGAAAAAGACAAAAGTTAAGATAGTCCATGAGTTTTCTTTTTCATTTAAATTTCAAAGTTAAAGTTTTGTTTTTAAAAAACAAAAGTGAAGCTTCCAAATTGTTTTATCACAGCTAATATATTATTATCTTGGGTATTTATTATATTCATTATTTTCTTTCACAATTGAATTCCGATTTCTAGTTATAATTAAGTAAATCAAATTTTATAGGCATTTTTGAGAGAGAGAGAGAGAGAGTGAGAGAGATGTGTACGTGAAAGAGAGAAGGATGGCGGATGCAAGGGAAAAAAAAAATCGATGGGTTGAACAATTGCACAGTTTTTTGTTTAGATGGTTTCTTAATTTTTTAGTGTTAGATAAGAGGGGAGATTAAATACAAAAATACTATGGGTACTAACTATCTGTACAAATGGTATACAAATGTGAAAGAAATGATCTCCTCGGAAAGTGTGTGTCAAGAGAGAGTGAGCCCCTCCCTCCCCCTCCTCTCTCTCAAATTTGTACACCGTTTGTACAAATATATACTCTGTACCATAGCATTGCTCGATTAAATATGAGTATTAAATAAGAAAGTGTTTGGTTGAGTTTTGTAATAAGAGAGGAGAGACTATTTTAGACATGATTTAGTTGGTAATTTATACGGGTGGATAAAAAGGGTTGTTAAGTCAAAAGTGGTTTATTTGATTTTAATGCCATTGTAGTGGGTAATTTTATTCAAATGACTTGTTTATTCCAAAATTATGTGTAAATGAAGTATGTTTCTTCGTTACTTTCATTTAAAATACATAAGTACGTTATTCTTTAAAACGTCATTTCAACGTGATAATATTTTAATACATTGTAATTAAAATTTTCAGAATTGTAAGCATAATCACAAGATGGTGTCCGTTAATTTCCATAAAAATGTCTTGATGTTCAAATTATGCTTACAACCACTTTTTTACGACCAAGAATAAAAATAATGAACTACAAAATTTGGATCTAGAAAATTCAACAACCCACTTATGGAGCATTCTTATAATTGTGACAAGTGAACATTATTACAACAAAGTTCAAAATATCGTTTGACAGTAAATGTTAAAATTATGCTTGTAATCATCAGGCTTAACCTCTACGTTTGTTATTATATAAACATGTGAACATTTTTACATAACATACAGTATAACGTAAAATCTTGCGTGCTATCCACTTGACTATCAAACCTAAAAGAAATCCAAATATGACAATAACAATCGGTGATGACTCTAATGGAGCAGCCTTGTCCATTGTTGGTGCTTCAACAATCACAGTAGTTACATCCATGGATTAGATCGTGCGGCAAACGGGTGTGGGTGTAAGTTGATTGCTTGGTCTGTGCACCATGAATGCGGCATAGGCTTCTTCCTCAGTCTAGAATTTCTTGTGACAACAAGTGTTATGTCTAGATACCTGAGCATTGCATTCTTCCTATGAGGCGAAGATCTCGGGCCTCCGACCCATAAAGAAGACATAGAAGCACGTACCTGCTATCAACTATCCTTTTCCAACAACCAAGAGCAATATTAATTTCCAAGTGTAATGCAAATGTAAGTGCAATTTTATGTACGTGACTCAGATTACGATCTTTGATAGCATGGAGCATATTAAGCTGCATAAATTCATGCCCCACCAGGCTCAAAAGTGAAAATCACAAAATTCATGTCTTGTATAGCAGCTCATGTGTCCTAATTTGGCATAGGTGTATTGATTAATCTTTGTTTTTATTCTACAATGCACGTTCGGTAGTTTCTGTCATTTTGCAAATTTTTCATGTGATGGGGTGTTCAGTGATGATATATTGATGTCCTGAATGTTCTTAAAGAGATTTCGACACTCCTGGGGTTGGATTGAGTGTGAATGAATAGAGTGCCGAAGGCCCGAGGACATTGTGAAGTTCGGAGAAAAGAACGAATTGAAGTTTCAAGAATTGCATCATGTGACTGGACCATACAGCCAGTCAGGAGAGAAGTGCAATATGGACCAATAGCTAATCCTGACTAGTGAGCCTAACCAGTCAAAAGATGATGGAAAAATCTAACCGGATGCATCATCAGGTCACAAGAGTGAACAGTGAAGAACCTGACTGGTTAGGTCATCCAGTCAGGCCAAAAAACACCAAAAATTCCAGTATCTACACTTAACCGATCAAGGTTACTGTCTAACTGGTCAAACGTGTGCGAATTACAATTTTTTTATATTATATATTTTATTTTTAATTACTGCTATCTTGTTTCCTTATTTTTTTAGGTCTTGTTTCTTTAAACTCCTAGGGTTTTTCTTATTTAAGGCCCTATCAAATTTAGATCTAATTATGAAGCCTTTTCTTAGCACTACTCTCTCTACCAGTTTAATTAGAGAGATTAATTCCAACAGTTCTTAACTTCAAATTTTCAAGATTCAAAGCAGTATTATTTATTCAAGTTCTTTAATTTCATGCCTTAGTAAGATCTGTTTATTTAATCTTTAATTCTTATTCTGGTAAGATGTTCTTCATAGTTTTTATTGTTCTTTTCGTTATCATGCTAGGCTAAAATCTTTTTGCAAGATCTAAGGAAAAAGTGGAGGGGTTTGAACTTGACAAAGTGGGTTTTAAAATGGCCCCAAGAAAGGAAAAAAAAAGGAGCCACCCATCCCAATTGTTCGACGTGCAAAATATGGAGGACTAAGATTATGCCACATATACGTGTTAGCTTGCTTATTTTGGTCGTTTCAACGTGAAGAAATAAGGACATCCAAGATTTTTTGACACAGATGCAAAGTTTGAATGCACTCCTTATAACCGTCGACGTGAAGATTATTGAAGATTTGAATCACACGAAAAGAGTGCGTGAAATCTCTTAAAATATTTAATAAAAAAGTATCGAGAGAGAATTCTTGTCGCAGGACAATCAATCTCTAGTTTGCCTATATATATCTTTATACTTTGGTTTTGAAATCACAGCTGAAATCTGAGAGTTTCTGAGGTTTTAAGTGAAAATATAGCGGTGAGTGATACTAAAGCCTTCAAACTGCAAATCCGCTGCTCGTGGGTTTTGTCGAACCACATAAATTTTTGGGTATTCTTTTAATTATCTTTTGCGTGTGAGTTTTTCAAAGTTATCAATTAATCTCGTATAGGCAAGTATATAGTTTTTATGACTAGTATGGTACGTACCAATATCGTTAGATTTTTGACATACCGTTTCAAATTTATCTACGACATAATGTAATGTTATTCACCACAAAATTACATTATACATAAAAAAGAATAGAGCATTAGAACTTTTAAATTAATTGAAAACAATAAATTATAAGATTTAATTATGTTTAAGAGACAAAATGCATATTAAAAATTAGCAATCATAAAATCTTATTACTTTTTAAATGTTTGAAACGTAAAAATTGATATTGAAAATAAATATTTTTTAATTAATAATAACATTATATAGCTCATTTTGAGACTAATTATAAAAAATTCAATCTAAAATTAATTAAAAAATATTGTGTCTCAATCGAGATCTGAAGAATGCTTGGTACAGCTCGAAATGTGTGATAGAAACCGGCATACTCAGTGTTTGAAGCGGTACGATATACAATACTAATGTTCCCTTTTGTATTCAATATAGTACATAACGACCGGTATGATACAAGATTTATAACTTTGAGTTTTGTTTCTAGAAGCATAACTTAGTGCACATCAAAAGTATATTCTTTTAACAAGTGTGTATAGCATTTGATAACTTTTAGATCTTCCATAATCATGACCAGAATAGTACAAATATTGAGACAAATTCACATCGACTTACCCATATTAGAAACATCACAACCGAAATGTCCCCCTATTTAACCATCAATGCACACGTAAATAAATTCATCGCCCACTCTATTTAATTATATATGGATTAGGGGCTACAATCAAGTTACTGACACGCCACGATTGACCTCATTTTATACCGCACTCGTAGGTGTCAAACAACCATAGAAAATTAGAGCCTACGCCACTTATTTGAACATTCTATGGATGTTTGACACCTAAACATGCAATAGAAAATAAGGTAAATCGTGGAGTGTTAGTAGTAGTACAGGTTATATCTTTGTGTCTGTTCAATCAAGAAAATAAACTTGATGCCGAAAGACAAACATATGAGTTTGGGCCATAACCAGGGGTCTAAAATAGTCTGTTATGCAAACCCCAGTTGTAGTTGGAGTCTTCCGAATATGGTTTTTAAAAGCCCATTGAACTAAACCAAACTGGATCAGATTCAGACACAATAATGAGTTATTGGGACTGAACTAATAGGTTTAGTTTGAGTTCCACAAATGAGAAACCCTACCCCCTTAATTTGGAGATAACATATCAATAAGGTTAATAAGGCAATTTTGCAGCCCAATTTAAATTTGTGACATATTTTCGGTCTAGTTTTCCATAGATATGTGCAAGTTTTTTCGGGCTTGGGTTGATTATTTTTGTACAAAAATTCTCCAATAAAGTGCGTGAACGGTGGGTATTATCGAAAAATGGGTTTAAAAAAAAAAAAAAAACTCTTATAGGAAAGTAAGTTATGTTCATCAATTTAGGCACCTGGCCGGCCCTTGCAGGTCTTCTTGATATTTGACCTGAACATAGGGTTTCAATTTTTTTGGCCACTCTTTTCGTGAAAGGCCTGGTGGATCGTGATTGTGTATTGGCCTAATGTATACAAAATGTTTAGAAGATTAGTTTTTCTGCCTATTTACTTATTATGATATATTTTTTTTTAATTTTGTTGTTTGGTAGATCTGCTAGATATGTTCTACAAGTTTTACCTCAGAAATCGAAAAAAGAAAAATTATCATAATTTGTAATTACAAAATTTACAAACCAAACAACTGGTTCGGTTTCATGAATTCCACTAAACCGGACTGAGTCGGACCGGCTAGTCCGGCTAGTTAAACGGGGCATTAGAGTAATTTAAACTATGTAGCACATGATACTTATCTTTTCTTCGAAAATAGATTAATCACCTATATGGAGGTTGAATTGACCAAGAAAGTGAACTTTAGGGACATAAACTTATTTACAAATAGCTTTCTTGTGGGAAGCTTACCCAAAATTAGATTTTTGACAATTATTTATGTACGGTGTTTCCTCTCTTTTTCCTTATCCCACACGTCATATTGAAAGTACAAATTTGTAACATTTTCCCACTATACTCATTTGTACTTTCAATATGACGTGTAACATTTCCCTTATACAGTATGTTTAAATGTTACAAATTTGAAGTATACTGGTTATGCTAACTTTAAACATACTTTAAGGTCCCAAACTAGGGGATAATGTGCTAATTAAGGCCCTGATTATGAAGTATACTGGTTATGCTAACTTTATTGAGGCCACTCAAATACTTTAAAAGGACTTTCGGACAAAAGTTTATAGTGAAGGAATTTTTAATTCTGTCAATTTATTAAAATAAGTCTCAGTTTTTTAAGACTATTGTATCAAATTCGACAAAAATAAAGTTACTATTCACTACAACCTAAAAAACGAATCACTATGGTACAAATTTATCTGTCGTAATTTAAACAGATAAATTTATCTATTAAAAGTTGAGCAGATAGATTTATCCAGTACTCTAGAAATATTTATGTTCCATACTTCTTCTAGAGAGAGAGACATACTGCTACAATTTTGTTGACCAGAACTAAGCTGCCTTATGTTGCACCTATGTTCAACTAGTCTCTAGTTCAAATTTTTTGGATGTTGATGACACCCTCAAATGACTATAGTGAGTTAAGCTATTGTGTTGATGAGGTTGGTCTCTTGAGTAAACCAGTATAAAACTAGAATCCCAGAATATTTATCATGCCATAAGGAATGCAAAATATTGATAGTCAAACATGATGTATTTGTTGTGATCATCATTTTATATTATTGTCATTAGTAAATGTTTTATGGCACATCCAATGATGTTTCTATGCATGTATGGCACCGCTAGCTGCCTTGATGGTGTCGATTAAGGGATTGAGTACAAGAAATCGAAGAAAGGTTTCCTTTATCGTTTACGTAAGAACATATGGTGATTAAAATGGTCAATATTAATTTGAACGAAATTTGACTTCTCAGTTCTTATCACATAACCTAACAATACAACGAAAGGCACCTCAACTTACCATAAGAAATTAATTATTTAAAAGGTATTTCTGGCGTTAATTGTTAAGTTCTTTTGGGATTGTGGTGTGTATTGATGCACATTGAGTCCTATTTATTGTATGATTTCAAACAATTAATAGGTAGGCAGGCTAGTTTGAGTGGCTCAAACTCACATTACAACACTCATGACCTGTAAGAAGAATCCGGTCCTACGGGTTTCATCAGTGAGCCCCCACACATATTTTATTATATTTTATTACCGTACTAAACCTACTACGTACTACACTACTGGTTGGCTCGCCTGAATGCCAAGGTTTTCCTTTGTGACCATCTCGATGTCGTTGTCACTTGCAAAATAAGGCCTAGACTATAATTTACTGGACAACTCACGAAATATGTTTGATTGGTGGATTAGATGCACGGGATTGGACTATTCGTGCCTAATTCTGTGTAATCTCATGTTTGATTTTTTTAAATTGAATTAGGACAAATAATTTTGGAATTATTATAATACATATAATGTAACGCCCTATGTAAAGTACTGACCCAACAATTTGTTGGAGCCCAACTATGCGGCCTAAGATATTTAAGCCTAAGTTATTAGCAGTAGTTTACATGGTTTCTTATATACCCAGGATCACCCATATAGACTTGCGATGTGTGACGGGATATCACAATTTTCCCACCTTTAAGACGTTGCGCCCTCGCAAGGGGTTCACACTAGAGTCACCACGGCCTAACCCAGGGTCTGTTCCCTAGTAACCAAACAAAGTGTCGGCCCCACACTCGATCGTGTACATGGGTTGTTCTGATATCATTTGTAACGCCTCATGTAAACCACTGACCCAACAACTTGTTGGAGCCCAACCACACGGCCCAAAATATTTAAGCCTGAGTTATTAATAGTAGTTGATATGGTTCCTTATATACACAGGATAACTCATGTAGACTTTCGATGTGAGACTGGATATCACATATAAGTTGGGTAATATTTTATCCTAGGGGACGGTGTGACTCATTTAATCTCGTTTGTCCCAACTATTGCTCCACCGACACCACCTCGACGCCCCCACCACCTCTGACCGCCCCCACCACCTCCGCCACCATGATGCCACCACCACATACGTATATCCACACAATTTCGGCTAAACATCTCTGTTCAAAACTCTAGATATTCAAGTGAAATATTTTGAAAATAATCCAATCCAAATCAAACACGAAATTAATTAAGTTTGAATGGTATTACAACAGTAGCAGGACAAATAATTCTACAACTATCAATCCCGCCAATTCTAATACGTGACCATTAAATAATTAGTAGATAATCACAGGACTATTAGTTTTCTTAAATTTTATTTTATTTTTTGATATTTACTCTTACACACGTCTTTGTTTTAGGAGGTCTGCGATCATTATGCGGCATAGATGTTAGTACATCCCATACGAAAAACAGTGGTCCCAACTCCCAAATGCATAGATTTCCAATATATTGGGCAACTATATATGTATACGTGTGAAGAAAACTCAAAGAGATTCGTACTTTGTTTTTGGAGAATATAAAGCATGCACTTGGCACATTCTCAAATGTGTTAATTCATTCCTTGTGAATTCGGCCACCCCAAATTAAATTTATACACCAAACACTGACCCTAGCTATGAAATGGACATCTCAACCATGTACTATACAACTTAATATGGTATGTGCAATTGGATGTAGCAAAACAAAAGTTAGAGACTGGTCGCTGTGTTCGGTTAAGTGTTTCTGAAACAATTTTTGAGAAAAAAATTCTGAGATATTGTTTGGTGTAATTGTTTCACAAACTATTTGGAAATTAAATTTTTTCGACATTTTTGATGTGTTCTCTCTCTCTCTCTCTCTCTCTCTCTCTCTCTCTCTCTCTCTTCTTTTATAGGAAAATGAATATTATTTGGGCGAAAAAATTTCTCAAACATAATTTACAAAAGATTTCTGGGAAAAACCCAATCGAACACGCTATACTCTTTCTTAGCTGTTGAACACTTCTAATTATGTGTACAAGCCCGTGCGATGCATGAGATGCAAGAAATACGGAAAGAATAGAGTATAAACAAGTAATTGTTAGATTGCAAAAAGCGTACAACGTTACTAATTGTGAAAAAATGGGCCAAATTTCTACAAGTGATTAATTTTAATTTTTTATTAAAAATAAAGGATGACAATTACCGTGTCATTATCAGAAAATATTGTTAATTCATAAATGGTGCCTTGAGAAAGTGCAAGGATGGAGGAAGAAAGCGGAGTGAGATGACAATAAACGAGTGAGGAAAATTGTTGAATCCTGAATAGAAAACCAACCTATTTTGGTTGGTGTATTGCCGCCTCCTTCTTTGGGGGTCTTGGTTAACATATAATTGTCGGGGGCTCGAGTGTGATGTCGTCATGTTTGTGGTCGTTTTGGTCTTTGTATTTACGTTTTAAAGATTAATAAATTTATTTATTTGCCGATAAAAAAAGAATATTGAAAATCAAAAACTACAATTATCAGCTTATTCTCGAAAATCTTACTGGGCAATGAAAATTGACATGGCGTGGCAATAAATGAGGTGGGAAAAGTGAACGGGTGGAGGAAGAAACCGAGTGAAATGGGAGCGAACTCTCAATCGTTAAATAAAAAGATCTCAAAAGTTTTGTGATGTAGCACTTTACAAATTCCAAGAGGTCAGATGAATCGGTATTGAATAGGTGAAACTTGATTAAAAATTAATTACGATATTCCTGAATAAATAGACGAGAAGTTAGTTTGGCAACATAGTGTTCTTATATGGACATGTTGCCAATCAAAAGAATATATTTGCTGATATGAGAAAGGTGGTCAGATAATTATGTTCAGATTCTAAAGTGAAATGATAAGTTTCAGACCCAAATAATTCGGGACCAGACCTAGACAAACAAGGATGAGAAATCTTAAGCCAATTCGATTGCAATGAGAAGTTAATGGTAGAGTTTAATCTAATAGTGTAGATAAAGTCAGACTTAAGAGAGATCGAATAAGGCCTATATAATTAGAGGCAAATAGTCAGAAAGTATAATTGGAGGACGAGAACGACTTGGATTCAGTGGGAGAACCTAAAAACTGAAATACATCCCAAGGGCAGAGGTATACAGTGATTTGATATTACATGCACTTATATTTGGAGCTGAGCAAGATTGTACTGACTCAATCATTTGAGTGTCTTTCTGTTGATCAGAGGCAGGGAGTTCTTTGGAGACTTTTTGTCTTGAAGATTTCATTTGTGGAGAGGAAAAGGATCCATTGGTTTGGCTAAGTTCGAGAAAATTACTCTTAGGTAATGAGAAATCATCCTTCAGCAGCAATTTTTCGCTCAAAGCCTCTGAACTCTTGAACAAGCACGCAGGAGGAAGAAAAGGACAGGATAGCCATGTGCTAGGAGTAGTGGTGGGTGGTCGGTAGGACTTTATGTTCCCTTAATCAGAGTTAAGGCTGGGATCCTATATGGCCAAATCATAACAGGTTGGACACCCCACCAACCGTAAGGGATTTGGCCTCTTGAAAGATGTATATCGTTCATTTCTTTATATTTAATTCATTTCTTTTTTGCCGTTTAAAAAAAAAAAGGTAACGAGAAATCATCCTACATACAATTGGTGCCGCCGATAGAAAAATTTAACCTCATGGCTAATAGCACACAATGCACAGATTTTAAGCAAATAGGCTAGGGAAAAATGGGACAATAACTAATCAAGAACCCCTTCCCCGTACTCCAAAAGAACAACCTAAACCCTAGGATACCTAGAGGGATAGAGAGAGATCTCATTCTTACAGCGATGGCCGATCAAGAACAAAGGAGAAATCCAGGCAGAACACCAATCTTCAGGAAAGGCTATAAAGGATGGATCATCTCACTGAGGAGATAGAGCGTGAACGTGAAAAGGATAAAAAAATCTAGATTTAAAGAAAGTGTTAGATAAAGAATGCTCGGCCAGCAATCCTAGAAGCAAGAGAGGGGATGCTAGCTTTTTTATTGACCGAAAAAATAAGGAGATAGCTCCTTGTGCTCTGATTCATTATTTAGATTTTGATCTAGGGCAAGTCTCTCTTTGAGTTGTGTTTTTCCGGGAGGTCTCAAAATATACCATTAATTGAGGCCCTTTCCCTTTTTTTTTGGAATAAAAAACCCTGCTCCCATAGGGGCCCTCTCTGATAAGGAAGAAAACAAAAATAGAATTCTATCATGTTAGCATTGTTCAAACAAAACATCAATTTTCTCAAATCTCGAAGTATGACTAATATAGATGATACTAGAACTAATTTCGTTCTTTCACTATTTGATTTTTTCGATCGGTTTGGTTTTTTCGATAGATTTGATTTTTTCGATTTTTCTTTCACCCCTATTGGCAACCCTTATGTTTAAAGACATGTTGGCAAAACTATGGAGATAGATATTAATTATATATTTTTGTAATCAAAGAAAGCTGATACACACCTGGCCAATATCAGGGAAACATTCTAGGTTCTTAGGGAATTCAAATTGAAGAGCAATGCTTCAAAGTAGACATCTTCCGTAAGCTCCGTTAAGTCCTTGGGACATCAACTTACTCATGGGAGTACAAAGGCCAATCCTAATCAAATAGTGGGGTTGTAGGTTTCGTAGAGCCCAAATATTACAAAGGAGGTTCCTAGATTGACTGAGATGATTGTAGACGTCAATATGTTTATCAGCCAGTCATCAAATTGGTGCAGGACATTCTTCTAGTTACTCCAGAAGCGGACAAACTACCACTGTGGGGATGAATATGAGAAGGCTTTTCAAGACATAAAGCAGTACCTGACTTCTCCAGCATTTATAACGACGCCTAAGCTCGAGGATATTCTCAAAGTATTATATTCGAATACGTAGTGATCGTGGTTTTGCTCATTGAAAATGGTGCCGAGCATAACCTGATCTATTATGTCGGTAAAACACTTCTAGATGCCAAAACGAGATACTTGTCTTTGTAGAAATTCATTTTACAAAGAGTGACACCATGGAGGTATCCATTAAATATGTATTGTCTTGAGAAAGGCATATATCATGGGAAGGGTGACAGTCTGGTTAGTAGAGCTAGGCGAATATGATATCAGGTACCTTTCCAGAATGACAATGAAAAGACAGGCCCTGATTACTATAATTAGGATTTTCTCAAATAAATAGGCGAGAAACCAATTCAACATCATAGTGTTTTTGTGTACGAGTATGTTGTCGATTAAAATGATATGTTTGTTGTCCTAAGAAAAGCGTTTGAAAATTATATTCAAATTCTAATTGTAAAGGAATAAGTTCTAGACTCAAATAGTTTGAGACCAGACCTAGACAAATAAGGATGAGAAGTCCCATGCCAATTCAATAACGAGAAGTTAACAATTTGATTAAATTCTAACTATATAGATAAAGTCTGACTTCAGAGAATGGATAAGACTTATATCTAGTTAGGGGGCAACAGTTAGAACATACATAGGGGATGGGAATGACTTAGATTGAGTGTGGCAGAACCTCTCTATATAAAGAAGCATACTCCCATAGGTATATGTATGTTGTAATTTTCTATTATATGCACTTATCTTAAGAGCTTAGCAAAATTAAGTTTTGACTTAATCATCAGAGTGCCTTTGCACTGATGAAATGCGCAAGATTCTTTGACGATTTCTTATCTTACAAATTCAGTTTTCAAAGACGAAGAAGATCCATGTGTTTGACCAAGCTTGAGAGAATTACTCTTAGGTGACCAGAAATTTTTCACATACATGTGTTGATATTTTCAGATCTTTTATCTTATTTTTGCCAGTGAGGTTAATTAATTTATTTGATTTCTCATACATTATATGTTGAGGAAACTAAAGGGCTATTATGGCTAGCTATCATTTTCTCATTTTTCTGTCTTAGGGGAGTGTGAAAAAATTGACTACTTTCTGTACCCTTTATTCTGCATTACTAACCACTAAATAATAATACTTTGGCCCCAATTCTCCCACCAGACTCATAAAGCACCTAATTTCGGTAGCTGGTGGAAATTGTGGACGCTATTTAAGCTGTGATCATGATCTCTCCCATAAGGGACCTCTCATTAAAATTAAAATTTATTGCAATCACAATCAACATCACATATATATATGCATTGCCACACAATAATAAAAATCTTTTGTTACGCGAGTATTATTTGGTTTCATGAACGTAGTGTATGCAGACATATACGTATTTGTGTATACATTAATACATGTAAATAAGTGTCTACATATAGTGTGTGTGTGTATTAGAACAGTTTAATTTTAGAAATTACAGAGAAACTTGTTTTAAAAACAATAAAATTTAAAAAAGTGATTTCTTTTATTCTTTTAATCTTTTATCTTGCTATTTCACTTTATTTAGTTTATTTTAACTGTCAACTTACTTAATTGACTAAATTGAAACCACCTAGAAGATTAGTCAAATTGTCAACTTTAATGATGAGTAATTTTGCAGCAGGTGGAAAAAATATCAACCGGCCTAGGATCGATGAATTAATTAAAATATAACATCAACTCCTTCAATTTGACCTAGACACATAACTACGGTTATCGTACCATTGGTTCACAATCTCACTAATAATAACAAATATTTTATGGTTATAAGAATCTATCTCAGCCGTTATACATGTAATTTTAAAATTTCTTTATTATAAAATGTATTTATGAAAAGTAAACAAAAGCTAAAAAAAAGAGCCATATTTTCCTTTACAAATCAAAGTCAAAAAATGATAAGATTATATATTTATTTATTTGTAAGAAGTTGTGGACAAAAACTTATTTTTATGTAAGAATATGTATATTTATTTGTACTTTTATTTGAAAACAAGTTTCTCTGTAATCTCTTAAAATATTATATCTACTTATATAAATACTAGCAAGAACTCGTGCTATACAAAACTTTGCTAGCTGAGAATAAAAACAAGATAAAATTTATAAAATTGGGTTTTGACAACAATAAGAAATTGAATAGTTGGTAAGGAATAATCTACATCCGATCCATGATCTGAATTACAAAGTTTTTTTTTTTGGTAAGTTTGGTTGCTCACAATTACAAGAAATTGAACCAATGAATTACAATTAACCACACATGAATATGACATCTCCAAAATAGGTGGTAAATAAGTGCACTCTAAGTCAAACTTTCAGGGTCTAATTTGCCAATAAAAAAGAAATTACGATGCCAATTATAAATACTAAATTTGGGGAAATGCAAATTTTAATAGCTATTCATGAAAGAAAAAAGATTAGTACAAAAATGGTGTAGAAAGTTTGCTCTCTCTTGGATTACTTTTTGTTGGCATGACTCTTCAAATATTATTTAATTTTGATTTTACTCCTTCGAAGAAAAACCTTAATTACATTCGTGACATACCAAAATAATAAGTATTTCAGTTTAGTTTCTTTAATGTCTAGTGTTTTTTTATGGAGGAAGGTATTTGGACTAAATTAATTAATTTTTAAACAATGACTTATTCTCGTGGTTAGTATTTTTTTCTAATTTGTTTTGTCAAATTACTTTTTGTTAAAAAACAGTGACTAAAAAACAGTGACTAACTCAATAAAGTTTACGGTGTGGATGTTTTTGAAACTTTTTTTGATTTATTATCATATGTTTTTTCTAGGTTCTGTTTCGTTGTCAGAAATGTTCTATAAGAAAGTTATTCCCAATATATATATATATATATATATATATATATATATATATAGAGAGAGAGAGAGAGAGAGAGAGACACACACACACACACACACAATGTGTATGTTCATTTGACGAAAAAAATTTGTAAGAAAATGAAAATTTAGTTGTACATTTGTTAGGAAAATATTGAAAAGTTGTTTCTGGACTTATATGAATTTTTTTATATAATTTTTAACTTTTGTAGATTATTAGTTCATCTGAATGAGAGCTTTCAGAAAATAAGAAAAATATGAATTAAATTTTAAACAAATTCAAAGAAAGGCCAACAAAAATAAAAAAATGTGTTTCGTTTTGACTTATTGGTGAAATTTTGAACATAGTTTTATTATTTTTAGATTTTCTTCATCAAAGCGAATCAATAATATACAAAAATTTAAAATAAAATTAACAAATTAAAAAATTGAACAAAGACCCCAAAAAAAGGTGAATGAGTTAGTTCCATTTTCTTTTCTATCTTGCTTCGGTCGCCGTCCCATGTGCACGAGATTTGATACAACTTCCCAAACCTATTTTATATTCTCTTCTGACAAAATCTTGACACTTGAATTTCCACTACCATTACCATGTTGTCCCCATGCCTTGCTTACAGAAATAGAAGTACCTTGGAAATCTATCCCAATAAACTTCGCCGACTTTTTTTTTTTATATAATTCAGAGTGTTTAGATCAACTTACCTGTATGAAGTTTGGCTCGATTTTAGAGTTGTCTATCTAAGTGAGTTTATGGCTGTTCGGACCCTCGACTATTTCACATTTTGGAGTTACTGTATTTTTCATCCGGATGGTAGTAGGCCTGTTCGGTCACTTGAGCCTTCCGAAATTCGCATTCTGTTATTGGTCAAGCTCATCTAGATGGCCGTGATGCCATTTATTTTCCGGATGCATGTTAAGTTCATCTGGACATGCCACTTGTGGGGAAATCTATATGGTACAATATTTTAGGGTATCAAAGCACATAGTAGGAGAAAAACACTTAGTTTTGCAAGTAGATTTGAGAGAGATTTGTTCTATTAACTCTTTGAGCTTTCGTTTCTTTTTTATTAGTGGAATCTCTTCATCGTTTTGATTGCCCATGAATTAGGTTTACTTTGCGTATTCTGAACTACGTGAATTGTTGTCTCTTATGTAATTGTTTGTCTCTTTGTTTTTTGTTTGATTGTTTCTCATTATATATGCATAGATCTGGTAATTGGTAATTTATGTCTCTTTCACACCAAAATTTGGTATCAAATTGCTTCTAGATTGGTTTTGTTCTTTGGTAATCTTAGCATAGTTTTCCAAGAAACAATGTCATCATTTGGGTCTACCGGATCTAATTCTTCTTCAAGGCCCATGGCTCATAGATCGGTTATTTCGAATACAAACTTTAAGGTTGAAACTTGATTGCTTGAATAACTTGGGCATGTGACATTACAAATATATAGACATTCTGACCCAATAGGAGTTGGATAGGACAAAGAACAACGTGAAGGATAAAGGAGGCTTTTCCAAGGTTATACCAGATTTCAACATAGAAATTTATGAAGGTGGTTGACGCTGCAATAGAGAGAGGAGTTTACGGATGGAAGCTAACATTTAGAATAAGGTTATTCTCATGGGAAGAAAACCTTCTTCCAAATCTACAACAAAGGCTACATGACATAATTCTCTCAGAATTAACAAAAAATAAATAGAGATGGATGTGGAGTAAGGATCATGAATTCTCTGTCAGATCAGCATACCAAACTTGGGAGGATCAAAATTCAGAGGAAGAAACTCTGAACTTAGTATGAAAAGGAATGGCTCCCTCGAAAGTAGAGTTATTTGTTTGGCAAACAATTCAAATAAAAATTTGAACTAGGTCGGAATTGAGGAGAAGAGGAGTTCAAGTTCCTGGGAAATGCCCCATTTGCAATTGTGAAAAAGAAACCTCAGACCATCTATTATTCGAGTGCAAAATAACATGGAAAATATGGTCGGAGGCAATCAGATGGTGGAACATGTACTAAGTCAGCCATCCAGACATCAACAAATTAGCAGAGATATGATTTGGAACCAAGTTTCAAAGCCTGGAGAAATTTACCTGGGAAGCTACATTCTCTGCGATCAATTGATCCATTTGGGTAGCCAAAAGCAACCTCGTCTTACAAAATATTCCATTCAACCGGGAGGAGGTCTCAGATTTGGTGAAGACAAGACCAACTTTGTGGATGAAAGCAAAATTCAAAACTCCAGGGGTAAGTGTTGATGATTTCAAAGGAAATTTACAGGCGGTGAGGAAATTGAAAATATGAACCCAAAGCTACTCGAATCTATACCTGGGAAGGTTAGCTCTGAAAAGCTTCAAGGTTGATGAGTAGAATTGGACCCTCAGCAGAATTGGAGATCTATTCATGCCGGATGCAAAATCAATTGAAGTGTGGATGAACAATTAAGTTTTGGAGTAATAGAGGGGGAGGAGACTTTGGTTTCCAAAGTGTAGGATAATTAATTAGGGGTTGATGTTTTTAATAAGGGTTGGATGCGGTGTATGAGCCTTCTTTAGACAGTGGTTCGGTTGGCAAGAAGTGTCATCTTTATAATTTTTGATCTCATATATATAATATTAATTTTTGCTGATAAAAAATACGTGAAGGATACAACTAAAAGGGATAGAATCGAATCGATCAATAAGCTTGTACTATAATCAACTTATCTCTTGCGAAGGATCAGAAAAATTTAGCTATGCGGGAAACAATTGCAAAGGATCTGTGGAAAAAGCTCGAGGGCAATTTCATGACCAGTAGAGTGGAGAATCATCTCTATTTGAGGAAGAAACTCTTTGATGACTACAATACTTGCCAATCTTCTAAATTTACGATGTTGAAATTTTTTATGACGACAAAGCTTTGCGTTTGGTAAATTTGTTGCCAATACATACCATCATATGATTACCTCCTAATTTTATGGAAAGGAACAAAATAAGTCTAATGATGTTTCAATTCTATCATTAGTGACGAATATCATAAGAAGGATAACAAGCTCAAATGAACTCATCTAGTGATCAAGTCTTGATTGCTGACAGAAGAGGTACGTCAACAGGAAAACTAGACCTCTCACTTTCGACGGGGACCTCTTTGTCTAATAGGATTGCTAAGAATGAATGCCTATGGTCACAACAAAGGGCATTGGAAGAAGAATTGTCCAAATTTACAGAAGAACGGTAAAGACAAGAACAGTTCCAAGGCTAATTTTGCACAGTCAGATAATGGTAATTCAGATCAAAGTTTGGTGAATTCCTCGCTAGTTTGTCAAGACGATCAGTTGGTTTGTCGTAACAAGAACCAGTATTGATTGTAGTATCAATATGTTCGATGGTGAAACAGTTTTTATGGACAATGATCATGCTTGTAAGTCTTTTGGGGTGGTAAAATCAAATTGAAGTCACATGTTGGATCCATTTGTAATTTGCAAAATGTTCAGTATGTTTCAAACTTAAATAAGAATATATACATACAAATATATATATACACACACATATATATATTTGTGGAGAGAGAGAGAGAGAGAGAGAGAGAGAGAGAGTATTTTATTCACCATGCTTGCTTTTAAGTCTTTATGCTATTTAGCACTATGTTTTTAGATTTTATTGGTATCCTTTTCGGACTTAGAGCAACTCCAACAACACTCACTAAATTAGCTAGCAAAAAGGACAAAAAAGTACACTCTTTACTTTGCCTATCTACTTTTTCACTTATCCATTCCAACACTAGTCATATAAAGAGTGGAGAGAGAGGCTAGCTACATGTAGTGAGGCATTTGGAGACAAGCTAAAATAGCTAGTCATATAAAGGGTCTATTGGAGCACTAAAAATAGTAATCACTAGTCAAACTAGCCAACAGACCTCTTTTAAAGAGGCTGTTTGCTCTTATTATGCTTGACTTGCTAAACTCTCTATGTTAGGTCGTTGGTTTGTTTATGATATTTTCACATAATAATTTCAACAAATTATGTATCAACAATTTTCACAGTTTGTGGACATCAACAATCTCTTTTATTTGGTTTTATTTTTTTTGTTAAAAAAAAAACTCTCTTGTTAGCTTTTTATGAGACAAAGAGTGATCACATAACGTGTGTATCAGGACAACTTATTAGCTGGGATTAAGGTACAAGCGATGCAACATATATGGTACTCCAATTTTCAACAAACAAATCTTGAGGGCAGCAGAGTTTCCCATTACTTAATTTAAAAGCCTTACAACTGGTTGAAATGTACATAAATTAGGCTAAATACGCAATTTTCAAAAAATGTTGACAAGTAACACAAGTAATTATTCCCTTGAACAAATTAAAAGTAATTCTATACTTTAGATACCAAGTAGAAAATCTCTTGTTGTAGAACATGGCGTTTGGGGTTCTGCTGTGCACACAGGACGTGTTGTGCGTCAAACGGCATTGTTTTGTCGCACAAAACACTGAACGAACAATTGGGTGCACTGATCGAATAATTTTCAAGTAGTATTTTGTGTGCCAAAATACCGTCATTTTGACATATAACATATTATGTTGTGCGTAATGCAGAACGAGCTCTCCCATTCATGTAGAACACTATCGAAAAAAAAAACGCAATCATGCATAAATGTTAGAGTACATGTTGTGCATAAAAAAAAGCATGAAGAATGACTTGAAACTGCTGTTTTGGTAGTTTTTAACTACTTTTAAGGGTGAGGGAAGAGTGACGTGTTACTCCTAATTTTTGAAATATTATCCAAAAAAATATTCTTATTTTTGTTTTAATTACCGCAACACGTAGTTATTTAATAATTTAAAATATTATCCAAAAAATATTCTTATTTTTGTTTTAATTACCGCAACACGTGTAATTATTTAGTAGTTATAAAATATCGTCACATTGTGCCTCAACACCCTGTATCACTACGTATTCATGTAAGACTCATATATTTCTTTTTGAATCCCATAAAGATAAGTGATAATAAAGAGTATTAAAGCATTACGTAATAGTGTCCTAAAATCACTTCATAATTTTCGGCGTAAAAAAAAAGGAGTGATATAGGGACACCCGTTTTGATTATTAATATTAGTTATGTGGCTATAATTAGTGTTTTTAACTATTGAGTGTAGATTGTTTTTATACTAATTTAGTCTTTGAGTTAGGTTTTTTTTTTTTTCCATTATTGATAGAATATGCATGTTTGATTTGATTCGTAAATTTGACCAACCTTGGAATACGTTCAATTTTAAGAATTAACTTTAAAATACATATTTAATATTAAATATAACAATATTATTATTTAACAATTAACTTATTCAAATTTTACTATCCTAAATTTCATTCTTAGCTCCGGCACTCAATTACATTGATAGGCCATAGACATTATTTTTCATTTTGTTAGCCATAGACATTATTTTTCATTTCTTTTGGAAAGATCAAGGTGAGGACAAATTTGGAAAATATATATTTTAATCTCATCCACCCCCTTTGCAAACAAACACTAACCATGCACTATTAATCCTATCCCGAGTACAAACAAACATACAACACTGGTTTTAATAATCCCTTGGTATTACGAATCCCATCCTAATCCTACCACCTTACGAATCCCAATCAACGAAGAAGTTTATCAAACGGGGCCTTGATGTCTAGTGGATATCAAGATGCTTGTATACGGGCCGGTCCCGGGATAAGCTCCGCAAGTCTCCGGGCTCGAACAATCTATCAGTGCAGTATAAAAAACAATAAAAATTTATCGAAAATAGATTATTATTAACATTAAGTGAGCAACCAAGTTGAGATCGGATTTGGACAACCTAAATGTCGGGACCGATATAAGCCAGATTATTTGGAACCTTCAGCCTACCAACTAAACCCTAATAAATATTGGTGGTTGTTTGTTAAGCTTGTACCAAAAGTCCAATTTCCTTTATAAGAGCTAGCCTGCCACATATCTATACATTATTCATTGAGTGTTCTTTTCGTTAAAAACATCATATCTTATTGACCATGCAATAAACTCTCTCTCTCTCTCTCTCTCTCTCTCTCTCTCTCTCTCCCTCCCCCCATCTGTTCCCCACCGTACCATTTGGCTTAATTACAATCAATGTTTGTTGGCAAGGGGCAGTTGAAGCTATAAAACTGGTGGTGAATTACATGGGTGATTTGTTGTTTTTAAAAATAAAGTTGGAGGGGGTCAATTACTCTAAATAATTTAAACAATTCATGACCTAAAATTTTGAAAAAAATAATTAAATTAATTGAACATGAGTAAGTTAATGATTTAAGTTCATATTTGCCTATAATAAAAAAAGATCCAAATCAATGTGCCAATAAGAAGATCATACGTGACATCCAGATAAATACGATATAAGTGTGTGCCATTTATTACTCAAAGAGTTAATTGTAAAATACGAGTTGTTCAAATTATCGTACAATTTAAATTTTGAACTTTCGAAAAGCATGATTCAAAAACCATAATCGTCCCGTGGTTTATCCCTTAAAAGATTTTGACATTATAAGGAGATATATAATAATTACATTCAAATTTTGATTGAAAGAAGAAATTTTTTGATATTGTTCCTTTATTCTCACTTAGAATACATTCATAAATCACAACCACTATTAAGAAATAGCTTAAAAAGACCATATTTGGCCTAACTTTTTTTTATTTATTGTTTTGGTCTCAATATTTTGTGGATATTATTGTCTGTTTCAATGAAAAAATCTAAAAAATATAAAATTATGTTTAAAAGCTAAAAGCAATAACCCTAATAAAGATTACGAATAAGCATAAAAAGGCCTTATTTTTGAATTATTTTTATCTTTTCTAAAAAAATTTAAAATTGGTCCATTATTTATAATTTTTATGAACTCTTTCGTCAAGACGAACTAATAATCCAAAAAAATAATTGACAATAAACAAAAAAAATTCAATAAAAAAGTCACCATGGCCAATACTAATAGTGGAGAATATCTTAAAATAAAAGGATGCTGACTAACCATTTTGAGAGAGAGAGAGAGAGAGAGAGAGAGAGAGAGGAGAGAGGGAGTAGAGAGTACTAGTATTCACTTATAAATACTGGAAACCTACTTTCTCTTCCCTGCACATATACTACTACTATAACCTGCTTTGCTTTCAGTTCCTCTTCTGTTCACTCTTACAACACAATGGAGTTCCAGCATCTACCCATCTTAATATTTCTTTCTGTAAGTTCCAAAGCTCCCAAATCCTGAAACAAAGAAACCCATTTTCTTGGGACTCTCTCTCTCTCTCTCTCTCTCTCTCTCTCTCTGTGGTGATGTATTTATGCACAACCAGAAGCTTAGGATTATCTCTTTTTCTGTTACGCATGAGAAGTTTCATGTTGAGCTTAACTTGTGATTCAAATTCTTTGAAAAGGGAAGGGTAAAGGGAAAAAATCACCAACAATTTCCCATGACTTTCCCAGAGAGATATTTTTCTGGGAAAACAAAAAGAAACCACCAATTATGAAGGGTGGGAGCATTTTAGTAATTTTACACTTAAGAACAAGACTGTTGGAGATGTTTTGAGTTTTTATATATCTTTGTTACTGCAATTTTAATTTCTTTTGGGTATTAAAACTTGGGAGAAAATTAACTTTCAGGTGGCGTTGGTGGGAAGCTACGCGGCAGATGTATCACCTGATGCTTATTGGAAATCGGTTTTGCCAAACACACCCATGCCCAAGGCTATAAAGGATAGTCTTCAAAATGGTTGGTATTTATTTGGATTTTGATAAATTAATTATCTAACTCCTTTTTAATTCCTACTTAATTTTAGTATTACAGTAATTTAGTATGTCAGAATTCAATTTCCTGAAATAATTCGATTTTCTCACTCTCGTTTTTGTACGTGATATTTTATTTATTGTGAAATTACAAGATTCGCTTTCATGAAATTTGCTGTGATTTTCACATTCCTTTGCTTTTACATCTGTAATTTTTTAGCTAGGGTGATCATCATAATGTTACTCTTTTGTTTAAATATTCTAATCCATTATTTTGCACTCATTAAAAGAAAATATTGTAAATTTACGTGAATAATTGTGTACCTCCTATAAACGTCTCAAATAATCAAGATTTAGCTAGTCACAAGAGTCTCTCACACGCAAAGTTCTGATTTTAAACGCGGGTTTGCAAGTGGACGGTGGATAGATTAGGCCTCAAAAAACTAGTCATTATTAAGTTAAATAAAATATGCACCATTTTTTGAGAAAAAAATATTTAGTCCAACTCAGTAAGATGGAAAGGATAACCGCAGAAAAAGCGAAAGAAACATGTTTGATTTTTCACTTTTCTTGTTCGCAAAATCCAAACTTAGGCTAAAGAAAACTCATGTAAAGTCATTTTTCATCAAATAAATAAACACATGAAAAAATATTTTTCTATTTTTATTTTAAATTCTTCCAGAAATTATTTTTGGGGTACTAATTGAGTGAAGCAATCGTTCCTAATTTGCTTGATCAAACTTTGCAGAATGGATTGAAGACAAAAGCACTTCAGTTGGAGTAGGCAAGGGAGGCGTGGGAGTTGACACCGGCAAAGGAACCAACGTCGGAGTCGGAAAAGGTGGCGTCTCCGTCAACACCGGACCCAAGGGAAAGGGAAAGGGAAAGGGAAAGCCCGTGTACGTCGGAGTAACACCGGGACCAAGTCCCTTCATCTACAACTATGCAGCTACTGAGACCCAACTACATGACAATCCCAACGTAGCTCTTTTCTTCTTGGAGAAAGACCTTAAACAGGGGACTAAGATGACCCTGCATTTCACTAAAACCACCAATGCAGAAACCACCACCTTCTTGCCTCGTCAGGAGGCCGACAATATACCCTTTTCGTCCGACAAAATCCCCGAAATCCTGGATCAATTTTCAGTGAAACCTGATTCTAAGGAAGCCGAGGTATGTTCAAAATCTGTGATGCTACAGATGTTTTAACATATGATTCTATGTACTAATTTTTGTTTACTCTTCAACAAGGTAATGAAAGAAACTGTCAAAGAATGCGAGGAGCCCGGGATCAAAGGAGAGGAGAAGTATTGCGCGACCTCGTTGGAATCGATGGTCGATTTCAGCACTTCTAAGCTCGGTGAAAATGTCCAGCCGATTTCCACACAGGTAGAGGGAGGAGAAACACAACAGCAGAAGTACATAGTTTCAGGGGTGAAGAAAATGGGAGGTGGTGATAAAAGCGTAGTATGCCACAAGCAGAACTACGCATACGCGGTGTTTTATTGCCACAAGACGAGCACTACAAAGGCGTATGTGGTTTCGTTGGAAGGTGTCAAAGGAACGAAAGCAAAGGCAGTGGCGGTGTGTCACACGGATACATCGGCTTGGAATCCCAAGCACTTGGCTTTCCAAGTCCTCAAGGTTAAACCAGGAAGTGTTCCTGTTTGCCATTTCCTTCCTGAAGATCATGTCGTCTGGGTTCAAAACTAGAGATCTCTCTCCCATAATATATATATAGGAAATTAAAGAAATGTTCCTGTCAGTTTGTTCTATTTTGTGTGGTTTTGCATTCTCATAATCTGAAATTCTACTACTCAGATACTCATCCTAGTCACATATATGTAATAATGTGTATGTAGGTACTACCAATCCCAGCACATATGCTTTTGCATATAGTCTGATGCATCCTATTATATATCCAGTAATATAATGTTTTGTTCATAGTATTCAGATTTCAGCTATGTCCTCAATTCAAAAAAGCAGATAATTCCCTGGAATCTGCTCTTTTTATTCATTTGCCATCTAAAATGTTTTCTTTTCTTTTTTTTTTTATAGCCGAGTCGGCTTCAGAATTACCATCAACTTAATGCTAACTAGTCCTTGAGACTTTGAAGTTAACGACTAATTAAACATATTTTCAGTGGCCCCTAGTGATTCATTTTGTTAAAATTTGATCCCATAACCTTAGAAGGAGCAAGTTCCGTAGTCACTCTTTTTCCACTGAACCAATCCCTTGGGGTTGGCATCTAAAATCAGGGGCGGAGGTATATTGAGGGGGGGAGTGGCAAATGATTCCTACATTTTACAAGTTCATAACACAATTTAGTAAACATTTTAAAGAAGCCCAATGGAGATGCTCCTATGGTCTACTCGCACCCCACATTTGAGTTCATGGGTCCTTTTGGATTCATTGCTTATATTAAACCTAAGTTTGTATGGTAACTACTTTTCAAATGAGCAAATAAGCAATAACTGAGAAAAGCAATACAAAAAGGAAACTAAACCAAACAATTTTACTTGCTCGCGGAGATGCTACATGAATCAAATGGGTTTTTTTTACCACTGCCTCTTTTTTGGTGCTGGTAATTTTCCATAACAAAGGGTCAAACTAACGCAAAGAACCAGTTGAACAATAAGGGTTTAAATTTCATCTTCCAGCGTCAAAAGAGAGAAGAGACCAAACTTCTCTCCAGGTTGGAAAGAAGACAAGACCTTGTGAATCTCAAGTCTAATCTCGCAAATTAAACGAGTCGCATATTGCTGCTAGGTTTGCTATCCAAGGCCAGTGATTTGATTAAGAAATTCCACTAAAAAGCAGCGGCAAAGCTCGAGTTGGAGAAGGTGAAAGAAAGTTTTGAGTACAGAGAACCTGTCATCAACCTCCTAAATCTGGTGTACTCTTCTTGAAAACTTGAATTTACAACATCAATAAGGTACCAAAACCTAATAAAAATAGAAAATGAGGAAGCTACAAAATCTTAGGTCAGGAGCATGCCACCTGATTGAACACAATAAATAGAAACTGGCAAAATCAGAAAGATCAAAGATGGACAAGCGAGTTATAATTCAGTAATCTCGTAGCAGCAACTCCGCATGCTAATAGATCTTGTTCAAGATCAACAAGATCAACAAGAACAATAGTCATGAATTGGGTCGAGCCAACCTGACTCACCAGCAGAGTGGGAGACAAAGATGGACCCATCCAGTTCCTTTTGTGGAGATTCATTAGTCTGGAGTACCATGTGCACATGCCACACCGGTGCTCCAGGAATACTGTATAGTTTTCTTGGACTCAAAGACAGACTTGACTCACCTCCACTTGTCCTGCAGTTCCTTCCTCTCGGACAAAATCCATGTCGCAACAATTGCCACCAGGAGTGCAACAATTGTGAGGAGAAGAAGAGCATAGCTGAAATTCTCCGTGAGTGAGTCATAGGTCTTTGATGGTGCCATCCGGGTGAAGAAGAGGCCCACTCCATATGCAAAGATGAGGGTGGTTGACTCAAGCTTTGCAGGCACCGTGACTATGCCTCTGAGACCTTCCACTTTGAGAGCATGGGTCACGTAAGACTGCAAATTGTTGTCCGGTTAATTCAAAATCAGAAGATGTACAACCATGGCGTTCAAAAATAACTGAAATCACAGTTTACAGGTTACCTGAAGTCCACAGCTTGAATTTGCTCGAGTTTAAGCTAGTTTCAGTTTAGCTAATTTGTAAAGCTATACTTTATACGAACGATGTCCAACCTTATGGACTACAAATTATCTTTAATTTTAAAATCGATTTCTAAATTAATTGAGGGTGAATGATTTGACATTTTTAGTTTAGCTAACAAATAACTTTTCTAGATACAACAAAAGTTTCATGAGTTTTTGGTAAATAAAAAGAAAAGGGTGTAGGATCCTTCTCTGACTATATAATAAATATTTTGTATAAATCTCATGATTAAAACAATTTAATGTGATAGCTAGCGGTGTATTTTAGCTAAAAATTAAAATATCATCTTCAAAAAGATTCATGCATGTCTGTACAAAATAAGGATCATATTAGGTAGGCATGGACTGTCTACACTATATATATTAACACTGAAATTGGGCCATAATCACAATCTGTTTCATCTAAATATTGATTTAATTTTAATTCAGATACACATGGTGTTATAAAAACAATTATATAATGGTTAGATTTATAATCGTGGAAAATAAATATATATAAGTAATATCAAATAGGCCCTTTGTCTTTTTTAACTTTTTATTAGATTTGTGTTAGTTGTTTAAATTTACCATTTCCAAAAAAAATTTAAAAGTAAAACAAAAAATAAAATTAATTACAGAGATAATTTTGTCATTGTCACCTTATCCTAATAGAGGGAATTTGTTATACCAACATCTTTCTGTTATTGTATATCTTGCTTTTTCCTAGATATAATCTTTCACCGGATATGAATTCTCATGTCTAGTAAACAAAACAAACAGTGAATTTGTGAGGCCCTGAGCCTCTGCACCCTAAGAAAAGTGTTTAGTTTCCAATGACAAGGAGTGGACAAGTAGATTTCTTCCTTTCTGAACTCTCTCATAAAATTATCTCTACTTTGCTTTCTTGCATTCCCATGTCTAATCTAGTTTTCTTTTCGAGTAATGCTACACACAAAGACTTAAATACATAGATCTTATACAGATGCTCTCAGAACCGTTGAATGCACGTGGAGCCCTCGTGTATTGAGAGTCCCATGTGTATCCAACAATTTCGAGAGCATCTGTGTAAGATCTGTATCTCTGAGGTTTGTGTTCCAAAATTTACTGTTTCTTTTCCCCTATGTACTCTTGTATCTCTCCTTTTTCTTCCTTTGTATAGGCTAGCTATCCAGACAAAGCTTCCAATAGCATTCAAAGGAAAATGTGCACTTGTCTTTCGCATAATTGAAGGGAAATTTATCCCATGTTTTTCGGTCACATAAAACTCTTTTCCAATTTCTTCTTTTTGCTACCATTGATTTCATCTTTCTTTATTTTTCATCAAACTTTCAAAATACACATCAAACACAAAAATAAATATAAGAAGATTACCAAATAAATTATTCGATAATTAAGGCTAACTAAATATAGATTAAGGATAAAAATATACACAACAGTGTGTGCATCAAATTTATACCCCTAAACTTAGATCTTGCTAGTCCTCGAGCAAACCAAGACAAACGACAAAATTACAACAAGTTATACAATTTATATCCTTTATCGATCAAGTATTGGGGTAAGAGGGACAAAAACCTAGTTTTGCCCATTAATGATAGCATTAGTGTGACTCTCGAGATCTCTACACCACCACCACTGTCGCTGTTAGCCCTAGATTTGACTGGGATCGCATGTGGCTCATTGTAGTTTGATGGTAGATTGTTGATTTGGGTCTTGATATCTCAAACGAGTTTCTTTGAGAGAGAAGTTAAAAAATGTATGAATTTGTATTTTACGTGGTTTGTATTGCTAAGAAGTTGAATAACTCACTGGAGATAGTGAGATTTGCTTTCTCGAGTTGGTGTTGAATTGATTCCTAGCACTTATTTTTTGTTTGTTTTTTGGCAGATTGTTGTATGAGATTTTTCTATTCGAGGATAGATACCAGAGATGCTCAAGGGAACCACTATTGCGGGAAGAGGGAGGGATGGGGAGAGAGAGATACCAACGTGATAGACCACAGAGAGTGTTGGTGTTTGCGATTGCGATTCGGTGAAGTGGTGGTGGCGATTTGGTGGAAGGGGTAGTCAAACACTAACTAGAGGGGGAATGGGAAAGAGCGGGTTTGGGGAAGCAGAAGAATAGTACATGAATTAGGGATGACAATTTAGACCGAAATGATATTTATTCGAATTGAACCGATTAATTTTTTTTAAACCGTAACCATTCCCCCCTCTCCCTAGGTATGAGTATGGTAGGAATTGATGAATACCCGTTTAAGTTTCGGTAGGTTATGATTTAAACCAATAACTGAACCAGTTCCCGAATTCAACTGTTTTCTAAACCCAACCAAGATTAAAACAACGTCATTTTATGGTTATATATGTATGTGTGTGTAGTGTATATAATTATAATTATAATTCTTAACCCTAAACCTAAATATAAGCGGCATAATGGGGTTTGAGAAATTAGGACTTGAAAGTTGTAAGACCTGATTCTCCACTCTTCAACTGCGATCAGCGATCATTCATCTAATAGGATACTATTTTTTGTACATATTTTGCTCTTTATCATTTAGTTACGATTCAATTTAATTCGGATATTTCTCAAATCGAATGGTTTGATCATGGAGTATTTTTTTTTTCCTGTTTGGTTATTGGGGTGGTTTTAAGTAGGATATAATATTCGTGGATGAGGTACGATTATTTTAATAACCATCCCAATTTGCTCCATTGCTATTCCTAACATGAACAACAGGTTTTTTTACATTATTATTTTTAACCGTCCAAAACGCAGGGCCGGCCCAAGGGCAAGGCCCACGAGGCCACTGCCTTGGGCCCCCTATTTTAGGTCTTTTTTTGGGGCCCCCAAAGTTGAGTAGGTATTAAATATTTTATATGTCACCTTGTGTAATAGAAAGGTATACAGATTCAATGGTAAGAAGGTCTACTCTCAACGAAGAGGTTAAGTGTTCAAATCTTGTTAGTTACGTAAAGAAACTAATTTTTATTTCCTTCAAATAAAAAACATGCTTCGTTGGATTTGGAACACTAGACCACAAACGTATACAACTCTTATGTTACCATCACACTAACCGAGTAACTATGCTTCTATAATAATAAGAAATTTAACAAATTATTCCGAATACACTCATATATTTTTTATTTCTTTCCACCAAATTTATTTAATAAAATATAAATTAGGAACCTCATTTAAATTAAGATGTAAGTGTCTAATACATGTTAAATATGACATCATTCTATACAAGTTATTTTTTTTAGAGTTGCTAATGAAAATTTATAAGCATGTTATATTTTTCTATTTTTTATTTTAATAAATTTTCTCATCTTTTTCGTTTAACAAATGATCTTATATTTTTCTTGTTTCTCTTTATTTTTGAAGGTATTATCATAATAGTTAAAGAATACTACATATTTAAGAAAAATAGTCATTTAAATCAAATTTCAATACATTATTTTGCTAATATCATCCATGCTTTTTTATTCTTTTAATTTTACAATTGAATACAAACCAAAAAAGTAAAATTTTCTTTAAAAAAAATTAAATATTAATTTTATGTCAAAATAGGTCAAAATAGATTACTAAATAACATTTAAGTGTAAAATTTGACCATTAAAAATATTTTTTGTTAGTTTAAATTTTTTAATATATATATACAAGGGCCCCATTTTAAAATTTCGCCTAGGACCTCCAAAATCTCAGGGCCGGCCCTGCCAAAACGATGTCACTTCTGCGTGTAGCAAAATTGGTACATATATTTATATGTATATGGTACCATATCTAAACAACCTAAACTCGTCAGTTCTACCCCTAAAAGCGCGGAGCCTTCCAATTCCTCCTCAGCTCTCGTTTCTCTGTACTCTTTACTCTGTGTAATCCGGCCCACATACCTACTTCCGGCGATATACCGCCGACTAAAACGCCTTAAGCTAGGTCAAGGGCGTTGAACATATTGTTTTTGCGGTGCCGTATTTTGTCTAGGTTTTCAAGCCGAGGAATCCTACTGTTATAGCTTTTTGTCCCCAGTTTTTGGTATGCATTCTAATCCTTAGAAGCTTTTTATTTATTTGGTTGCGTGTCTTTTCCAAAATAGATATTCACGATTAAAAGGAAATGTTTTATCGTTGAAGTTCATATAGGATACATGTCTCTTGTTTCGCTTGCATTTATTTTTTCCCTTCATTGTTGTGTAGTTTCGCAAGCCAGGATTGTTGAAACCCCAAATTCTGCGCGTCTAGGGCTTGATCTTCGTTTGAGGGGCCAAACAACTAAGTGAATTAAATTTTCTCTCATAGTTAATATAATTTTTTTGCTTTTCTATAGGAAAAAGTGCACAATGGCATTTGTTCGGTTTCCTTGGAACCGAAACACTCATGTACTTGTCTCAGTTGTGTTAATCCCTTAGGAAAAAGATTTGAAGTACTAAGGTAAAATTACTTGGAATCCAGAGAGACAATACTATATTTTTTTGAAGTTTCTAGGGACTAGTTTACTAAATAAACCATAATAAGCTCCACTCAAAACAATGTAACCTCTTTTTTTTTTTTGGAGAGGGGCACAACCCCCACCTCCGCCTCTGCATATGGCTATTCTGGAGAAAGGTAGGTATTATGGGGTTGAGATAATGTTGGCCCCGTTGGAACTTGTATCCCAAACGTTTTCTTTTGATCTTTCGTCTATCATAGAAATACTATCCCATTATGGCATAGACTCTTAAAGCTTATTTTATCACCATCCCATTGTATCCCAAATGTTTGCCTTTTATCTTTCATTTATCATAGAAATACTCTCTCATTATGGCATAGACTCCTAAAGCTTATTTTATCACCATCCCATCAGTTATTTCAGATTGGATTGGCAGGTTTAGGTTGATAATACATATTGGAGTTTGTTCCTGTGAGCTTTGTTTGGCATCTTATTTGTTTGTTAATTTTCTATTTTAGTCTTCACCCTTCATAGTTTATTACCACCCCTTGAATTATTTTGCACTTGATTGTCAGGTTTAGGTTAGTATTCTATAATATACAATATGGTTTGTTCTTGTGAGGTTTGTTTGGTATCTTATTTGTTTGTTACTTGTATTTTTTTGTAATAGTCTTCTCTTCATAGTTTACTACGAAATCTTGTCTTGGTACTATCTCAATAGACCATGTTATGGTTTGGATAATCTAACTTGCATGTTACAAGCGTTATTCATGACTGAATGTCTTCTAGTTCCAGTTGTCATTTGAAATTATGTGTTTGGAGAGAGTGTTTTTTTGAATTTTGAGGTTGCAGTACTCGGACACTAATCAGTAGTTACTTGTTTTGGTTGGAGGCTTGCAGATATGTCCCATTCTGGGGAAGTTGACAAGATTGAGAACCTTGAATTTAACTGGGGGCAAAAGAGAGGAGTGGGTGGGAAGAATAGCGAGGTCCAGTTTTACGGATCTTTTACTTATGATGGTGTTGATTACAGCCTATATGACTGCGTATACATGCACAAGGAAGAGGAAACCGAGCCTTATATAGGTAAGCTGATAAAGATATGGGAGACTGCAGATAAGGCAAAGAAAGTAAAGATTCATTGGTTCTTCCACTCCTCAGAGATTCTTAATTGGCTTAGAGATGAAGAGGTGCATGCAAATGAAATTTTTTTGGCATCAGGTGAAGGTGCTGGTGTGGCGAATGTTAATCCTCTGGTAAATGAACTTTGACGTTGTTTTAACGTTGATCTCTTATGCTTTGTCTCATGAGTCACTGGTCATACCCTAATTGACCCTTACGTGTCGTAGCAAATTGATGGATTCCAGTCATTTGGGTTAACGATTTCTGGTAATAATTTTTTTTCTTATGTCATTTAGGCTAGGTTTGGCCAAATTGTTTATTGAATGATTTGTTTGGCTTTATCTATTTTTTCCTTGGTTAGTTTTGCATCTTATTTTATGAATTATTGGTTTGTCTTGACGAGAGAAATCAAAAACTGTAAAAATGTAAACCAGACAAAAGTATACAAAAAAATTTGTCTGTTTTGGATTAGGTTTGTCTTCTGTGATGTCATAATATAATTTTTGACTGTTTAGATTCCTCTCGATAAGGCGAACCAATAATCCACAAAGGTTAGTATTCTAAAAGTCAGCCTAGGTGGGGCTGTGCCGCCTCGACGGTAGGTCTAGCCGATTTTTTAGGATTAGTCAAAAATTAGTCGGAGACTAGTTGACCTAGTTGGGATTGGTCAGCTTAGTCAGGACTAGTCGTCCTAGTCGGGGTACTAGTCGTTTTTAGAAAATTGGGGCAAAGTGGATTTTTTTTTTAAGAATAGGAATAAATTAGAGTTATTCTAGAATTACTCAGTTTAAAGTGTAAACCATGAGTCTACGGTGTTTGACTATTTGAGTTTTACATATCAATTTCTTAATTTCATTTAGTTTTACTTTGAACATTGAAGAACCGACTAACCTCTAGTCCTTGGCCCAACCTCTAGTCCTTGGCCCCAACTAGTCATTGACTAGTCGGCCTAGGCACTAGGCACCCCTCTTCTGCCCAACTAGCACCTAGCGACTTTTAGAACATTGACAAAAATTGATGCAAAACTAGCAAAGCGAAATAAATTTCAACAAAGACAAAAAAGTTCCAATTTTTTTAGGCCAAATGGGGTGTTGTCTCATTTGGATAAATGTCAATCAAGATTTGATAGCTAGTTGTGACAATCGAATGGATGTTCTGTCTCTGCATTATTTTTGCACTTAAAAAATACTTTCTTTTGGATTCCATTTAAATGCAATATGGTTATCTGTGCGTGATTATGGGGTGTGTGTCCCAGTGTGCATTCAAGCATTTGTCCACCTGCATCATGAATATGAAGATAGAAGGATATGCATTCAGAAGTTCGGTACTTGTGTCATGGGACATGATAAACATTTAAAGTATTTTTTTGGTAATTATTGCTTTGACCCACTGTACTTTGAGCGAAATCACTCATGTCTCAAGTTTGAATGTTTTTTTCCCACCTGAATGTGTTCCAATCTGAATGCGAGCAATTTGAAAACACAAGTTTAACCTCAATTACCCCACGCCTTCTTTTATTATCCCTCTAATTTTCCCTGTCTATAACTGGCAGTTGTGCGTAGCCCTCCAACCCAAACCCTTCCTCTCTTTGCTCGTTCAGCTGTCCCTCACCATCTCAATTGCGTATCTCTCATAGCTATTTACCCATATATGAGAGGGCAAATCTACCTTCCTCTAATATGTAACACACATGCGTAAATCTTCCACCCATCTCTTTGTGTTTAAAAGGTACAATCGTCACAATTAACACAACCCCATTACATTTTTTGTTTGGTAATGAAGGGAATCACTACAAATGACGTGGTTTGCTCGTTTTTCACAATGTATATTCATATGCATGTCATGGCCATTCTGTGGTGTATGGCGGTACATGCTTTTTGATTTGGAATCTGATTTTATGACTTTGATTTGGGAATTGGTGTAGAACAGATAGCATAAAGTAGTTGGTTTGGTTTGTTGACCGTGTTAGTTGTCCATGCCTTTTGATTTGGAAGCTGATTTTGTGACTTTGATTTGGGAATTGGTGTAGAACAGATATCATAAAGTAGTTGGGTTGGTTTGTTGATGGGGTTGCAAGAAACGAGTTTACAGTTTGAGGTTTCACCTGTTGTGTGAGAGAAACCCTCCCTTCTAGTTGTGGAAGAAATGGTGCCTCAAGGCCATCATGATTTCATTCGGCTGTATGCAATTCTGGATTCTGGAATAATCTGTACACATGTTCTTGTTGTAGATTGGTAGCGTTCACATCCATTTCATTAATATGTATGGATCAGATTAGCTGCCTGTCGCTTCAGCGTGTTTGGCTTTTGAGGTCATGGGTAATTATTCATGAAAATCAAATATTGGTCGTGATTATTGATCATATTTCTGCATGATGGTACTTGACAAAATATACAAATAAAAATGCTGCATGTGATTGTGATGTAATTCTGGATGCCATGCTTAAGCTTTAGGTTATATACTGTAACGATGTATTGATTTCCCTTTGTGCTAGCCCAAAGTTTTTGAAGTGAATTGGCTGTTTCTCTTGCTGAGTTTCTATTTATCTAACCAGGAAGCAGTTGCTGGCAAATGTAAGGTTGTCTGCATCTCAAAGGACGACCGAAACCCACAACCTTCAGCACAAGAACTTCAGATGGCTGACTATGTATTTTACCGTACTTTTGATGTTGGAAATTGCACAATATCTGATAAGATGGGTATTAAAGTTGCTGGGCTTGCAGGTTATCTTTGTACCCTGAAATTTCATATTAAAGCTTGCTTCTATTTCCTCAATAGGTTGCATCATTCTGGTAGTTCAAACTCTCACATAAATTTGGTTTTTGGATTTGTTACAGTTAAGTTTCTTTTTAATAAGAATGAGGGTGAAAATATCAGTGATGTTCCGAATCTTGGTTCTGACAAGAAAAAGGAGCCTGTGGGGTTGAAAACTGCATTGACTGATGGAAATTCAAACGGTTTGGTGCAAAGAGGAAGTGAAATTAAAGATTCACTGGTTGGAGGGAAATCTTTAGCTGATGCTAAACCTGCATATGGTGCTGCCTTGGATTCTGATGAGGCTACAACCAGTGGTCGGCAGGGATCTCCTGCAGGAGATAAAGCCACCTCATGTGGGATGGTGTCGGGTAAGAGTGAGGAGAAAAAGGGCAAGGTTCCTGCCGATCACGTAGAAGTTGAAGATGCAGTAAAATCTCCTCAAGATTCTGGTGCTTTGGAAAACAAACCATCTAAGAAATCAATAGCTGATGGGCCTGTTAAATTTTCAGAAAGGAGGAATGATGCTAAGGCCTTGGTTACAACTACTACTTCCTCCGAAAAGAAACCGAAAAATGAACCTACAAAGGGTTTTCTGGGATCGGACAAGGGTGTAAAATCTGCTAAAGATGCTAGTGCTTTGGATGATAGACCTCCTAAAAAAGCAAGGGTTGATAGTTCTGTTAAACTATCTGAGAACAGGAATGATATTGGTGTTCAGAAGTTGAGCATCAATTCAAATAGAAATAAGGGAAAGGAGTTAGCAGCAACTCTTACTTCCGGAGGGGGACTGCAAGCTGAAGGTTCTTCTCATTGGCCTGACAAGGACCATAAGCAAATAACTGATGAGAAGACGACAAAGCTTTCCAATGGCAAGATGGTTAAGGTATCTGCCAGGAATTCTCATGGTGAGGACAGAAAAGCTGAAGGTGAGGGATTTGAAGTGACTCGAAAGCCAACCGATGTAAGTCGTATATGACATTATCGTCTGGAATGTGCTTTAGATTTTTACAGTACGGCATTGGATTAGTGTAGTCAATAATTCCTAGACCAACTACAGTTGTATAATACAGACTAGACATACCCTTTGAAATGGACCCTGGGATATCTTTGCAACTTTGAGGTGTTAAATTAAAAAGAAGTATTTGGTCATGGAGTTGCTTTCCAAGGAACTTTTGGTTCTTAGATTGTACACTAAGTTGATATAATTGAAGTCCATTGGCCATTAGTCTTTCAAGGATGACGTGGTTGGGAGATGAGCATGAGCATTCTGTGTAGGATCATATTACTTCTCATTTGAAGATTTAGCGTGGTTTCCATGAGCATAAAGCAAATAAAATCCTAGCCAAATTGTCAACATTTACGTGACTGGATTTTTGTTGAAAAGGTTGATACCTCTGAAACGCAAAAGGCTGGAGGTCGCACCTCAAGCATTGCACAAAATATTTTGGGTGTGTGTTGATCTAAATTACGTGGCGTTGACACATCACCTTTGCCTCCACGTGGTTGTGCTTCTTGAATAGCTCGAGTATCGATCCTTCAGAACTCAGCCATGGGATCACATCCACTGCCACCTCAAAATTGTGTGGTCGTTAAAGTCATTAGGTGCCGGCTGTAGATATTTTTGCTGTGGCACATGGTATCGTAGTAGGCTCATAGCACGCCTGACAATGTGACATTGCACCTGGAGTGTGCAAATGCTACAAGATGACCTGACTTGCAGTAGGAGATCTCTTGATCTCTCTTGGTATTGTCGTGACAGAGGTCATATAAGATTCCTCTAGTTTGTGGAGCAAGGTATAGGATCCACCTGTCCCTCGTGGGCTTTCCCCATGGTTCGATCACCTCCATATAATATGGCTCCCCGTAACTCCAAACCAAATAAGGATTCATAGAGAGTTTGTCATCTCATCGTTCTTGTCTATCAGTTCATATTCTCTAGCCGCGAAGCCATCTTACCACTTTAGTCAATGGAAACATTCGATAGAAGCCCCCTAAGTTATCAGGAGTAAAAAGTCAAATCTTTCCTCAATCCACTTCTACAATTATCACATTCTCTCTTTAGAGAATCATTCAGGAAAGAAAGGGAAGCCAGCTTACTCACAATTGCTTCTGCTTTTTTCCGATGATCTTTATCCTTTTGGTGCAAGTGGCAAACTTACAATAGAGGTTATGGGATGAGAGTTTGTGCTTGTTTCACGCCCTATACGTATTGTTCTATTTTTGTATTCATTTTTCCTTTTGTATTTGGTAAGAGGATGCTTATATTGTTGCTACTGTAAAGATTTTTGTAGGTAAGGTTTAATTCTTACATGTTTTCTTTTTGACATGATTGCAGGTGAGAGAAAATTGGTTTAGGGAACTTGTGAGTTGTCTTTCCTCTTGTGTGACATTCTTGTGCTATGTTTGCATTAATATTGCGACAATTACTGTGTTTCGATCGCTTTCATGATTATATCTTAGGGTTATCAAGAACTATCTTTACTTAAATAACTATGGACTAGTGTGCAAAGATTTTGGGTTTAATTTAAGAGGGAGCTTATCCTTGCAACAAAGAATGATGGTTGTGGATGCAACCAAGAGATTGCAAGAAATGCAAGAGTTGTGATATGGATTTTGAAGCGGTACATATTAGAACAATTTGAAGGTACAATCCTATAAGTAGCTACAAATGAATGCATTTGGAAGTTGAGAACATCTCTGTCTGCGTGAAGATGTGTGCCCCAAAATCAGAGCTTCGTACTCTCTCTGTCTTCGTCTATGGTTTTTCGCACTTGTAAATCGGATACAAGTGCATTGATACCATCCTTAATGTGAATCTATTGGAAGTACCAATGTTGCGAACATGGGACACGTAGTGTGGAGCATTTTTCTCATTTGTCTCGTATTGAATACATATCGCATATCACAAGATATGTTAACAAGTGTTAAAAGGGCAATTTTACCCGATGTAAATGCAATATCTATAGCATATATTGGAAAAAAAAACTTTGATGGTACAAAATTTCATATCTCCAACCATAAGTAAGCTCTAATTACAAATTTTTATGGCGTCGTGTACCACATACCGCATCACGGAGTGTATGGGAATAAAAAAAAAAAAAACTTCAGTATAAGATACATGGAGATATACATACTAATTTTACCTTTAAACGCACCGCATTGTAAAATGCATATCATATTTTATGTGTACCGTAAGATTTTGTTGAACATAAGATACTCTTAGAGAGTTACAGATTTTATCTCTGTAAGTATTGAATTGTAAAATACGTGTTGCGAATTGTAAGATTTTGACAACACTCAACACTTGAGCATATTGGAAGGAGTTTCTAAAGGTGGGTGTAGCAGTGCATTTGTTGCTCGTCATGATGTACCTCTGACCTGCTTCCTCAAGATCATTCCACCAATCAACGTGAGAGTCTGTTATACTCATGGTTTTGGAAATGGGCCGCAGCTATTGTGTAACGCCACACCTTTCTCTTTTCTCGTCCCATAGCCAATTCTATTGGAGCCCCGAAAATGCTGCTGTGGGTTTGCACTGTTGGTCAATATTTGTTGGCAGAACAGATAAAGGTTTCTAATGGGATCATAATTCTTCTTCACAGATGTTCTATCTAAAAACTTGCAACTATTTTCATTTCTAGCAGAAGTTTTTGGTCTTCATCATCCTTAACTAATCTAGTTGAGTGAATGCTGCGAATTGTTGGTATCTATGATTTATTGAATACCTTGACACGTGGTTGTGATTGTGATTGTGATGCAAAATAATTTTTATATGTATTGTCTTTGATTGCTACATTTTCTTTGTCAAAATTGCTAAATCTGCAACCACTGGTTGTACCTCCCCTTCTCTTTACATTTTGGGATCTACATGTAAGGAGGAGGGGTAGGGATACAACCATTAGGCTGTAGATCTAGCATGTCTTTGTTTTATCTGTGGGCATTCAGCCGTGGGAGCAAAGAATGACAAGTGCACAGGAGCAAGGAACACTTGTCCAGCTTTCAAATTTGGATCCAGGTTGTACTTCTAAGGAAGTGGAGGTATTGTTCATATTATTTTGCGAGATGTTCTATTCTGTAATGACTCCTCGTCCTGTTGTCTCTTGCACTGTTTATTTGATTCCTGGATGTAGTACTTTTTTGATTTTATCATCACTGTTATTGTAGTCGTATACGTGTTGTTTTTGCTCTTATAGTTGTGATTGGTAATGGAGACTTCGTGATGACATGAAGAAAGATTATCCCATAATTTTCTCAAGTGCTTAGTGTCACGTGAATTGTTGGATTCATATTCCATTTACTATCCCTAAACACTGGATAATGGAGACTCTCTGTGGCATCAAGAGAGATTATTGTAGGATTTTCTCAAATGCTTAGCTTTTACATTATTTATTGGATATTTTACTCCATTCTGTCTTTTTATTGTGTTTTGCGAACCAAATAAAGTAAATTATGCAATAGTACTCAATCAAAGGCAACCTCGTCCACCCCCTCCCTTCAATCTGCGTTGCCTCATTTGACCTTAATGTCATTTGGCGTCTCTATACTGCCTCGTTCCAAAATGCTTTGGTGTAAAGGATGGCTCAAGGTGAGAGACTAGGAGATGACAAACGATGCGTTGGAAGATATCTGTTGAAATGAATCTGCATCCTAGACTTATCCAACTAAGATCAACTAAGACTCTTGCCATTTTTTTATTGTAATGTTGGAACTACGTCAAAGAACAAAAACACACATTCTAAGATAGCCAAGTGGTCAGGGTTGACATCTAGAAGGTAATAATGCCATCCGCAGTTTGAAACTTTCAACTAAGCTGCCGCTGTCATGTTCGCCTTGAAACCCTCTAGGAACAACCATGCACTTCTCTTCAATGTGCGTCTGTGAGTCCATTATCAATGAGTTACCTGGCCCAGCGCTTCCATCATGGAAGCAAACAACAACAAAGAATGAAGTTCCACTGTTGAAGCACCCTAGAAGATTGATAAATTTGACATGGGTTCTATGGACTAGAATCGGCAACCGGAAGATTATGCAAAAGCAAACTGAACCCACTGCTTTCAATTGCTCTAATACCCATACTCTGTAGCAGATATAATAGGATGTTCCAATTTACATGATTGGAAGTCTTGTTGATATCCAATGCGCAAATGAGCCTTCTCGTCAATGAGCAACTGCAGGTCCACACACTTATTGGGCACCAACGACACATCCAAAATCGATTGGACTGACTCGCAAGTGTATGGAGAATCTTAAATGACAATGTAGTGGGCCTTTGAATAGCTTTGCCAGGACTTTTTCCAACAACTTTTACGTTACACAAATAATTCTGATAGGTCTAAAGTCCTTAATATCTTCCGGTCGTCCTTGTGGGAATCAATGCCATCATTTAAATTGCTTTAAGAGGAATCAATAACTTAGAATAGATTTATCAAGCCCATAACACCATCCTTACCCACCTCACCCCAACCCTAGGAAACCATTGTCATCCCATCTAGGACGAAGTGCTTTGTCATTGTTAAGCTCTCTTAGTGAACCCACCACCATGATTCTCATATGTGTAGATCGATACATGTCAACAGCAGCCATCCCTTTCACTTAAGACGATTCTAGTGAAACTCCATAATGTCTTCTCTTATCTCCCCTCATCCTTCACTGTACTGCCATTGGTGCAAATGTGATCAATCTCATATATCAGCCATTGAGAATTTGTTGTACGATAGAAGAACTGGATGTTCTAATGCCCTTAGTTAAACCATAGCTCTAGATTTCTACCCCAAACTATTATCCTCAATCTTGGCAATCCTTCAAAACGTTGCCTTTGCTTCGCTCGTTTGCAACCCATCAACCTTCTGTAAGGACATGACTAGCCTCCATCCCAACGAAGTAGATGGCTTTTGCTTGTGTTTAGACGCGCAAACTCTTTTGTATTCCATTTTGAAGTCATATTTAATAGGCTTCACCTTCATATGAAAGCTTCCATTTCAGGGGAGTCCCTCCAACCGATAGCTCCTCCACCAACCCTCCGTTCTCTTTGAATCCTCCGCTTGAAACAAAATATTCTCAAAGCTAAATGGGGGCCACCAATGTTGTATGACCACTATGAAGCATAATTCCAGAAGGATCTAGCACTAAGCTTGGTAATCGAATTTGAGCAACATTTGAGAGGTGCTCTACCCACTCTGTGGAAATTGAGTATTTGTCAATTCTTAACATGGATTGGCCGTTTATGGCAACAAGAGAACTCCCCACAAGGAAGACCCATTAGCTCCACGTCGAGAAGAATGAACCTTCCATTGCCCTTGTCAACCATTAAGCCCTCGCCCTTTCTCGTTAAAAACAAACGCCATTAAGTTCCTTTCATTTCACAATGGTACTTTCCCCCATTAGCAATAGCACCGAACTCCGCTCACACCTCTTTTCTATTCCCTCCCCATCCTTCTCCCTTGGCTCATAAAAAAACCCACCTCAAGTAATCTCTACTCAACTAAACTAGTAAGGTACCAAAGATGCACCTACGCCTATACCCTCTTATCCCATAAGCATGACACCCTCGGCCACCCAATCACTGGAAGACAAACCCATTCGCCCTACCTCAACACAACCTCTCATTATCTCCGTCTTCAACCACTTTATTTCGTTATAAACACACACTATTGACCTTGCAATCCCTGATGATAGATTTTGCTCTTTCTTTTATCTACCTCATTCAACCCTCTCATATTTCCCATAGCTAATTTTTAGCCTCATGTTGAAGGAAGCATAGATCTCGTCTTTTCCACCTCCATAGCCCTCCTCCCTACTAATCAGTAAAATGCATTAATCAAGTCCCTAGCAGTGAAGGTAAAGCAAGTTTGTGAAATTTTCATGTTAAGAGATCAAATTTGGGAGGGATCTATCAACTTTGAAGAAGATGGTATTTGAGGATGGGTTGTGCTTAGTTTGTTATTACATTCGTTACTAAAACTGTTGTGTTGTATTTCTTTCATTCATATTTCATATTTTAGTTTTTTTAACAAAAGAGAAAAACAAGTAAATCTTTTTTTTTTTTGGGGCAAAAGTTGGATTTGTTTTACTCCTTTCGAAGTTCTTACGTCTTTTATCTCAACAACTTAGCTTGTTATCTTTCAGGATATCATTTGGCATGCTTTTAAGGAAAATTGCACGGCGAAAATGGCACCACGCACTGCAATTTCTAGTCCACACTCTGGTATTGAACAAATTGAATATCTATCTCTTTAGTAATGGTTGCAAGAAGTTGGGTGTAGTTTTGTTTTGTAAAAATTAGTCTTTTTGTGACAATACAAAGATGAGACTTCTGCGGCTATCCAGTTCGTTTGCTCGAAAAATAGAAAGAGTAGTATTTACAAGATTATGTTTGTTTATCAATAGAATCGACGACTAAATGATCATTTGTTTCATATTGGGGGACATTGGCATCGTCCAATTTAATTTCCTAGGTCAAGCCTTTATTATTTTGAAAACGAGAGGTGCGGCCGAAAGGATCATCACGGAATTGGATGACGGATGCTTAATGTTGTCAAATAGGAGGTATGTACACAAGTCCTTCTATTTGATTGTCTCATGGTAGTACTTATTTTCTCGGGAAGCGAGGGAAACTTTAGAGGTACGAAGGGAGACAACCAACTGATGTTGGGAGTATAAATGATAAAGGTATCCCTCTCTGACAGCTTAAACTTAAAGGCAAGATATTCGTTATCAGCTTGACATGGTATCAGAATAGAAAATACATCATGTTGTTAATCATTACTACTTGCATATGTTTGGCCTGCTTATGGTGAATGGTTTGGTCACATGTGAGAGGTTGGTTAAGAGTAGTAACGACGAAGTTATCCCTCGCTTTAACATTTGAGCTTTTATATGAGTTGGTGGTCAACAGTGTCACCTCATATGCACAAAATATGTACCTAGTTGTACTCATTCAACATCCAACTCAGAACCAATTGGCAATAAGTAAAAAGGCAGCTCAAGCTCATATACTAGTTTTGAAGGGGAAAATTAATAGATATGTGACAAGCGGACAAAGGATCTGGATCACACAAAACAAAGTTCACTTATGGTACAAACAAGGGAGAATCAATCTAGCGAGACCAAATGCCCATGAAAATTTGTCTCTGATACCATGTTTAAGCATCTCCAGACCAATTGGAAGGGGTGGATAGGTCACCAAAGTTCATATACTAGTTTTGAAGGTGATCGCGATGTGCGTTAAGCATTACAAATATCTAAAAGCAAATATGAAGCTTAGGTACGTCAACACTGCTGTCTTATTGAGTGTGTTGTACGTATTTGGTAGAAGTACAACTTCGATATGGATTATATACATATGGGCAAAACGCACCATGTCTTTTTTTTTTTGCTGTGTACAATCTTCACGTTGAACCCTCATTAGCACAATGCAAAGGAGGTAGAGGCAGAGGGCTAGATGTGGGGGGTTCCTTGGTCTTGCCTATTTCACTTGTGGTGTGATATTCGATGGTTTGTTTTTCAAGAGTGTATGGTTTAGTGGAAAGGAATGACAAGAAAGGGGGTCTATTTGGAGGAGTTGGTGGAAGTTGCATTTTGGTGAGGAGTTCTATCGACACATTGGGGGGGACTGTGGTGTTGCGGTTCCTGTCAAGAATGTTAGTTTCTCTTGTATTGGCAGGGACTATGAGGAGTTTGTTTGCTTTGATTGGAGAATAGGAGTTTGATGATTGTTCACAAGTAATAACTTGGTCGAGCACAAAATACTGTTTGAGCGCCGAAAGGGCTGATCAAAGGCTAAACACTGATTCGTCACTGTTCCGACGTCAAAACTGGTCAAACAACTCAATCGAGTACCAACAACCTGATCTCAACTAGATTCGAGTGTTTTTCCAGCCACCTATGCTGCAACTACTTCAAATAGGACTAGGTCACTCGTGGAAGTCACAGCCGAGTGTAGATCTAGTGATTCGAGTGCTATTCCGACCACTGAAGACTGAGACGACTTCAAATAGGGTTGGGTCACTCTCGGAAGTCACAACCGAGTGTAGATCTGGTCATTTTGAAGATTAATTGGCATGTATATTACTCAAAATAAGATTTTGGGGCTTCGAATCAACAAATAATGGCTCGAACAAGTCGATTTTGGGCTCAAACAAGTTGATTTGCACTCGAATCGACTCAAAAAGGGTTCGAAAATGGATAGATCTGAAGAGAGGAGGGATTTCGAGCTCCAACGATGTTTTCGGGCGAGGTATTAGGGTGCTAGCGAGATGAAGGGTTCGGATCTGAGCTTTGGGCTCTGATACCAAATGGGGCATTCCCAACACAACAATGAGTTTTCTAGAGAGAGAAACTCCTAAAATGGGAAATAAGAGCAATGATGTAGATATTTCTTTCTTAACAATGATAAAAGGTGGCACAAAATACTCATACACCTACTTTTAGTCCAATACTAACAAGGCATCAAAAGACATAATTACCCTACATACTACATCATTCAAGCATTGCGTCTTGAGGAGGACCAGGCAAGGCGATTTAAAGGAGGCTCAATCGAGGTCCACTAGGCGTGTGGCTCTTGAAGTCATTCTGGATTTGATCTCAGTTGTTGAAACTTGAAGGGAGTAGAAAACAAAAGAAAATAAATCAACATATGCTAAATGACATTGATACCTCTGATCAAAGAGTTGATAGACACATCTCTAGATAGACCCAAAGCCTCAAATCAACTTTGGAGGGTCAGCATTCAACCATTTGGCCATCAAGGTAACCCTTGAGTCAACTTCTTCTCTTAATCGATTCTTCTTCTTCTCGACTTCTCTTCACTGATTTGAGATTTCTCTCTTCTGCCTTTATGTGATATCTTCTTCTTCGCTTGGTCATCCTTCTTCTTCTCTTCTTGACCTGGTTCAACTTTTTATTGTGTTTGGCTCTATTTTCTGTTTTTGTTTTGGCTGCTATTTTTTATCTTCCTTCTATTTCGGTGTTCATTGGACTCTATGTTTTACCTGTTTGTTTATAAAAGAGGAAGAAGTTATGATAATTAGTGGTCTACTAATAATTTATCATGAACTTGTACCTGGCAATTTGGGTCACACACTCCTTTTCTGAATTAATTATTTTAAGCTCCTTGTATAAACTAGTACGCTTTATAATTCTTGTAGCTCCATAGCAAAAAAAGGAATAGGCTACAACAAAAACGCCTAAATGATTTGGTGTTTATCAAGTATAACAAGGCATTGAAACGTCAAAATGATATGTGAGATACAGTTGACCCCATATCTTTATCGAATGTTGATGAGAGTAATGACTGATTGTGTGGGAGGATGGATGGAATATTTGATGAAGATGATGAACTAGTGTTTGGGGAATGATAATTTAACATTGGGTGATGTTGCTAGAGCTTTTGGTGCGTGACTAACTAATAAAGTAACATTTGGGCAACAATATTAAGAGCATGATCATTAATAGGGATGGCAATTTCATCCAATCCTCCTGAATGGATCAGGAATTTGGAGTTCTTTTTTTGGGATCTGGTAGGATTCAAGAATGACACTTGTAAAAAATTTGAGAAATAGGTAGGATTCAGGGATATGAATCTACATCCGCGATCCCCGCCTCGTCGTTGCCCCATAATTATATGGACTATAACTCTAACCTGTTCCTACTTTTTAGGTTTTAATCTTTACTTTTATATTTTAGACATTTTTAGGATTTCTGAGGGATTGAGAGCTTGTTGGAACTACACAGTGCAAGAGATCCATCCTGGCAGCTCAATGGTTTTCTCAATCGTCTTCTATAACTTTACTATATACATTGGAAAAATTAGTTTTTTATTAATTTTTTGGATATTCGTTCCCCGTTTGGAAATCTCCATTTCCCGTTCGGGGTAGGGGTGGAGGGTAGAAAAAAGATCCCGTTGGGGATCGGGACAGGGACGAGGATTGGATAAGGGTTTGGGGATCAGGGACAGTGATATCCACCCCCGATCTGTCCCGTTGCCATCCCTAATGATCAAGGGTTCGACATCAAATGCATTTCGCTTGGTAGATGAAGAAGAGGCAAATTTTGGAGAGACCGAAGAAGAGGAAGATGTGGAGGTGTGCAAACCGTTGATAGAGATGAAGATGTGAATTTACTTGGTGTTGATGGTGAGGAGAATGGAAGTACAAGCAGGATAATTAGTTGCCTTAATTCTATTTCAAATGTTGGATGCTTTTAGTTGAATTTGACATTTTAATTATTCTCTGTGCAAGAGTTGTGAACTATTTCATATTTGATAGATTTTTTATGCCTTTTTTACATGGTTCACTTGCTAAAATTCTTTGTCTTAGTTGCCCCGTTTGTTAATCGGTCAAGGGCCTGGGATAGGATTAGTAAACCCATGGAATGATGTAGTGGCTGTTTGGTTTGTAAAATTAGATGGGATAAGGAAGCCCATGGGAATGTTAAACCCATCAGTAGGCAGTATTAACAATCCCACCAAGGACCAGGTATTGTTAATCCCATCCACCGTTATATGTGGAGAGTTACACATTTGCCCCTTGCCATAGGGAGGGTTACCATCTTCAACATCATCTGTGCACGAAATCTTAGAAGCCAGATCAAAAGCAACAAATTCTGCTCCTTCTCCTTCTCCTTCCCCTTCATGGGCTACAGTTTTAGACTCGCAGCCGCCATTGGAAATTGCGGCTGCTATTTCAGCCGCTTCGACTCCGCCGCCAATTGTGAAACCTCCAGCACCAGTAGCCTCATTGGTGCATCAGGCCTCGAAAGGAGGGAAGAGGATTGTGGCGTTGCCCTACGCTAAGAAGGTAGCGAAGGAAGAATAAATATCCACTCGCGACGGATGATGGCTTAAGATCCAAATAGCTGCTTGATCTTTCTTGGTTGGTTTGAACAATTGAACAACAAACCTACCTTCGACTACGGGCAACTCCAACGCCAAAAAGAGCCACCTTTCGTTCACTTTGTCCACCAATTTGCATTTTGTTCGACCCTTTTGTGTTGAACACGAAGGTTCACTTGATTCATTGTCGTGATTGTTACTATTTCCTTTTTATATTCATTCATTTCGTCTTATTTTTATTCAAAAAAATTGTTTGTTTTGTTATGATGATTGATGTGGGTGTTATGATTGCCTGTGTTTAAGTTCAATGTGACTCTTGTTAATGCCAATCGGGTTTTCAATCCTTGTTAGAGTTCTGAAGTTGGAAGTTTTGTTAATTGTGTCCTTCTCTATGTTGGCTGCCAACTGTTTGCGAAAATGTCTCTGATGCCTACAAAGAACTCCAAGTTTGTTGATTTATCGGAAACGGCTAAGCCTAGTGCAGTATTGGAGAAGCTTGCCTGACTGTGAGACGTAACGTAAGTACCTAGCTAAAAATTCAAAGAAAAGGAGTTTATAATTAAACAATCCTGGTAAGGGCAATTTTGAAAAATATATAATTTAATACCATCCTCCCTTTTGTAAACAAACATCAACCCAGCACTATTAGTTTTATCCCGAGTATAAACAAACATACACTGTAATCTCTTGGTATTACGAATTCCATCACCTTACGAATCCCAACCTACGAAGAAGTTTATCAAACGGGGCTAGTGTGTATTATTTGAACTATTGGTGTGACTGTGAGACATAACTTTCTAGCATTTTTTGTGTCCAGTTAGCAGGAAAGTTGTGGGACTCACGTCTCTAACTTCCATACTACGATTAGTTTTCCCTCAAAATATGTCTTGCAAAAAACACAAGATTTTGCTGGAATCTTGCTTTTACACTAGTTTCTTACACAATTGAACTACTAGTTTTTTTAACTTTTCTGTAAGTTTCTTTTGTCAAATGAACACATGAAGAAAATAAGTTTAATTTTTGTCCACTTCACTAATATTCTTTCAGGAACAATTCTCCTAGATTAATTTCTTGACAAATGAATGGAGCTTATCGACGGCATTGCGGAAAAGTTTAAGTTTTACTTGTTTGAGTTGGTTATGGGGTGTAGGTCTACTAGGGAAGGGATTCAGGAGGAAGTCAAAAATTTTTTAGAAGCCATTGTTAGGCAAAAGGCTGCGAAAAGTTTGCCCGGAAGAGAAGTTTTGGGGAGTGTTGGCGGTCGAGTATGAGAATAGTGGCTGTGATTGGCTTTGATTGAGTTTTTCCATGGAAGTGAGTTGTGAAAGGGCATTTTATTAATATGGGAGGAGTTTTGGAAGCTTGTTATCCTTTGAGTAAGGAGGGAGATAGCTTAAGACTGTGGTAGTAAGTTATCCTTGATAAAGTTCTTTGAGTTTTTTCTCGTTAGCAGTAGTTAGGGAGGCTTTTGTGGCAGATTACGTGCTGAATTACGGAGGTTGAGTGTTTTGGAGTATTTGGCTCACGAGGACATTGCAAGATTGGGAATTTGGTCATATTTTGAGTTTGTTGGCTACTGTGTGCGGTTTAGATAGACTAGAATGGGAGAATATAGCATATGATTTATTTCACGTATCTTCTCGCTATCAAGCTTTGAGTGGTTTCTCAAGAGAGGATTTCTTGATGAAGTATTTGATAAGCAGGGGTACTTTAATAGCTTGCTCTTTTTGGGAAGACGGCCACTCCTTAGTTGCAAGAAGTGGGAATGAGAGCTAGGGAGCGAGAGCACATACATGATTTTACATTGGGAGCACCTAGAGAAGGGTTTGTACCAAACCAAGCCAAGCCAAACCAAACCAAACCAAACCAAACCAGACCGAGCCGTAAGTCCCAATTAATTAGGGTAAACCAAAAATGTTTTCTATTGAGCATTGTCAGGGGCATCGTGATATGTGATATCCAAAAAGACCTAGATCTTTTCAAACTGCTGTCTCTAAAGTCAATTTCGGTCTCTCTCCCCCGTAGTGGTACCATGTATCATAACCATATCATTTTTGTTGACTACCGCATCAACTGATCTGCTATAAACATGTCCAAACCACCTACCATTCTGCAAATGTTGTTGTTTATAATTTTACCTCACATTCATCTCAACATTCTTATGTCAGTAAGGCTCATCTTACTTGCACGTTGTTCCTTCGTATCCTATATTATTGCTGGCCTTATATCAGTACAATCAAAGTTTTCCCTCCAACTTTGCTGGTATGCTGTGGTCGCAAAACATTCCAAAGCGCTTCATCACTTGATTCATCTAACCTGTAATTTATGTGTGTGTCATCCGCAATCTCTCTATCTTTGCTAACAATTGAGCCAAGATACTTAAAATGCTCGTTTCTTTGTAAATCCTCAGTCTAGAGGGTTCTTCTGTTAATACTAGCACTTTGACTACCAATAAACTTACACTCTTTTTTTACTCCAAACTTCTATCCAAGCTTCTAATTTGGCATTTGCCCTCTTGCAATTCCATCTATTAAGACAATATTTTATTCGTAAATAACATACACAATGGGATATCATCCCAAATGTTTTTAGTTAATTCATCCATAACTAAGGCAAAGAGGTCAGGGCTCAAAGCGGACCCTTTGTGTGATCCTTTTATGGTTGGGAATTCGTTTGTTTTTCCTATTGGAAATCTAATAGTAGGGACAACACCTTCATACATGCTCTTAACCAGATTAATATGGTCTTTAGTCACACCCCCTTTCTATCCAGGATTCACCACATAACTTTGGGCACCTCATCATTTTTCTAGGTCTACAAAAATATGTGAAGGCTTTTCTTTGTCTTTCTATACTTAAAAAGTGCGTTTGTTTTTCTTGAATGCAACATGAGGACATTTTAGGGTTTCGATACGCCAATCCACAAGCTCAAAAGTGCTTTCTTTTTTCTTTTCATTTTGGTATATGTATGTAATGTTATGGGGATCCATTTTATAAGGTTGTGATACTGGTGTATTTTCTCCGAGCTTGGATCATTTTCTGGTTGTGGATTATTTGTGTACGTCATTTGTTTGCCCCTGGGCGAGCTGTGGTGGGTTTTTTCCCCGTTTTGGTTTCATTGTTATCTTGTTCATTGGTGGCAACCTCTTGATGCGTTTTAAGGCAATATTTGCTTATTGAAGAAGTAAATAAAATCGAATTGGGGGTTATTATAGGCTGGACTCAGCTTCCGGAGAATAAGATGGTGCAGAATTGGGCAAACTGTGGATGGGGGAGTTTAAGCAGGTGTGGAGGTGTTTGACCAAGCAGGACCCTCAATGCATACCTCTTTTTATACGAGGAAGCAGTGAGAAGTTGTTTTCCAGAAGTGAACTTCAAAGATCAATCAGATTAGTGTTTTATGACAACCAGTTGCCCGCAGGTGCTGGGCTGCGTGTAGGTGAAATTGATGGGTTCTACTGATTGTTTTGTGGAATGAGGAAATGAGGAAGTTTTGAAAATATTGCTGATCAATGTTTGAGGTTTTGTTGGGGTGGACGAACTGAGTTTGTTTATAGAAAATCTATTTTCTGTCCTCTCATTGCTCCCAATATTGGCTGAGAGGGAACTGTGTTTACCCTCCGAATGCCACCAAGTTACCACTTCCATCATTTTGTCCTCCAAATAGTGTCTGAAAATAAACGTTGTCTGGAAAGGTCAAAATGAAAGGGGAACAAGGTCATTGTCTCTGATGAATTTTTAGGTAGTGAAGGGTGGATCTAGCGTTCAGAATCCACTAGTGAGCTTAAGCATTCAAGAGATTCCCAGCAAGATCTATCTTTTGCCGAGGGCCCCTCCTACTGATTTCTGAGAATTTTCTTCTTGTCCAAGGCCCATTAAAATAGGAGGCCTGTACTTCAGTTTTTGCCCTTGGCCTGAAAAATTGGGTCAGCCAAGCAGAGGCTGATTGGGGTAGCAGTTTATGGAGTCTATTGAGTATGTCTGTAATTCAATTGAATTTCCTTTATCATATAGGAAATTAGGAAAAAAGATTTTTACTGTAGTATAAATTTTCATTGGTAGGTGAATTAACACTGTATGATAGCCATCAGAACGTATCAAAAGCCCATGTTGGAAAAAGAAAAGAGAATAGAAAAATTACCTACAAAAAGAAGAGATTATTAAGTACAGTGTTGGTTGTTCTAGAGAGCATTAGCATTTCAAAATATGGGCCTACCAAAGAAAATTCTCCTCCCAAAAAGAATTGAAAAGACAAAAACTGGATTTGCAACAGAAGTATGATAGACATGACCTGGATCTGACCTTTTGTCTCCTGCTGAGAAAACATTCTTTTAGCTTGATTCTTACGATATTGCGATTGCTGCATGCTAGAAATTGGCCTCTTTGTTGAATTTGTTGTGAAGTTCGTATTATTTAGTTCTAACCACCACTTTATAAAAACCTATCAAAGGAATTAATCAACTGTGTTGTTGTACACATAGGAAATAACAATGATTTAAGCAAAAACTGTTTAGTTAGTCTTAACCTAACGACATGATGTTAGTCTCTATGTTACCAGACAATGCACCCTGGCAATTTACGTGTTAAACAGGTCCCAGAACATGGTGCCCCTTTGTTCTGAACGGAAATTTCCTAAGAGACCGCCAGAGGTTGTCTGATTTATTATTACCTTACATTTTGCCAAGGAGGGTAGAAAAGCTATCTCATACACCGAACCATAGAGAATGCCGCTTTGACTAAAATATATTTAAAAAGTTGGTCGTAAAGCTTTTTGATATTGTTTGAAATGGATAGTTAGGAACATATTACTCTTGTAGTTTTGTTTCAGTAGATGTTTGTGAGCCTTAAGAAGTATATGGTGTTTGCTTACTCCTATGCATGATATCTATGGCATGTAGCGTACCCCTTCCTGGTTATTGTACATGTTTCAGGTAAAATAGGTGACCCTTGGCCATGTTTGTTTCTATATCTGCTGTTTTATGGTTGAATTGTCTTTTTTTCCCTGCTAATGTTTCCCATTACCATTGAATGTTTGGTTTTACGCCTGTTTGTCATGCAGAGAGGGTTCCCACTTACGAAATTCTTTGTTTGCAGTCCTCTTGTTGGAAGCATTGTGCCTCCTCTTTCTGTTCGAAAGAAGTCCACATTTGTTGGCCATCTGTCCATCGATATAAATAAACATCAAATGCAAAGGGAGTGGGTATGATATGTCAGGCCCTTCTTTGTAAAAGACTCTAGAGTCCCACTTGGACACCCATATTTTTTTCCTAAACATCTAATGTTGTGTTTCTTTCTATGAGTGACATCTTTGTCTTTTTTGTGTGCAGAAAGAAGCTTTATCAACTTCACATTATTCTCAGCCGAACAATATTGAATACGAGATGGCCATGGAATGGTGTATGCTACAGTCAAGATCCAAACTTTGGTGGAAGCAGTTTTACAAGGTGCGGTGTACTGTATGTTAAATGCTATGCAAAATAGTATTGCTGCCTTTATCTTATTCATGTTTCTGAACTGATTATTTTGGATTCGTGAAGCAACAAGGGGAGGAGTTGAAAAAACTCAAGGCCAATCTCAAGATGAAGTGAGCACCAACTCTAGTATCTACTAATTTATATTGGTGAGCACCTCTTCTTCCCACTTATGTTCATGTGATGAAATGGCTGATTATTAAACTTGTGTTTTTCGGTTTTGTACACAGAATCTCTTCCACCAGAAATGGAGGTTTTGTCTTTATGTTTTTCACAACCAAGTAAATAAGTCTCCCTTGTCCTAGTATATCTTGGTCTATGAAGCACGGATACTCCGAAAGTGGTTGGGTATGACTATCGGATACGTATTGGATGCAGATACTGATACGGATACGGATACGCACTTGATTCCCCCCACATATCGGATATGGAAGATTAGTATCCTGTATTTAAAATAAATATTTTAATTTTGGATTCTTGCAAGATACTGAGGGATACAGCATGATACTTTGGAATACAGTGGGAGTTAAAATGAATTTTTTAAAGAAGTTAAATAATAGTTGTCGATGCAAAGTGTAAATAGTGTGTGTGTGTGTGTGTATATGTATACTATTATAAGGGAATACCCCTTTTGATGTGGACATTTTTTTGAAACCGGCTCACATTTTCACGTTCCCAAAAAGCCCCATGAACAATATGGGTATTTCCATCCGTTTAAAATTAATCTCAAACCATTTCATGCACATAACTGCGGTGGCAATTATGTACAACCAGAGCCTACAAAAACTGCATATCTACAAAAAACTGCCCCATTGGAAAACTGCATGTCTACAAGAGAACCTTCCAACAGTTGAAAAATGCCCACTCTCCAATTGTTCTCTCCTGGCTGTTGGGTTTCTTATCTTCCATATTTTCCCTTTACCCATCTGACTGAATGAACATACATTATTGTGGTATCTGAAAAAGAACCGAAAATACTCTTCGAAGCTCTTCAAAAAGTGAAAAACGTGCCATTCCCACTCCTCTTGCGTTCTCCCCTTCTTTCTCTCTGAATCACTTTCTTTAATTTATGGGAAATTAGGGGCTGCATGTTTGTCTGTGTTCAACATGGTTATAGATCCTGCTTATAGTTGTCTGCATTTGCTTTTGTTCAATGTCTAATCTTCGATCGTTTCAATCGCTCTATACTACTACTACCACCACCAAATATTGTTGTAAATCGACTTATATTCAAATTGCGAAACATTGGTATATACCATTATATTCGTAAATCGCAAAGCGCAAATCAAAATACATTTGATTTGTTGTACTATACATGTAGTATATACTCTACGCACTTCATAGTCTTTATTTTACTCGCTTTTTAGTGTCTTCTTTATGCATAGTAGAAGACTAGTATTATAAAAATATGTTATTTTTACATACATATCCTGAATGTATCCATATCGTGTTATTTTGAGTTTTGATTTTACCACCGTATCCGTATCGTATCACAGTATCCGTATCTATGCTTCCTAGATCCTGGTAAACGTCTCTTCCTAATTTTACATTTTCTATGGTGGTTTTATGTATCCGTTTCCTTGCATTGCTACCTTTGGCTTATAGTGTGTGTGCACGCCCGCGCGCGCATTTCACTTCTGTTCTATTCCACTCAAACTTGTTTCCCATTTTTCATCCATCTTTTGAGGACAAAGCTCGTTTGCTCATAACTAATGCTTTTGTGCAGTGTCAAAACGGAATTAATGCTAATTCAATCAGTAATCCTGAGTATTTGATTTTGGAAACTAAGATTGAGAATTTCCTCTTTCCCCCAAATTCTTCAATTTGTAGGAACTGGAATATGGCTTTGTTATGTTTTGAGTCAACAATACATCTTAAGCTTGTTTGCTTTATTGGAGTTCGATTTTCTCCTCTTTTATGTGGAATGTATGCCTTCCTTGATGGCTTGATGTAACTGTATTTTTGTAATAAATTCTCATTCAGCAAAAATATAAAACCTTGGAAATTTATTTGTATGTCTATGCACAGGGATTCGATTCTTTACGATTCTCACTGGCTCTGATCAGTGTTCTTTCTGGTGTTTCTGTTGCAGAAGTAGAATATGAAATACAAACACTAAAGGCTGTATTTCCCGTCCACAGGGAAGAAGGCTAATTTTTTTGTGGAAAGTGTTGCTTGGGATAAAGAAACATGTGAAAATTATGGCACAAGGCGCGGGGGGACGTTAAGCTGGTTCTCGTGCGAAATATATTTTGCTTAAGTCATGGATGTTTTTGTAAATTTTAAATCTTTTATATTCCTGGGCACTTATTTAAGTGATGATGCATATGATGGTTTTCTATGTTGTTAAGTTGGCCCCCTTTCTATTACAATGCCCCCACAGTTGCATTTTTTCACATAGAGTTGATAGGGACAATTTGAGAATCACTCCTAGAGGAACTACTGGATTTTCGTTTTTTGAGTCTGATTAAAAGGACCATTGTACCCCTGATACTTTCTTGAGTTTTCACATCAGTCGATTTGGGCCTTTTAATTGATCCCAAAACAATCTCAGGAAAATAATCAGAATTGAAGCTAATACAGTCCTTTTTGTAATTTTAATGAATTCTGGTTATGTTTTTATACCTCTCCCGTGCTGTTGGTGTGGGGTGTATACGTGTATGAACTAGTATATTTTTATCGAACAAAAATTTGACTAATAATATTTCAAATGAGATGCTTTGTTCAATTAAACAGTAAAATAGTCTATGCTATTTAACAATGTTATTAAATATTACACGGGCAGAATGGTTAAAAGATAATTCAAAATTTTATTATTCTAAACAGCATTACAAGATTGTAATATCTGCTCTGCAAATTATTCGAATAATTTCATAGAGTATTAATATATTTTCATAATAATTTGAAATTCATAATTTAAAGTTAAATAATAAAAAAAAGGCTCCCAACGCCCAAGTCTTGTATGGTGGGTGTTTGGGACAGATTTATTTATTTTTGGATTATGGATTCAAGATTTGGGGTCGTTTATTTACCAAGCTAAGTAGATAAATTTACTGCTCACCGTAACCAAATAGAGCCTTGAGGGTATACTGGTAAATCCAAATTCTAACGTAGTCACATGCCATTATAAAAGTATGCAAAAATATAAATAAAAAAAGAAATGAAATGAACAGTGTGATTGCATTAAAATTGAAGGGGTGTTTGTGTATTTTGGTTACTTGTGTCAATTTTTTTTACATTATTAGTATGTCTAAACTTAATCTAAAAAATAAAAACTTATGGTAAAAAGTCAAAAATTTCACAAAATAAAAATAATTTAAAAAAATTGGAATTATTTTTATCTTTTTAAAATTATTTTCAATTTTGATTTATTTTCAAGAGTGCTTTTTCCAACAAAAAAAAAATTATGAAAGATATTTTAACATTATTGCATAAACTAAAATGTAAAAACAGTATACCATGTCTCACTTTCAATGATGTTAGTAATTTTTTTTTTCTTTGTTAGTGTAATTTTATTTGAATTGAGGGGGCGTTTTCAAATTTATGCAACGAATAGTGAACGTTATTTTAAAACGGTATTAGACAAATTATATGACAAATCACAAAAGATAAATTTCTCTTTTATGTTTTGTAAATAATATACATATTTTTTTTGACAACCACGTAGAATATATAAAATTTATTATTCATTGTAATTGAACCGTAAAAAATATCTCTTAGCTGATTTTTTAAAAAATTGCAAAACAAATGAATTTCTCTATTGACTCTATTTCAATAATGAAGTTAATCTCTAAGTGATTTTTGACAACACGTCAACACACCTATCAGATATATCCCTCCTTGACTTTGGTGAAACAATAATTTTTATTTGGTAACTTAGTAGAAAAGTTTCTCTGTTAACTATAGTAAAAAAGTAAATTTTTTTGTAAGTGGTCGTTCAATTTATACAAAATAGATAAATTTATCTGTTAAAAAATGTTACATATTTCACAAAAGAAAATTATTTATTCGATATAATTAAACAACAAATTTGATCTGTTAAGTTTTTTTTTTTTTTTTTTGAACAATAAGTTCATGTATATGACTTATTTTCAAGTATAAATTCACAATCAATGTGAATACAAAATATAATTTGACCAAGACTTTTTTTGATACTGCGATCAACTTAATATTTGACATGAATGATAAATACACCGAGTCTTACAAAATGAACAATTCGAATTGTCGAATAAGATAGTGGTAGCCTTTTTTTTTTTAGTCATATGAGATGATCTCAATTCAATAACTAGCAATTTATAATTTTACATGTTGAGGCCTAATTTATCCTAACTAAATTATTGTATCGCATTGCATACAGAGATAAGAACGCCTTTGTATCCACGGTATAAAAACCCTACATGCTTAGAGAGAGAAACAAAGAGAGAGAGAGCACTTTTTGGGTATCTTTATTTTGTTTATATTCGTCCAATTACCACGTTAGGATCCTAGTGATTCTAGAAGGACTTGGAAAGCAGGCAACTCATATCTTTTATGAATTCTAATAAAATCGAGTTATCAGATCATGCCCACAGGAGCGACCGACTAATTTGGACTAAACCTAAAATCGATTTCCAAGAGAACCTTATTTTTGTTATCTTTGAACTAGATCTTAAATTCTTGATTATTTCAATATTTCCACCACCACTTAGGACTTATATTAAGGCAAAATTAAGAATAAAGAAAATTGAACCTAACATATTAAAGGGACCTAAATATTTGAAACTCTTATGATGTCGTAATCTATATCTATATATCACTTGAGAGGAACATTAGCAACAATTGTCAGGATGGCCGAGTGGTCTAAGGCGCCAGACTCAAGTTCTGGTCCTCGTGAGAGGGCGTGGGTTCAAATCCCACTTCTGACAGAAGAATTCGTTTCCAAATTTTCCACATACCCCATTTTTTAATGATAAGGGGGTGTTTGGATAGCACGAAACTGCTTTTGGAATATTTTCTTTTGTTCTGAAAAGGTGTTGCCGTACTATCCAAGTATACTGGTCGCTTAGAACTCCTCTAATTGTATAGTAAAACTCTTTACCACTACAATAATTAGCTATAAATTTATTTGAAAATTCTTGCTCTAATTTTGTTTTAAACTACATGCTACATGTATTTACCTATTGGTAAATCTCATACAAAGTTTATGTGCAGCTAAATTTCATAACTAAGTTTAGGATCCACAAACGACTAATCAATTCAACAATGTCAAAAAACAAAAATAATAATTATATGTATGTTCTAATCTCTTTTCTCTAATATATTAATGTGTGACCTTTTCTTTTGAAAAATAAAGAAAATTTCACATAATTTCACATTACTCTCTTTTAATTTTAGTTCTCATGATAGGAAAGAAAAATGACTATAAAAAATCCATGATTTTCTCTTCTTAAACAATTCATATTTCCATACTTAATCAACATTTGATAGATTATCTAATTTCGAGCAATCTTAGTTATTGGTAGGGGTCTATTTCGTTAGCTGGTATTTGTTTAGTCATTGAGATAGTGACCAAGGATATTAATATCGTACCATACCAATCGGTGTTTTGATGTAAAAACAGTACCAAGTGTCTCTATTATCGTACCATTGATGGGTTAAATTATTCGCTTGAATAATTTAACATTTAAAAATATTCTGTAAGAAATTCAAACTGATTGTGATTACTGATGGGAAAATTAAAAAAAGAACACTTTGGGCAAATAAAATTAACTGAAAGCCGAAGTAACCACAACGTGAGCGGTCTAGAGCAGGACCAGATTTGGGAGATGGATGCATACGAATAGTATATTGATACAGACCCCAAGTCATTCTCGTCACTCTCTCTCTCTCTCTCTCTCTCTCTCAATTGATTGAATCCATCGAGGATGGCGACGGGCAGCAGAGAGGCTCGGCGACGGCGCATCGTGGACAGAGGGTCGGACCGCTTGGCCCTCATCACTGGTCGAATCCAAACCCTTCCATCTTCTTCGTCTTCATCAGCCACAGAATCGAATCATTCTCATATGGCCTCTTGTCCGCCGTTGATTTCCCACGATCACGACCAACCCATCGGTACCCTCTCACTCTTAATCTCTCCGACTATATTTGATTGGCTGTTTTAGTCCAGTCTATCTGTCTATTATGTGGTGTCCATACTATTTGCCTGTGTTATTGTCAGATTTAGCTCAATTTTTCAATTGGGACTAATTAGGTTGAAATGAGATGGTAGTTTATCTGCACTGATTGATTTGCAATTTAGCTAAAAGCACACGCACACTTGTACGAACTCCCTCACATGGGTACGTGTAGCCAAAACAGTTGCTTTAGCCAAAAATGGTTTGCCTTTAGCCAAAATGCTCACACTTGGTGTATGTTTCCAACAGACCTAACCTTTAATATTACTTTCACTGCACAAAATGGTTGCCTTTAGGTTCAACTCATAAACCCTACGGAAAAAATATCCAAGAAATGCCCAATGATGTGTTGCTTTTCGACCTATTTTTGAACGCATTATGGTACTTCAGACGTGTAAGTTTGTAACCTTAGCTGCATGCCACACTGAAAAAGGAGGATACAGTTGCACAAGGCTGTAGAATCTAACTATACTGCACCATTCTTGTCTTGTACTGGTATTAACAGTGCGAGATCTGTTTAGTGCTGCTGTGAAATTGTATTAAACAGTTGGTCAAATCAAAGAAGAAAAATGAGCTTCAGAACAGATATAGGACTGCTCTCCTTATGCTTTCTTGTTTCTATGAGATTGTTAGTGAATATGCATTTATCATTGACACGTGTCTATTTAACGATTTCAACCTCCTTAGTGACGAGTAGATACTTTGGAGCATTGTGTGCTAAATTGACTATGTTGGGAAAATGATGTGCTTTCTTTGGTCAAGAATTATACTAGTTTTGATAGGCGGGAGCATCAACATTTACTGGGAGGAAGATTTCTAGTAGTTAAATCTGTTGGCAATCTCTTTAGAGTATGTGTATCAGTGTATTGATATATGGGATTAAGCTTGAAGTGTCACCGTTGTGAACTGCAAGGAGTTACTAATATCCACCTGATTATTCAGTTGATAGGAAGTTTCACAATATTGTGAAAAGATGAAGGTTTGTTTTTAAACATTATCAAACATAGTGTTTGTGGCAGGCTTTTAGTGCAGGATTGATTTCTACAATGTGGAGGCTCAATTTGTAATTCTGTAGGAGTAGTCAAGTCACAATCTTATGAGTCTACAAAAAAGTTTGACTTAGTTTGATACCTCATGTTCTGAATGTTAAGAATTCACTGTTCATACTGTTTAGAAGCCTTCTCTTTACATCTTTGTTAGGCTCTCTAACAAATCCATGAATTTATGCAATGATTACTTGTTTGTCATTGATCTTCTATATGTTGCAGGCTCAGATGACATTGACAATAAATCCTCCAGTTCTTTATTGCCACTGCATGAGTCTGCCAGTGAATCTCTTGAGATTAATGCCGATGTCGGCAGAATTAGAGATCAACTGGTTTTGCGCAAATGTGAGGCAAACAGTGAAGCTGTAAGAGCTCCTTCTTGGGAAGTCGAAGGCAGATCAGAATCTTCTCAGGTCTTGTCAACAGTTCAAGAGTCACCTATTTGCCCTTCTGATACAGAGTATCGACTTGGACGACAGTACCATCGCGCTAAATTTTTCACCCCAAATCAAATAAGTTCCGCAATTAAAGCTACAGAGAGCACCCGCATTTATTCTTCCATGGCAGCGGCCATCCTAGTAGTGCTGTCTTTTGTTGGATTTCCCATACTGGGAAGTCGCACTATAAAGAGCACTGTATTTTTTAGGCCACTTTATCTGGTTTTGATTACAAATGTGTCAATTGTGCTCTCGCGGCTTCTTTTACATAAACAACAAAGAGGGTTTGAAGGGACTGAACAAGGAGCAAATAATGTCTCTCCAGCTGGCGGATATGGTTTGGCTGAAAACGTAGGTAAGGCTTTGGAGTTAGGTTTGGTACTGCAGAAAATAATCGGTGCATTTTTCATGGATTGTAGTGTCTATGCAGTTGTTCTAATATGCAGTATCGCTGTGGCACAAAAACTTGGTTGGTGATAGTTCTTTTAACTTCCTCTCGATAATGTATCAGTTTACAGTTTTGTATGGTTTGCCCTTTTTGAACTAGCCAACGCTGCTTGGAGCGACTCCTGTCCGGGAATGTATTTGATTATTGAAGCATGTTTTCAAATTTTGTCTCATGTTGTGATTGTTATCTCGAATTGAAGGCCGAAGGGACTCTTTTATCTTTCGTGAATGCAATTTTTTGTTCCAGTTTTAGAACAAAAATGAGAGGTCAAGAGCCGAGAATAAAGTAGTTTTTACATTTTCTTGTGGTGATTTCTCTAGTATTGTAGTATACTTTCACTTGCATCCTCCGGCAGAGTTTCAATTGCATTGCCATATCCGCTTTGATGCAAAGCCAGAAGCTCCAGAATCCAATAGATATCCTCAGTATATTGTTTGGAATGATCCGCTGATATAAATTCTTCAGCCACATTGTTGACCTCTATCACACTGCCCCCTGGTGTCTTCTTCATGCTCTTACTTCTCATGAGTTTCCTCATCCTCGAGACGCCATCCCATCTCCCAAGTTTTGCGTAAATATTTGAAAGCAAGACATAGTTCCCTGCGTCATCAGGTTCAAGCTCTAAAAGATGCTCCATCGCTATAACAGCTAGTTCAAGATTACTGTGAGTTCGACAAGAACTCAACAGAGAACCCCAAATAGCTGAATCAGGTTTCATTGGCATCTTCTTTATGGTTTCAAGAGCTCGAACAAGGTGCCCTGTTCGACCAAGGAGGTCAACCAAACAACCATAGTGTTCAATCACTGGCTCTATGTTATAATCTTTTCTCATAGAATCAAAGTACTTCAATCCCTCATCCGAAAACCCCGCGTGTGCACAAGCAGATAGAAGACCGACAAAAGTGATCTCATTCGGTTCAACTTTTGCCCTTTGCATCTCTTGAAATAGCTCAATTGCTTCGCGAGCTTTGCCATGATTGGCTAGTCCTCCAATCATTGTACTCCAAGAAATGACATCTCTTGCTGGCATATTATTGAACAGATGCCAGGCTTGGGTTACGCTTCCACATTTTGCATACATTTCAATCAGCGCATTGCACATGCAAGTATTGTGCAGAAACCCATTTCTATCTGCATAAAAGTGAATCCATTTCCCAAGCTCAAGAGCTCCCAACTGTGTGCATGCGGGCAAAACAGCAATCAAGCTGACCCAATCAGGCTTAACTTCTTCCATCTGCATTCCCCGGAAAATATCCAACGCCTCAGCATAAAACCCATTTTGCGTATACCCCGAAATCATCGCCGTCCAAGAGACAATTGTCTTCTCTGGCATCTCCTCAAACATTGCTCTTGCTTTTCTCAACTGGCCAACTCTAATATGCCCAGTGATGAGACTGTTCCGCGAAATCACATCTCTGTCACTCATTTCCTCAAACACTTTACGTGCATCTTTCAAATTGTCACACCTTATATACATGTCTAACAAAGAATTTTCAACCATTGTATTGGACTTCAACCCAAATCTACATGCGTGCCCATGAACTTGATTACCCAGATCAAGAAACAGAAGACCTCCACAGGATTTAATCACAAATGGGCATGTGAATTTGTCAGGAAAAATGGGTTCTTTACCTTGTGGGTCTCCGCCAGTTAGCATCTGCTTGTAAACATTGATTGTGGACATATACAAGTGGCTACGGGTATAAGCCCTAATCATGGCATTGTACAAGTAACTATTTGGCTCAACTACCTGTTTGAAAAGCAAAGTTGCATACTCTATCTCCCCATTCTGATCACAAATATCCACCATTTTTGTCATCAAGAAGCTACTTTGTGACAGTGAGAACTTGACGATTTGGGCATGTATTTTTTTCAATCTTGCCATGCTGACAAATTTTTGCAATAAAGGTGAGAACATATCTTCTACCCCTCTGATAGAAAACGAACCCATCTTGCAGCATCAATAGCCTATATCACGGGCAACAGTACAGAGTTGTGATTTTCTACATAAAAGTTTCAAAAACCAATTTATAAGGTCATAATGGTAAACAGTTCAACAAGGAATGGAGCCCCAAGGATTAGAATTTGATCAATCAACTAGGCATTACTTGAAAGCTGAAGATGAAGATTATGCAGAAAAACTAGCTGCCTAGGTCTGATTGTATAGACTATAGTGAATCTTTGATATTTAATGAACCGCATTTCATTGATGACTGAACGACAAAGATTGGCAAAGCTCCTAAGAATTTCTTCAACAAATCGTTTAATTGATCAAGGGAAGCAAGTTCATGCAGCTTTACTGAAAGTGGGATATGGGTCTGATCTGATACTAAACAATGACCTTATAGATATGTATGGGAAATGTGGCAGAATCTACATTGCCTGTGACGTGTTTGATAAAATGCCTGAACGAAATGTTGTTTCTTGGACGGCATTGATGTGCGGGCACTTGCAGCAGGGTAGTCCCAAAGCATCATTATCACTATTCCGTCAAATGGGGTGTTCGGATATCAAGCCAAATGAATTCACTTTCTCGACCAATTTCAAAGCATGTGGACTTCTGAATGTTCCTGAAAAAGGAATGCAGATTCATGGGATATGTGTTAGAACTGGATATCAATTGTTTCCCGTGGTAGCCAATTCTATAATGGACATGTACTCTAGGTGTGGAAGAATTTGTGAAGCATCACAAATGTTCGATCTAATGCCCGTTAGAAGCCTCATAAGTTGGAATGCGATGATAGCCGCATATGCCCTTGTAGGAATGGGTGACAAATGCTTAATTTTGTTCCAGAAAATGCAAAAACAAGGAGAAATACCGGACAATTTTACCTTTACAAGCACTTTAAAAGCTTGTAGCGGTCTGGGGGCGATTGAGGAAGGAACTCAAATTCATGCGTATTTGATCACAAGAGGATTCCCATTTTGTGCGCATACAATAGTTTCCGGTGCACTTGTGGATCTCTATGTCAAAAGTGGTCGCTTATCTGAAGCACGGAAAGTGTTTGATCAAATTGAACGGAAGAGTGTGATATCTTGGAGCTCTCTAATTTTAGGCTATGCTCAACAAGGAAACTTAATGGAGGCCATGGATTTGTTCAGGCAGCTAAGGGAGAGTAGCATTCGAGTAGACGGGTTTGTTCTCTCAAGCGTGATTGGTGTGTTTGCCGATTTTGCCCTTGTTGAGCAAGGGAAGCAGATCCATTGCTTCACAACCAAATTTCCCTTCGGTATGGACAAATCGGTGGCCAATTCAATTGTGGATATGTATCTCAAGTGTGGGTTAACAGAGGAAGCGGAAAGGTTTTTCAACGAAATGCCCGACAGAAACGTGGTTTCTTGGACGGTTATGATTACAGGATACGGAAAGCACGGTCTTGGTGGAGAAGCAGTTGCTCTCTTCAAGAAAATGCAGCTGGAAGATGTGGAACCCGATGAAGTGACTTACCTTGCGCTTCTGTCAGCTTGTAGCCATTCCGGCCTTGTTGAAGAAAGCCGAGAATACTTCTCAATGTTGTGTGGGGATTGTCGCATCAAACCTCGAGTCGAGCATTACGCTTGCATGGTTGATCTATTCGGCCGAGCTGGATGCTTAAAAGAAGCTAAGGAACTTATACACAACATGCCACTAGCGCCAAACATTGGGATATGGCAAACACTGCTTAGTGCTTGTAGAGTGCATGGAGACATGGGAATGGGGAGAGAAGTAGGAGAGATGCTTTTAAGATTGGATGGTAAAAATCCAGTCAATTACGTTATGTTGTCAAATATTTATGCAGATGCCGGGAACTGGAGAGAGAGCGAGAAAGTGAGAGAATCAGTGCAGTTGAAGGGGTTGAAAAAAGGAGGAGGATGCAGTTGGGTTGAAATTGACAAGGAGGTCCACTTCTTCTACAATGGAGATGAGAGGCACCTGCTTACAGAAGAAATTCATGAAGTTTTGAAGGAAATGGAGAGGAAGATAAAAGAAGAGATGGGTTATGCTTATGAGGTCAGGTTTGCGTTGCACGACGTGGAAGAGGAGTCCAAGGTGGAAAGCTTGAGGTATCACAGTGAGAAGTTGGCGATCGGGTTGGCATTGGTTCACTGCGGGGCAGAAGAAGGGGGAAGGACGATTCGAGTTTTCAAAAACTTGAGAGTTTGTGTGGATTGTCATGAGTTCATTAAGGGATTGTCAAAGATTTTGAAGAAGGTGTTTGTGGTAAGAGATGCCAATAGGTTCCACAGGTTTGAGAATGGATTTTGCTCTTGTAAAGACTACTGGTGACATATTAAAGCATGGCGAACGAGAACAAACTTTTTTGTGCATCTCTCTCTCTCTCCCCTGCATATCTATTTCAATCTTGAGTTCCCAGTTTATTAAATTAGAAAGATTATAACTTGTAGTTTAATGCCATCCAAACAGAAGAATTATTGAAATTATACTAGTAGTAGTGTAGGATCATAATTTCTCTGAGATTCTCTGCTATGAGGAAATTGCAAGTTTTATGCCTTGTGTTTTTTCAAAGAAGAGAGAGAAATTAACCCAACAGGATGGCCGAATGATGCACTACAATGCAACCCACCCACCCATAAAGCATTTCTCAGGCAAGTCCAGGTCATTGCTAGGAGGGAGGAGTTCCTCACCAAAAAAAAAACCAAGAAGATAAACTCGGCAATGTTCCACGTACTTGAATGAGGGTAACGCTCATCTTAAAGTGAACAAAATCCATTTCTATATTCTCTGGTGGTCTACAATAGCTCCGCAATTCGGTATGAACAACTCATTTTTCTTTTGTATTTTTGTGATTTTGTTTATAATCAAAATTTAGTATTTTGACCTCTTTAAAATCTTCAAATTTTTATCTTAGCCCTCCAATACTCAATTTTCTTTCACTATACTTCTTCCAAACTATAAAGGTTCGCTCACTTATCAAGAAATTAATACATAAAAATTATTTTCAAGAAAATTTTAGTGAAGTGAGGAAAAAAAAAAGTATTTTTTTCATATGTACATTTGATACAAAAACGAATCGTGAAAAAATTAAAAAACAATAATTTAGTTATGCAAAAATCAGTGTAAAAGCATCATTACTGTAAAATCTTTTATTTTTACAAGAACAATTTTAAAAAAAAAAAAAAAAACTAATCCTAGTATAAAAATCAGAGAAATAAGTCTCATAAAAATTTTCTGCTAGCTGAGAAATTAAATAATGCAAGATAGTTTGATATCCAACATTTTCTTTCTTAGCAACTAAACAGGACCAAAACAAGTTCTAGGTTTCACACCGTCTTTAAAACAATTCTGCATCTACCATTGTCTAGATCTGTAATTATACCTGGAGGGGCTTCACATCTCTCCAAAGAAGTACTCAAAATAAGTTCCTATCGCCGGAACCTGCTGCCCTAACTACTATGTTGGAAAATAGAACAAAGTTTGTTTTACTGCTTTTCCTAGGATGGATGGAAATGCTGGTTAATAGATCACAGGCAATTTCGAAGAGCTTATGCGAACAAGAACAGAGGAGAGAGAATCAGTAAGGCAAACTAAAAGCAATGAAAAAGCAAGTGAAAGATGCATCATCCCTGTTCAAATTCCAAATGCAACTTCTTGGCGCATCGTTACCAACTCACTTCATCCACATTTCTTACGTTTCTCTCGAGGGTTTAATTCCAACCGCTCATTACCCAAAATGCGTACTTTTCTCTCTAGTTGTGTTTCCAGTTTAGAGGGACTCCTATGACATGTTAGTAACTTCTCTCTCATTGAACCTAAGTTCCGGCGACCAAAAGAAAATAAAAATGATCACAAGAAAATAGAATACATGAATAACATTTGAGAGTTACATTTTTTTTCTTTTAAACCAGGAGACAAGATCACAAGAAGCTATGCAAGTAATAAAGTTCAGGCCGAAAAGGCAAAAACTCAGAACCCCAAGTGAGCTAACAGAGACATTCAGCAAGATATTTTATCCAGAGAACATAACACAAACTAACAAGATATTTTGATTCAGATAACAGCTGTCTAAATGGGGTGGTGTTAAACTAATGGTTGCTACAAAACTCATAGTAATTAAGCCTTGTAAAGCTCCCTGTCTTGAAAGCTCTTGAAATAGTTGACTAGAAAAACCAGAGGAGAGATGCCGCATCTTCCACCATCCTGATTCCTACCAACACACTACTGTGGGTAGTTTGGATATGCAGGTCCAGCTGCAGCACTATAATCATATGCACTGCCATAACTTGTCTGTCCATACGACCCCTGTCCCCCATACGATCCACCCGTCCGAGCCCCTGTGGCTCCGATGTCCTGAGGAGCATAGGGATACTGTTGAGGAAGCGAAGCAGCAGCAGGGCTTTGGACACGGGCCCCACCATATCCTGGTCCATACGAGGCTGTGGGGGGACCCTCATACATGCCGTGGCTGGGATATTTGTATGGCGCCGGGTATCTACCAGCTGGAGCTGGCTGATGCGAATGTGAAGGGTTACGGTGGCGGAAAGAAGGGGAAGCGTTAGAAAATCTCCCAGCTTTGGATGGGTGGTGAGAGGGCGGCGGGCCACCACCTAGACCACCCCTGCTGCCGCCGCCGCCGCCATGCGCCCTCTTGTTAGAGGGCTTGCCTGAGGAGGGTCCACCCTTCTTCTTTTCCGACTTGGCCTTCTCCAGTTGCGTCACTCGGCTCCTTAGGCTTTCCAAGCTGAACTGCGATTCAAGCTTGTGGTCTTCCACACATTTTATAATAGCTTTTGTGGCATTTAGTTCTGAATTGTTGGCATCTTCCTAAAAATCAAATAGTACGAGGTAATCAGGTAAGCATAAGAGGAATGCCTGATTCAAGTATACCTACTCCATACCTGGCATATGGGTAACCTAGGAATATAAAGCGTTCTTTTTGTATACTAAATGATTTATGGCAGAATATTGCATTTCAAAATAGGTTATGTGAAGTAAAGATGCATCAGCGAAGGTGGGAATAAATATTAAGCTAGAGGCCTCTTTAATTGGACTTGAGGAAGACAACATTTTTTCCTTCTGAGGATGGTGACCTCTATTTTGATCAAAAAACTAGTTAAGCACACTTGTTTTGACATCCCACGGGATAAAAATCATCAAATTGCGGGAAAACTTTCATGGGGAGAAGAAACAAATGCTAAGAGGGGGGTAAAAAAAAAAGCAGATGTAATTAGGAAAAGAACCGACTATTTTTTGGAAAGAAAATGAAGTTATTGGTCTAGTCCATCGTCTAGTCCAAAAATTCCACCATTAATCCACAATAGTGCACAGGACATTCAACAAAGGAGAAAATTAATTTGTCCACGTACCACTGCAGACATGCTGTATTTTCCTTTCTTTGATATGTTATTGGCAATTTTTCTGGAATTGGAAAGATATGTCTTTAGCAGAGGAAGTGGAGGAAACTGCTCCGTCAAGCCAGATTCATAAGCAAAATATACAGCCTCAATCTCCTTCCCGTTTTTCACCAACTCATTGATTATGCCTGAGGATGAAAACCCATGAATTTCAACACAACATTCAACTAACCTAATAGATTTTGTAAATAAAAAATCAAATATAAAGTTTTAGGCCTATAAGATTGCCAAAATAAGGAATAAAGCCAATCAAAAGTATCAAGCCAAACCTTGTCCTTCAGAATTTGCCAAAAAGTGAATTCATCGGGTTTAACATCATAATAACCCTAAGGACGGACATGTCTACCAACCACACATATCATTTTCCAATATGTGTTGGGCATGTACACCAAACAACACCCATCAAATACGCATAAAAAGATGTCTCGGGTTGGGTTAATATACTTTTTAGTTGGACACTGAGAACATGTTAGGGCACATTACGGACATTATAAGGACATGCTAGGAAGTCAAAATTAATTTTTAAAACTTTGGCCAAAGTTGAAATTGCCATGAATACTTAGTTCGTGGATTACTTGATCGTATATCTTCATAACCTTAATGTTTTTTGTTTTTCATCGCTGAAATAATATTCTTAATTTTTACATCTACTCATGTGGTTACTTTATGTATGTATTACACTCACTATGCTCGTTTCCTAATTTTTAGAAAAATGAAAGCGTATGAGTGTTCGAGCTCCATTTCTGTATTTCTACTTCTCAGGAATACACTCCTATGGAGCCAATCCACCCATTATGTTCCAATTTCAATTTTCTAGAATTTGTAGTACGCACGTTGGTAAGCACGTAAAAATTAAAGGACTGGAGGTATACAAGTGCAAGAACCTTAATGAACACAGACCTACAATATCTTTTCTAACAAATTATTCCTTCTTCCATTAAATGTCCCCTTAATGGTGTTTAAATCGAGGATGAAAAGGAAAAATATATATATAAGTCATCAATTCACAGAAATTGATAAGATATATTCTTTACACACCAATATGGAGCTTACCACCAACCTACCATCTGCTAGTAAGGTCTTAACAAAAAAAAAAAAGCATAGCTCCATTGCACATTCTCACAAAATACGGATATATGTTTAGGTCCAGAGCGTTGGTGTAAATCTAGAGAGAGATTTTGATGGATGGACTGGAAATATGATGTGGAGGAGGAATTTGGATGGGGATAAGATATTCTTACACGTGGGATTATGGGTGGAAATGGGGGTTACCTTATGCTGGCAGTGGTGGTAACCAAGGCAGAAGTAAAAATTGAACAGGAGATAGTTTCTCCTTATTTTGTTATCATTTGAAGTTCATTTTCCTAATGTGAGCTTGTGTTGTTGTTTTGTGTTATCAACCCCCAAAATTGATGAAAGAGAATTTGTTTTTGCTTCTTTTCTTTTCATTTTTTTTGTGGTGGGGGGTGGGGGGTGGGGGGAAGAGCAACTGGAGAAGGAGAACTCAGTTGAGAGGTGGATTGCATGGCGGTAGGGCATGGTGGGGGTGAGTGCCAGATGGTCTGAGGGGATTGTGCACATGATTGTTGGTAAGCAGCACCACGACGACTCCTAAATAAAACTTTCGAAAGAAAAGATTAGAATTGAGCAGCATGGCCATGGCAGAGGATGAGAGAGAGTTGGAATTGAAGACGGGGAGAAGGCCGAGGGAGGAAATATAGACCGATGAGGTCTATGTGACTCTTGGTATTCTTCATGGGAACTTTTTCTATCTTAACAACTAAACTTGCTAACATCACTCAATTACAATAAGCTTTCGCAGCGTTAGATTTTGGAAGCGGTTGTTTGTGTATTGTGTAAAAAAAAAAAGTAGTGGAGGGTATAATAATTTCAAAATTTGCAGGGGTGGGTCTGCAATGCCAGAAACCTTGGGGGAGGTTAGTGTAATCAGCACAAAATGAAATTCTAAAGAGAGGTAAAAAAATCACCAAGATTGACATGGTGTGAAAAATGATGACATAATTACAATATTATGCAACAATTAAAAATATAGTTTTGAGCACTTGCGCAATGACTAAATGACAGTCTTATCTCAGCAAATTTGCTACCGTACTATATTTATGAGCAACTACAATAACCCCTAGTGCCATCTGGATGAGCAACTTTGACTTTTCAACACAGTGTGGATGTTATGAGTGGAAGTGTGTCTTCCGAGAATATGACAGACACTACAATGGACTCAGACCAAAGAGGCGAAGGAGGAGAGAGCTCGGGACAACCTTAGAAAGAGAGGGATGACAGTGGAGATTGGTCAACCATAGAGTAAACGTGTTAGGCTTGCATTCAATGTGCTGAATGCTTGTCGCATCTTCAATAATGTGTCAATCCATCCTTATATACAAGCCTTGGAGGAGAAGAAAGTCAATTGGTTGGCCTTCTATCCATTGGAGGGGCAAAGTGAGAGTTGACATGGCTTTTCTTTAATTCTTGCGGTCAGAAGTTGGGTTCCGTATCATGGGACTCAGAGATGGTTTAGATGATATATGGAGGCCTGTATCATAAGAAAGGTGGTTAGTGTGATACGAGCCCCTAGGTGTTAGGTAGTGGTCGTGATACATCTTCCCAGGTGTCAAATGTTGGCTGATGACCCTCTCTCTAAGATCTGTCAAGTTGGAGTTCGCTGGAGGACGCGCTCATCCTCCTTGACAATGCCCTTGTTCTAGCCTCCAAACCACATGTCTCCTTAGATCCCAAGCCAAGTCCCTAGGCCCTTCTTACGACCTAGGGTGTTGTAAGTTGATGGAGTCACTATAGTTGTAGTTAGCTCTTGGAACTTTTGAGTATGGAAGAGTCCCATACAACTCGCTCCTTATTGGAAAGGAGTGAGTCCTGTGGACCTCGGGGCGTCGGGGCGCCACAACTATGTTAGTGGATGGAAGTTCCACTGTAGGTGTCTAGAGGAAGAGGACTCCTGGATATCCACACACAGAAAAGAAAGTTGGTTTCTTGCAAGAAGAAACCAATGTTCCTCTTACCAATTTTACAATTATGATGACAAAACAAGACCACAACAGACAATATTGACCTTACCACCATGTATTACTAGAACTGCACAGCCTATAGCCCATCATGCTGAAGCTATAGTACACTTAATTTATTGCCATATGACACGAAGGGCCAAGTAGCATGTAAATCAGACTTGGTCACAATTTTCATTTTCATCGAACAGGAGAATGAACCTAGCTTGTTTATCATGAGCAAGCTCAAGCAGGCTTCTATTGAATATCTCCTTTCGAGCTTGCATAGCTTCCAAGAATATATCGTAAGAGAATGTACATAATATTTTGTTTTATTACATGCAACCTTACCCTCACTCACACAGTCACAACTCTAGGTCTTCACTTCAGTGTGTGGCGCTTCTCTCTCTCAATATAGATTTTCCACTTCGTTCTGAGCGTTTGTTTCAGGCTTCACCCCCCCCCCCCCCCCCCTTTCTCTCTCTCTCCTCCCGCGCTCCCTCTCACTAGATCCCTCCGTCAATTCTACTAGCACGTAAAATCGCACCTTGGCATGCGAATCTTGCTTTGATGATTTGTTGTTGACCGATGCACACAATCAATCCTTCGAGAAAAAATCTTAGTTTTATTTCAGATAACCTATTTTTTATAAAAATAAAGGTGTCTAATGATCTAGAAAGGTTTATTAGCTATTATTTGATGTGTTTGTAGTTATTCCAAGTTCTTAAGCTATCTTTGCTTTTTTCCTTTAAAATGCTCTACCAAGAGCGATAATTCAATTGGATTTGAGGCAACTCACCTATGTAGCTGACACGCCGAAAAACATATGGGACACGCCAAATGACGTGTCCAATTAAAATACATAAGGGGGACACGGGGGATACGAGGGGTTCACAGATGGGGAGAGCGCAAAAGAGTGCGAGAGAGAGCACGAGAGAGAGACGGTGCTGGAGAGATCGATCTATCAAGAAAGAGAGATAGAGAGAGAGATGTAACAAAGAGGCGAGATGCAGAGATATGATTTGGGAATGTTAGGAAATTAGGGTTTTAAAGACTTAATTACAATTTTAACCTTCATATGTTACGTAATAAGATATTTGCTTCAAAAAAATTTAAAAAAAACAAATGTACATCACTATATATACATGTATGTAAACATATTATATATACATATATAAAGTTCGTCGTGTCCCCATCATGTCAGTCTCTATTTTTTCAAAAAAATCGTGTCCCGTGTCCATGTCTGTATCCGTGCTACATCACGACCAATTTACAATTTGATTACGTTAGTCATTATATATTGATGTATATGCACAATGTCAAGCCTGTGTTTGATTCAAGCCTGTTTTCTATTTAGTGTCATTTTGTGATTTTTTAAAGTATCTACGGATCGGTTTGCGGCGGGGAAGATTCGGAGAAAATAACATCACGGATATCCATTCGGTTGAATAACCGATATCCATTGGGTATGGTTGGTATAACCATTTTGACAGATTCAGATATTAAACAATTTTGGATATCGGATATGGATATCCAGAGATCCGCTCCGATCCGCCACGTTGAGAGAACAGAAGCACGTGTTCGACCAAGCATGAGGGAAATACTTAGAGGTAACCAGAATTTTACCCACGTATATAGTAAGCAATGAAAAAACATCGAAAGTAGGATATTTTTTTGTTGCCAAGAAGAAAGGACAACGATGATGGATTAGACATGGCAAAGTTTTTCCTTCCAATCCTACAAAAGCTAAAATGTAGGTTCCTGCTACATTAGAAATTGTTTGAAGACCTACCAACATCCACATGACTCTGAAAACTTTCCAACTTTGCCAAAATTGTTGCAGCACTGTTCTAGATTGTCAATGGTTCCTAAAGAAGAGAGGCGGGATTTGGGGTTCAGTCTGCAGACGAAAAAGGGAGCTTCTTTACCTTACCCAATTCACAAACTTCCTCTACACAGCGTGGATCACATAAATTTTATTGTGGGTATTCATTTAACCTTAGCCATACAACTTTGAAACCAGAAAAAGGGTACCAAAAAATAGTAACAAAATACTATATAACTTGGCTTGAAATAAAGCATCTAAATGTAATATGTTCTGTACTAAGAAAAAAGGTGGCATTGATGTTGAAAACGAAAGAAATATCCCATATATCATCAGCAAATAGCATGAGTGCATAAAGTAACTAATATTCAATCGCAATCTATTTCCATAGCATTTTCTATTTTCCGCCTACTTAGCTCATATTTATTGCATCTGATAAATTTACTCAAGCCACAGACACCTCTTCTACCATACTCTAAACCCTATGAGATAAAACTTCAATAACATAAAGAATAGAAGGCTATAATGCAGGCATCAGTCAAGTATTTTCTTTTAAACAGTTGAACCAATCGATAGCATACTGCATATCAAACAAATTTACCAATATAATGTGAACAATCAATGACTTCATGTAACTTCACCCGAAATTTGTTTAATAATGGCATTGCACTATCTCTACAGGTAATACGTCATCTGTTTGAACTGTGAAGCTAAATTGCAATAACAATCTACCATAATATTAACTTCAAAAACCAAACAACACCAGTTAAATTATCACCACAACCAACATTTCTCATTTCAAAAAGTGAACATAAACATACGAAATTTGGTCCCATAGACATGGATGATGGATGCAAAAGCTAATGCAACACGCACCTTTGATTTTGTCCCCAAATCCCAAAGCCAATGCAACCTTCGCCATATCCCTCCTCGCTGCATATTCCAGTACCAATTTCCTCAAATAATCCTCCTCAAACTTCTCCTTCAATCCAAAACCAACCACAACTTGCAAAAACATCACCGCCTCACCCGCCCCAACCCCACCACCACTCTCCCCTCCGCCACCCATCACTCCTTTCCACTTCTCTACCACCCCTGCAGCCCTCTCCCTCACGCTACTTGCCACACCTCCACCATCCACCACCGGAACCACTGCCTGAATCAATATCCCAACTGCCCACCGCCTATCCGCCATCCCAACCTTCCCCTCCACCTTCATCTCCACAAACTCCTCTAAAGCATCAAGCACCAAACTCATCGCATCCACACACTCCTCTTCCACCGCCGCCGCAATATCCATCCTAAGCACTGCCGACTCCTTCCTCTTCGCCAATAAAAATCTAATTAAACCCTTCGCATCCATCCTCCGACAACACATCCTCAACACCTCCGACAAACTTCTCCCTCCCCCTCCATCCCCGTTCTCTGCCGCTGCCTTCTCGATATCAGCAATTGCCGCGTCCTTCTGCTCCTCAATACGAGCAGCGGCGGTGGACTCCCGCTCTGGGATGGCATTCTCGCGATTTTCTAAAGATTCAAGGGTTTCCTTTGTTTTGGAATCGAAGGCTTCGATTTGGGAGTCTAGGGTTTGGGATTTAGAGTGTAGAGATTTCTCTAAAGATGTGAAGTGGTCGGTTAGGGCTTTGTGGAGTTGAGTGATGTTTGTGAGGAGGGATTTTCTGGTATCAAGCTCGTCGAAGAAGTTTCTGAAACGGTCAGCGTTGCCTACGTAGTCCGTGGACATTTTTGTTTGTTTCTCTGGAAAAATGGAGAAAGTTAGCTAGGTTTCGAACCAGAACGAAGACGAAGACGTTCCCTCGCTGAAGAGAGATAAAATGTGCTTGAACTTCGAACAGCGTAATATGCCTGCGTAAAAAGTAGCTTAGGGCTATGTTTGTTCGTGGAAATGAAAAAGGTAAAGCAACACCAACAAAGTGTACTACCACAACTTTTTTAAATATTCGGACACATATGTATTTGAAATTGTCAAATATAATTTTTTATAATCATATAAATTTTATGTGTGAATATATTTTTGTTTTATGCGAACACATATATATGTTTTATGCGAACACATATATATTTAGAATTGTCAAATACATGTGTAATTTTTCATAATCATATGAGTTTTACGTGCATTCGACGATTTCGAATATATTTTTGTTCAGATATGCACGAATAATTTGTGAAGAACAATTTTCACAATTGTTTAAAATGTGAAGAAAATTCATTTTATTATTCATTTTTCATCTATTTTCACAAATTTTTAATTATCTTAACTATTCAAATTAGAAAAACAAAACTCTTCTGATTTGGCCTTTTCCGTGTGTTAATTAAAATCGCATATGTTGGTTTTCCGTTAAGATTTGTAAATTATTGATTCGTTTTATATTTTTATATTTTTATATTTTTCTAATTTTTAAAATGTGGTTTATATTTTTGTCGTTTTATTAAAAAATTCATTGAGACGGATTAATAATCTACTAAAAATTTATACAAAATTAACCAATATAAATTAGCAAAAAAAGTATTAAAAAGTTTGACTTTCACTTTTTTTCTTTTTGTCAACTGTAAAAAAATTAATTACCATGTGGAATAATGGTTATGTCATGTTTCGTAAGTTCAAGTGTTAAGTTAGAATCTTAAATCTTGCATTTTTTATTAGAGTTCATACACGACTGAAAAAAATAACATACCAAAAGATTTAATTGCAACTTTTTTCTTGCATTGCAATTAACCAATATTTTTTATTTTTATTTTGTAAAACTAAATAGTGGGTGAATAAATTGAAGAATAATCTTGTCATGTACTGTTATAAGGGCAAAATGAACAGTTAATTCAGTCTCGCCATATCAAAGCCTATATTTTAAGATATTCATTCGAAACAAACACATGATATTCTTCAATTCATATCCAGTCATATATCCACATATATTCCTACAGTATTTTAAATCTCACTCTTTATATCCGGATAAACCAATAGCCCCTAAGAGCAACTTCAATAGCCTTTTTAAATGAGGCATATTGGCTACTTTAGCTAACTAAATCCAAAATTGGTGCTCCAATAGTTTTTTTACATGACTAGCTATTTTGCCTATCTTTAATTTGGCTCACTACATGTAGTGAATCTTTCTCACTCACTATCTAAAATTTTCAACGTATTCATCCTTCTCCCGCCGATGCATTATATGACTGTCAAAAAAAATGCCGCATTATTGCAACGTCATTGAATGTGGATAACACAAGTACAATATATTTTTTTTTTTAGATTTTCGGTTAAATTGGTTTTATTGGATAGCTAAAATAGAGAGCAATGTTCAAATACATAGGTAAAAAAATAAATAGACAAATTGATTAGTGTACCTTTTTGGTCATTTTCACTAGCCAAATTAACTAGTGCGAGCAAATTCAAGAGTGCTAGCCATAATAGCTAGTGAAAATGACTAAAATAGTACACTAGTCAATTTTTCTACCTACTTTTTCACCTATGCATTCTAATATCACTCTCTATTTTAGTTATCTAATAAAACTAACTTAATCGACTAACCCAAAAAAATATTGCACTTGTGGCATCCATATTTATTTTTAACGGTTATATTCCAACGGTCATGTTTTTCTAACTGCCATATTTCAACAGTTATATTTTCTAACAGCTATATTTTGACGGTCATATTCTAGATTTCACAGGCTATATTCCAATTATCATATTCTATTCTTATAGATAAAATTTCTCCTTTTCTTCTTCAACACTGTCAACTATTTTTCAACCTATTTTTTTTTCTCTTGAAAAAATAATTCTAGAGTTGTTATTTTTCTAGTAAAAATATGACTAGTAATAGACTACTGAACATGATTCTAGACGGCTCTGACTCTTACCTTGACCCTGAATGGTAAAGTTGGCGATAGCTGTTGTTGATTGGGCTGAAGGCGAGAGACGATCTAGACATTGTGGTTCCGTACAAGGGCACGCATTTATTGATCATGACAAGGGCACGCATTTATTGATCATGACTGAGCTGAAGGTCACGAATACTATTTCGACAATATTTTGCTAATTCCCCTCCATTTCCTCCTAGACAGTTTAGAAGGAATTTTCGGATGGATCGATCTATTTTTCTCCATATTGTATATATGGTGGAAGCATATAATCCTCATTCATCCAAAAAAACAAACACTGTTGGAATGAGTGGTTGTCTTCCTTTTAAAAAATTGCTGCTACTATAAGGATGCTCTTTTGTGGAGTAGCAATTGATAGCATGGATGATTATACAAGAATTGGCATAAGTATCACACTTGAGAGTTTAAAAGGTTCGTCAAGGCGGTGGTTTGATCTATGCAAATGAATATTTGAACTCACCAAATATTGCAGATATGGCTAGATTACTAGTATTGGGTAAACAATGTGAGTTTCATGGGATGTTGGGCATAATAGATTGCGTGCATTGAAAGTGGAAGAACTGCATGGAAATATCTATATAATGGTTATATTCATGAACCAACTATTAGTTTAGAGGTTGTGGCTTCCTATGTTCTATAGATATGGCATGTCTTTTTTGGCTTGTCAGGATCTTATAATGACATCAATGTGCTTGACTATTCTCCTGTATTCTCCCTCCTTGCTAAAGGGCATGCTCCATCATGTACTTAATCAATACAACGACTATTCAGTGGGATATTATTGTTGATGGTATATACCTAAAGTAGGCAACATTTGTCAAAATAATCCCATCTCCATGTGACAATTAGCAAATAAATTATACCAAAACTCAAGAGTCTGCGAGAAAAGATGTGAAACGAGCATTTGGAGTACTCCAAGTACGTTTTTCCATTGTGTGTGGACCAACACATTTTTTAAAATGTGAAACATTTAAAGATACTATGAAGGCACGCATGATGCTAGTGCTAGAAAATGGATGGTAGTGATCCAATCGGCTTTTGGCTCCCGAAGCTCCTGCACACAAGTTCGGTGATAGGGGTGGTTCGGTCGCGAACCATCTAACGATCAAGTTAGAATCAATATAGGGAGGGAGGGAGGGAGGGAGGGAGAGAGAGAGAGAGAGAGAGAGAGAGAGAGAGAGAGAGAGAGAGAGAGAGAGAGAAACGGTATTGAAAATGCGTAGATTGATTGCATTTGCGTACCTTGCCTTGTCCTCTCTCTAAAATATTCTCCTCATCCTTCCCCCCTAGATCGTTGGATCGGGAGTCAACAATTCGTAAAGGCTTTCTGATCCATTTTTGCTTTTGCCTTGCTGATGTGTGACAGGATTTTGAGTGGAACTCCTCTGCAGCTTGTCAATCTAGACTCTTCTGACTTCTCTAGCTCTTCGTCGTCCTCTTCTTGCCTTTGCAGAAGGGGAGTCCTTAACGTTGCTCCGATAACCATGGAACCACCTCTGATACCCTGCAAAGCCAACCTATTCTGGACAGGATCAGTGATGAGCACATATTATTGCAAATTTAATGTGTATGTGAACTATTCCAAATTTATATTCGATATTACACGTAAAGGTATCGTTGATATGCTTGCAAGAAATCTATGTCAAAAGGATATTCCGAGAAGTCTTCATAACACCCTAATGTTCTTATGAAGTTCACTAGTTCAAAAGCAAGCTGACAAGTCATTACAGCTCGGGAGAGTTGGCTCGGATCACGAGAACGCCGATGGGTCGAGGGTTGAATTCTAAAGCTTGGGATATGCATTGAAGAGAAATCCATGGGGATGAGATTTCCACGTCATTCGAATGAAAATCATACCAAAAATAGTCAGTGAAAAATTGCATCCCGATCCTAAACAATACCATCTGGATGGGTTCCTTCTCATTAGAGGACCAAATAATTCCAGTGGTGAATCTATCCGGATAAGCCACACAATCCATCCGAATGAGATCCTATATATGGTAGAATCCAATTTCACAGTTCTAAACACAATCCGTCTGGATGATTGTCCAAACCCATCCAAATAAAAAGTCATGTCATCCGAATGCTCTGAAGAGAAAAGAAGACCAAATGCAGACAGTGGTGCAATCCATCCGGATGCCCTTGGTTGAAATACAACCTCTTTTGTTGACTTTTTGGCCACCCTTTTCGAAAGCTACTTGGAGGATTGTGCCAACCAATTGGGAGAAGGAAAATGATTGATGTTAAAGCTTTGTGTCACCTCAATGTGACACGAAGTGGAGGAAACTTGAGGGGGGAGGGTTTTTGAAGAGACATTCTAACATCTGCTTTTTAGTTTGGAACTAAAATCTAGTTGTTGGACTTTAGAGTTGTATGAAGGAGAGTTAGAGAGAAATAGAGAGTTCTTTAGTCTTATTCAATTTAGTTTGGAACTAAAATCTAGTTGTTGGACTTTAGAGTTGTATGAAGGAGAGTTAGAGAGAAATAGAGAGTTCTTTAGTCTTATTCAATTTGTTCATCAAGTGTGTGACAGTTATTCAATTCCCTTGTATTTGTTCCTTACCTTGTATTTATTAAAGAATCAATTGTTTTACTTACACTACTTCCCTTCTACCTTCAAGCATAGTGTAATGTTCTTACTCCTTATTTTTTCCTTTCCTATTACAATTTCCATTACAAGCATGGTGCCTAAGTATTTAGGTTTGGTCATAGGAGGACCATCCTATGACCTAGGCATATTGTTATCTTCTTTTAGGTTTTCAAATCTTGTTAAAGGATGAGAAATATTCCATTTTTAGAAACTAAAATGAAGTGTTAAATCCTTAATAGAGTGTGCACAAAGTGATTTTGGTACATCTAATGTTTGGGTCGATATACTTTATGTTTAGACTTTTTGTTTAAGGAAAAATCTCATCCGCTATAACACATCTTTGTACGAAATGATTTTCATAGTTATATTTTCCAGCCAAGAACAACTGACCTTGCTCTTATTTGAATGATAGAGAAGAAGATAACTTATGTTTAGGTTGTGGATGAAGTAATCCCTAAGACCATGTCTCCCTTTAATTTGACAACTTTCTTTAGTATTTTCCATTGTTAGATTCTCAAGCAGTAACCCAAAGTTCCTTGAGGATGGATACTCATACCATCTCCACTATACAAGTTTATCGAGGAAGAGAAGAGTTTCAGATTATAAATGTGATCACGCCCGGTATCACGACAACATGTATCATTCTGGGTCGACCATATTTTTGACGCCGTTGCCTTTACTTAAGAGAAAAAAATTATGAAAGGTTAGTCCAAACTTTTAGTGTTTTCTTTCTATTTAATGTCTTTATATTGAGCATATAAGTAGACCTGGATCCGGAAGTAATTTTCCTCACAAAGAAGGGTCTAAAAAATGGTAGAAATGTGAAAATTGACAATATCACCACTAGCTTGATTAAGTATATCAACTAGGGGAGTGGATCCACCATGAGTCAACCAACCCAAAGCACCCAACACTTACCTGCTTCATTTGCTTTGTATTTTTTTCCAAATGGAAATGCAGAACGCAAGGGATAATTTTTAAATTCCTAAGGGATAATTAACAAATGAAGGGGAAAGTACCCTATTTTTGGGGAGAAGCTGGTCAGTTTTTTTGAAGCTTGAGTGTGAAAACTGGTGCTGGTGTTTTGATTGTGTCCTTATTTGCATTTGGAAGAGTGACGAGGGTAAAATGGGCATTTTTGTTTATCCAAAAGAATGGACATTTACAAAATATTGCATCATAAAAGTAAAGACAATGCATTTATCATTATCTCAAGAAAAAGCTCTGTATTTGTCAAAAACCTCAAAAGAGATAAGTAAAATTAAATTTATCTTTATATTTATCTACTTAATTAGAATATAAATGGACCGATAACTCATTAATAACTAAAACTTCCATGTTATTACAATAGAATGTAAGCTAATAAAAATGGACGCAAGCCATCACACCAGACGCTGCTACGATTATCTTGATAATCAGAAAGACATACAATGAATTACAAAACTGCATAATCCGACAGTAAATTTTTGGATCATGAATATGAGAAGAAATATATCAGCGAAAAGGAAAATAATACAGAAGCCAAATAAAGAAATGTTGCTTCTCCTCGTCATAATTGTGTTATAATTTCCTTTGTGCACTCATTGCCCTCCATAAATCCCTCTGTCCTCTAAAAACCGTGATCCAAACACAAGCTAACAAAAACCAAACTACTGGCACTCAAGAATTAGCAACCAGCTGCTCAGGAAAATTGCTATGCGATTCCTCCCTATCCGTCTCCCCAGTACCTACTCTTCCTTCCTCAATCTGTTTCTCTTTCCCAGACCATCCATACGTCTTTCTTCTTGCTTCCCTACGAGCCGCCCTCTCAGCTAGTTTAAGTTCTTTAAATCCCTCTTCAAACTTGGCTTCGTCCTCTGGTGCAAAGAAAACCACCTCCATCTCCCCTAGCTCTTCGTACATCTTCTCAATCTTGGCTTTCCAGAAGAGACCCATCTCTGTGTCCATCTTGCGGTATGGTGTCTTCAGCAAGTACTCGTCGATCCCACCCGCTTTGTCTATGCATCGGAGGGCATGGGTTGTCACTTTTACGCGGATGTGCCGATCATGGATGTAACTGAAGAGTCGCTTCTCCTGTACGTTTGGTTTCCAGTTCCTCCTTGTCCTGTTACCAACCATTGCACAGAAAAACTGAGAAATTATATGCTCATTTTACTTGTAGATTTATGAATATAAAGAATTTAAAAGGATAACTTCAATCTCATAATGTCACAAAAATTTCACAAAATATCAACATAAAAACAATGTTTCTCCTATAAGAAACTGTCCACTGACAACGTCCAATGGCACCAATTTAAACTTCACTGTACTCTATGAGATTAATGCAATCATCGGTTTTCATTCAGTGTTTTCTATCAATGACTTGATATTCCCCGAACGCACGTTGGACAAGCAGAGGATGCGGACACGCCGGAAAACATATGGGACACACCATTTGGCATGTCCAATTATTTCAATTCATTATTTGAAGAGGGACACATTGGTGACGGTGGACACTGCGAGGTCACGGATGGGAGAGTGCAAGAGAGAGAGAGAGAGACGAATCTGATTTGAGTATGTTAGGAAATTAGGATTTTAAAGACTTAATTACAGTTGTAACCTTCATACGTTATGTAATAAGATATTTGCCCCTAAAAAATTAAAAAAAATATACATATATGTACATCAATATATATAGTATGTATGTACACACATATTACATATTAAAAAAATGTCCGTGTCCATGTCTCCTTTTTTCCAAAATCCTGTGTCCCATGTCCCGTGTCCGTGCTACATAGCTTGATATCATCACCATTGTGGATCATAGGTATCTCATATCTGTTTTGTTTAACATCAGATGGGCACCATACAATTGAACTCCCTTCCATGTCCATGGGTAGAAGGTTTCCATCACTACAGGACCTGGTTGGATGTTACAAGAAATGGTATAGAAAAGTTTCTACTAGTGCTTCCATTATGTACAAGCATAAGCCTGTGCGATGCACGAAATATAACAACTATATGCAAACATAAAAAGATAAGAACATAGATACAAAAAGAATAGAGCATAAATACATAAATTTTACATTGTACAAAGTAAACAATGTGATCAATTGTGAGAAAAACATAAACTGAAAAGTGATTAATCGTGGGATCTCCAATAAAAGAAAAGCTAAAGTTATTCAAACTATTAGAAATATTATTCTCAGTAGATGAGTGTCTTACGGAAGTGCAAGTGTGGAGCAAGAAAATAGAGTGAGATGACAATAAATGAGTGATGGAAAGTGGAAGGATGTAGCCAAAAAAAAGAGTGAGATGAGAGAAATGAAAAGGGTAACGTGGATTTGTGTATGATTTCTTTTAAAAAAGAAAGAGGTAATGTCAAGAGGTCTACACATGCTTAGTAGTATAGATTTCTGGAAGAGCACACTAACAGCAAATTGTGGAGGCAATTGTGTCCATTAAATCTGAGCGGGAAAACTTATTAGTTTCTCTCTTGACCTAGCCTATTCAGTGTTAACTGGATCTGTTTTACCAGATTAGAGGACAACACAACTTCCTCCCTTCACCATTAAAAGATCCACTAATTGACAAAACATAGGCACCAAGGAAAGGAAACTTTAGGTATCTTTCTAAATTTAACTAAGAGTTCAGTCTATTGCTTCCGTAGTTATAGTAAATACAATACTGTTTCCTCCCAACAAGGCAGTAATTCTGTTTTACATCATATGCCGTGCATAGAATTGCTAGGGAAACATATATATCCATATATAGTGGATGTGCAGCAATTGCCGTTCACTGTAATAACTAATAAGTATTAAACAACTGCTCAATACAAAAGATCCAAACATACTTCCCTCAAAACTATACATGCCTTCATAGACAATCCAGGAAAATTATACTATCTTAACATCACCACAGCAAATTCAACTGGCTTCAGAAGAGAAATGTATACAGAAACAAGGTTTAACTTATCTGATTTAAGTGAACTCAAAGAACCTTCTCCATTAAACATCTTAGAGCAATCATTAACCACTAATTGTGCAGGAGAGATTGGAAGATCACAGCTGGGGAGCATGTATTTGACAGATTGAGCTCGGTTGAATAACCATATTACTTTCGTATATAACAAGTGACACCCCGCGCGATGCACGTGAGATGTATGGCGGAGAAAGATTAGGATTAAAGTTGGGGAGCATCTAAAGCATGTATTTGACAGATTAAGCACGGTTGAATAATCATATTAATTTCGTTTATAACAAGTGACACCCCTTGCGATGCATGTGATGCAATGTATGGTGGAGGGAGAGGAATGAGATTAGGATTAGACGGTTGGTAGACAATAATTTGTGCTGGAAAACTAGTTTGAATAATAATAAAAGAAAATAAATGAGTGTAGCAACGAAGAGTAAATGGGCAAAGTCAACGAAGAGAGAAAGAATGGAACTTAAAAGAGGAATCAAAATTAATGTGGAATTATGCGTGAATTTTGTTTTTTTGTTTTTTGAAAAAGAAAAGAGGAGTGCTATGTGGACTACTCCCTCTTAGTATATAGTGTAAAATCATTCCCTTTGCCAAACAAAAGAATAAGGAGAAATAGATACAGAAAAAAAAAAAACAAATTCAAGAAATGCGGTTAAAATTAACACAAAAAACAAGTTAAACAGTCTAAAAGATAAATAAATACCTCTATGCACATATGTTCTTGTACATTGTACTATTATATACAAACCTTTCGTAGTGGAAAAAAACAAATCTGCACAAACTGAACTATGTTGATTCTTTAAGACCAAAGAAAAAGGCTGATGTAGGACATTACTGCGACTATCCGCCTACGGTTTGGGTCTTTGTGTATAGAAAGTTGCCAGGATAGGGTTCTATAAAGAATAATTGGGGCCTATGCTCTTTCTTTTCTCTATCAAAGTGCAACTATTGTAAAAGTTGAGGGTATGTAAAATTTCATATTTGATCGGATCCCTACCTTTAGATTTATCAGTTCATAAGGGTAGATTAAGTATTCTAGAATAAGAAGTGGATTAACCAACTATGCTGGTGAGTTTCCCATAAATTCCTAGCTGAAGTAGAAATCTCTTACTGTTCATGTTGACGGTTTTTGGAGAGTATAAAGTTCCTCAGGAACATTCTATCATCCCAGATCCTCTACATGCTTCTCCCAACAAATTTCTCAAGTGCTTCCACACTGGAGATGGAGCTTTTCACATCAGACAAAAATCAGCTCTTGAAGCCTGCTAAGGATCTAACTATTAACTACAATAGAAAGCCCCGGGGCTTCATTTGTATGAGTGAAGGTGCGTGAGAAATCCGAGTCACGCAATCACAACAAGTGAGCGCATTCATTTTTCCCATTAATACTTGCATTGTAGTGTGTAAATGTTTATGCTTTGTGTATGCATAAATGTGTAGAAGTGCTGTGTTTTCTACACGGGAGTTTTCCAAATGCAAGGCAACAAAAGGTCTTTATTCAAATTTATTTAACTGCAGTGGAGCATAAGCCAAGTAAATAAAGAGACTTTTTTTCGTGAAAGCTAAAGCATAACCAATAGCACACTAGACACGTTTGAACAAAGTAAAACCCATCAAAGTATGTTGTAATTCAAAATTCCAAAGAATAGTTTTTTTACTAGCAAACTACATCGTTAGGCCTCTTTTTCTTACATCCTCTTAAGCAGAGGTGTCCTCCGAAGTGCTTTTGCTTTAGGTGTTTTTTTTGTCTGGTGCTTGTTAGGGTTTATTTCCTTGTGCATAGTTTTCTAAAGCTCTCAAGGCTATTCCCTAGGCCTTACGTTTTTGGTGTTTAATAAGAATTAGCTTTAAAAAAAGATACAGCCATTCGCGTATGCAAATGAGGTAGAGACCTGTCTATAGCTGCCGGTGGTGGGCTGAGCTGGAGAGCAAATTTTCTACCGTATCTTTGTGGCTTGCTTTACAGTCTTCCAGGTGAGGATTATTTGAAAGGTGGAAGATTTGAGGTGAAGTCCTTTTGTGGGGCTTTACTACAAGCTCGCAAGAGAAATTTCTCCTGGAAAGGAGTATGGTTAATTTGGGGTCCCTTCTAAGTCATTAGTATTTTTCTTGTGCACAGTGCTCTCTTGGGATGGTGATTGATAATCTCATTAGGCAACACCTGTTCCTAGTTAATTGGTGTTGCCTTTGTCAATGTCATGTGGAAATGGTTTTTCATCTTGTTAAACATTGCAAGGAGGCAAATGAGTTGTCATGTTTGGACCCAGCTTGTTCTGGGATTCATTGCATCTTCCATAAAGAATGTGGCAGGGATACTATTTTGATTAACAAGTAGAACTGTAGAACGGTTGGTAGGAAGAAAAGAAAGGCATGGTTGTTAGCTCCTTTATGTTTGATGTAGTTGATTCAGAGAGCACACAATCAGAGGTCCTTCCAGGGAAATTGAAGAATTCATACGAGTTGAAAAAACTATTCCCATCTTACAGGGTTCAGAACAAGGGTCTGTTTTACCTCGTGGATCAAACTGTTAATTTTGTCCCATCTTACAGGGTTCAGAACAGGGGTCTGTTTTACCTAGTGGATCAAACTGTTAATTTTGTGGACTCCCTTCGTAGTTGAATTGTTGTAGGTGTTTCCAGTTTTAGGCCTTTTGATATAGCCTGTCTTTTGTCCTACAAGGTTTTGTATGTACAGGCTTCAATGATCATTTATACGATTATCCACTCATACTCGTAAAAAGACTACCTAACCTGAGAAATTATATACATTGCAAGTAAAGAGCCAACATAACAACACTGGGAGACGGGTGGTGTTGACATTTCTAGAGACAGAAACCACATAGAATGAGAAGTCTGAAGGAAGAAATTCAAATGAAGAAGCGGCAACATTGTGCGTGGGAGAGAGAGGATAAAACCCTCTATAAATAATAATTTTTCAGACAAAACTATCTAAACTTGAACAGCTAAAGTCCTTCAGACCAAAAAAACCTCTATTAATGTGATTGTCATCGTAGTTTGCATCATTGCATCCTTATCCCTATCTGCATCCCTCAGGATTTATTGATCAAAAACCTGTGAAGCTATGGAGAGCATCATAGTGATCTAAAATTCTTTTCCCCCTCTTTTCTATTTTTTCCTTAGTGAACTAAGTTTGAACTTCTAAGAACGTTGTGCCGCTTAGGTAGTAGTTACCACCTGAACTATAGCTTAATAGTTGTCAAAATTACCTCCTCGAGTAGGTTGATTGCTTCTAGTAGTGATATGCTGACTATGTTGCCTCCAGAACTCCAAACCTCTTAGGTTACCAAGTCAAGCTATATATAGCATTACAGCCCTAGGTTCTCATGTAGAAAAAAGATGATCGGATGAAATGAAAAATAGCACTTGCCCGTTGAATCTTTGCAAGGTACAGACACTTCGAACTTCCTTGTTCCGAGTCCAAAAGAGCCTAAATCAGGTAGTGGGTTTTTTTTCTTTCCTATTTCTTTGCATAGTAGTTTCTTGAGACATAGAGACAACAAGAAACTTTAGTCTCTCTCAACCTGATATTATCTGATTCTGTGATCGTCTCCATACCTCAAAATATACATCTATACATCGAGCATTTTTGCCAAATTATGAGCTCCAAATCCCACTAGAATGTTTCAGATGGAAGGACCATGGGGCTTCAGTTCTTGCCTCCTGTGCAGGCTACAACGTCGCGATATTCTTACACTATAAATCACTAGTAACCCAAAACTTTTTTTTGAGGCCTAGACATGAACATAGAGCTGAAGCCCAATGCATCCACCTCCTGAGCGTTTTTGCCAAATATGGGCTCCGAAATCCCAAGGGGCTTCAATTCTCCCCCTTCCGCGAACTAACTTAAATACATCCTTTTGATGCCTAAAAACGTAATCGCCAGGCCACCTAACTTATTCCAGCAAAATTTGTCCAACTAACTTATTCCAGAAAATTTTATCCCTGATCCTCCATCACCTGAATCATATATAACTTCTTCAGGGAACCTTAGGAATTCGGGACAAAGCCCATTCGTAGTTACAGTCTTGTGTTTCCAAATTTCCAAATCAGTTCTCCCCAATCTAAAAGAAAACCTTATTCGGGGAATCATAACTAAACTGGTACCATGTAAGGTACTCAAAGTTCAACTTCAAATTACAACATGACGAATCTGGCAATTCCACCATGTACTGTATTCCACATTCATGAACACGAAAACAATTAGGATTCTGAAGGATTTGGAAACATTCCAAAAATTATCCCCTAATTGCCGCTATATAAAACTGTCAGAATTTGACCCTCAAAAGATTGGGATTTTCAAGAATTTGAAAACCCACATCCCGAAATTATCCCCTAATTAGACAGACGTTAAAGCCCCCTAATTACACAAATTAAACGATGGAACTTTGACACTCGGAACCATGACAAACAATTGGGATTCCGAACCAAAAAACATTTGCAGAACATGGGCATATATGTCTACCATATAAAGTTAGATAGATAGAGGTGTGTGTATGTGTCTCTGAGAGAGAGGGAGGGAGAGGGAGGGAGAGGGAGGAAAAACAGACTTGTTGCCGCCGTCTTCGCTGACGCTGTTGCCGAACTGAATGTGGCGCCCGGCAAAGAGGCCACGGTGGGCCCTGCCCATGACGACTTTGGTTTTGGGTATGCATTTCTCCAGTGAATCCTTCACTCCAGGAGCCAAGTTGCTCTCCCCTCCGATCTTCTTAATTATCTTCTTCATCATTTCCCTCGACCTGAATGCCATTTTCTCTCTCGACTTTCACTCGTTCTAGGGTTTGTAGTAGACTGGTCTATGAAAATTTATGCGATTCTAATATGTTCTGCGACGATCTGATGGGGATGATTTTTGGCAATCCCACTTCGCTCAGAGAAGACGAGGGTTTAGAGCATCTCCCCTCTTCCTGCACATTTACTCGGTACAAAATTGAGAGAGAGCTGTTATAAAAATCTTCAATTTGATCACAATAACTCATAATTAACACTAAACACCTTCATAATTAAAAATAAACGGGCGTTATCAATTGCACTTGATTAACACAAAATTTTAAATTAAAATTAAAATCGAGTCATTTCAAATGGTAGAGATTAAAGTGACACTTGGGCCAAATTACGTAGACTACTAGAGTAATTTACCTTTTAAGTAAGAAAGTTGATTTTATTTTGATTCATATTACGTGTCTTCATGCATAACTGACTAATAGAAAAGATAATACAAAAAATCAAATAAAATAAAAAATATGTTATAAGTTGAACTACAAAAAAATGAAAATGATGGTGCCGAAAACGTGATTGTCGCCTTTGTGCTTTTGCGGTGATTCCTGCATAATCGAAGGGTGGTTTATGGCTTATGCCGATCAAGTTAATTGAAAGAGGGTGTATGCAAGAAAGAATCAGTGTAGTTAGTGAAAAACGTACCTAATCCTTGTCATCGTAACCCCTTAAATATGGTACAGAATAGATGGATTTTTAGAGGGGCTTGTGATCGCCAATCCCCCTTGAGTGACTCCTCTTTTCGTTGTTTCACATTTAAGAGATAAATGGCCAGTCGGCGAGGATAACAACCACTATAGAAATGGTTGATGAGGGACTTACTGAGCTACTTGAAGTTGTTGATGGCTCTGCAATTCAGCTTCCCGAAATAGACCTTGGGTGAGCACTTAAGATTGACGGGGAAGACTTGTCATATGATCTCGCAACGGACAATATGCAACGTCGGTACGCCAAGTATATCTCCGAATGGTCCAGGGAATCTTCTCAACCATTGAATAGATCCATTTGGGGGTTTCTAAACTTTGAAGAGAGGAGCCTTGCCATCATCGCCTTTGTAAATGGTAGGCTGAACTTGTGCATCCGACCATCATTACTCTACCTTTTTTCTCCATTTGTTTCATGATCCCCTCTATTTTCTCACAGAGTCCCTTGATCTCCACTTCCTGGGCCGCTAAATCCTCCTTGTTAACTTATCCCTCCGACCTCGAACAGTCTTCCCCACTTTGTGTCGTCGTGTGATTGTTAACTTCTTCCTCTTGCCGCCCATCTTCCTTTGGACCTGAGGTTCACCGTTGGATTCTACCACAGGCTGATTTGGGCGGTTGACATCTGACGGTTGTGATGGTCGTGCCTGCAGCTACTGAACCAAAGTTTCATTCTATTCCACCAAAATGTTTACCACTTAAGTTAAATTCTACACCTCCGCCTCTAGGAGGTTGGGGTTTTGGGAAGCTTCTCCTTCCCATCGAACCCTTTGAGTTGATCTTGTAGTTACTATCATGTTTTGGTTATATTAGTTAAATTATTTCTTAACATGAAGAGACTAAAATCGTTTTCTGCCAAACTAATGGTGTAAAAAATGTGACGGTCTTCTTTGTGCTCCTATGGTGATTCATCCACACAAAGTCCTAGGACCAAGGGTGGTCTTTGCCTAAGGACCCTCTAAGGATTAAGTTAGTAATCGATTGAGAGATGGTGTATACAAAAGAATATGAGTAGCAGTTGTTAAAGCGTACCTGATCCTCCGCATTGTGACCCCTTAAATAGGGTGGATGATGGATAGATTCTAGGTGGGCTTGTGGCCACCAATCGTGCCCCTCTTCTCGTACTAAGAGGAGGCGATCATTAAATGAGGGCTCCATCTGAGGGATTCAAAGCACTCAAAGGCTTGCGGGATCCCACCGAGTGGGTTCCGTAGTTGGTTTCCTCTGGCCGAGCATGGTGAACTATGATCGAGCGAAATGAACTCTATCTGAGCAATTGAGTGCTCGTAAGTAATACTGCTCACTGCATTCAATGGCTAAATGACTATTTTAACTGAACAGACTATTGTGTAATTCACAACTAGTATAAGTGAGCGAATGTTGAGCGAATGAGTGTTGATTCGAGCCAACCCAGCCTCATCAATGAAATACACGAAACCATCAAATTCATAACTAATGAAAAAATTCGTAGCTAACAATAATATAATTTTACTTTTGTATAGTAAACACATAGTAACTAAGTTAACACATAACATAAACCGAAAATACCTACATGAATAAAAAAAAGTATGTAACATTGTTATGTGTAACTGTTATGGTACACATGTATACAATATTTTTTTAAGTGAAAGTTTCATTAATAGCATCCTAAACTATTATAAATGTATTTACATTGTTCTTAAACTTGTAGACCATTCTATTTTGTTCTTACTCTACTAAGATGGTTATAATCACATTTATTACGTAAAATTTGATCCCAAAACGAATGACTTCAACTCAGAGAGCAAAACTATCACCCAACTGAGATGACTATAATACTCCCTTTCATTGCTCAAAACATAGATCAAAATAATTAGAATTGATGAGTTATGTGGTCCCTATAGTGCAGGGAGGCACTACACGGGTGTAGTGTGGCCATTTGGTTGTCTATTTCGGCAATGGGCAGTTCAGACTCAATTCAGTATTTAGTCACTCGAATAGTTTGATTTGAATTCAAACCCTCCGTTGTTAAGATGAATGACCGGATAGCCTCACTATACCATTGTAACACCTCCCCGCGCTACAACATCCCCCAATTCAAAATCTACACGATTGACGGCTATGTTTGTATGAGAAATGATCTCATTTGATGGCTTTTTTGTAATTTGTTGAAAAAGTTAGTATGTATACTTTAATTTTTTCTATCTTCTGGTATCTTTCTTCTTTTTTTCTCTATAGTTTTCTCTTTCCCCAGATTGACTAGGAAAAGAGGTTGAAATTTGATACAAGCCATGCTTGCAAACCCCTAGTCACATGCTAGCTACCCTATTTCCACGTTGCAACCCATTTCCTATTCTCATGCAACCACTAACCCATTTCCTATTCTCCTATTCTCATGCAACCACTAACCCATTTCCTATTCTCATGCAACCACTAAACCACTTTATCTTTCTATCCATTCAACCAATTGATGACCTAGTCTTTAGGAAGCACATGTTTCCTTTCAGTTATTTAGGAAGCACATGTTTCCTTTCAGTTATTTATTTCCTTTTATTTAGGCATGTTAAGTTTGCGCAGTAAGCATTTTTCATTTTGTCAGTTGTAATTGCATAGCCTATATATATGGCTTAAGTGATAAATAAAAAGGTAGCTTTAACAATATTACTATCTCCTTCCTTTTCTCTCTAGCTTTGGCTAATTCTTCCTTCTTTTTCTTGCAATTCCAATTTGATCATATCAATTGGTATCAGAGCCGTGTTCCATGGATACCCGTGGCAAAACCAACACCGAATTCCGCAATGAAGTGAGCGAGATGTTGGCTCGTCATGAGTCGAATTTCGATCAACTTCATAACTCCCTCCAAGCAATCCACGTCCAGTTACAAACTCTACAAATCCATTCTGGCCCTTCCGACATCAATCCATTTGCCCCTGGCTCGAGCTCCCACCACCCACAAAACCAGACCACACCCAACTCACCTTCCAAACTCAAAATCAACTTTCCTAAGTTCACTGGGAATGATCCCACCGGATGGATTTATCGAGCCGAACAATACTTTGAATTCCAAGGTATTACCCCCGCTCAACAAGTCCAACTCGCTTCCTTCCATCTCGAAGGAATTGCCCTTCAATGGCACCAATGGTTCACCAAATTCAAGGGTCCCGTCAATTGGAGCGAGTTCACCATGGCCTTACTTTGTCGTTTCGGACCAACAGACTACGACAACCCGTCCGAAGCTCTCACCCGTCTCAAGCACACCACTACTGTGAGTGCTTACCAGGAGGAGTTTGAGAGACTCTCCCAACTTATTGATGCCTTGCCCGATAGCCACTTGATTGGATGTTTTATCGCGGGACTCAAAGACGAGGTGCGTTTGGATGTGAAACTCAAGAACCCCCGAACCTTATCCGAAGCCATCGGTGTCGCTCGACTTGTCGAGGAGCGCAACAGCCTACAAAAGAAACCCAGCCTTCCCTTCCGGTCATTTGTCCCCACCACCTCACCACCCAATCGCACTCCCACCAACACCACCACGGCTGGCCTCCTTGGCTCCAACCCTGCTCAAAAACCACAAAACCCCCCGGCCGTTCCCTTCAGGCGACTCACAGGTCCCGGAGCTTGAGACCGCAGAGAGAAAGGTCTTTGTTTCTATTGCGACGAAAAATATGTGCCGGGGCACCGTTGCACCAAACCCCAACTCTTCATGATTGAAGATTTCTTAAACCCCGATGATCAACCCGAACCACCCACAACCGAGGCTACTCCAAAGACAACCACCGACCTCACCACTTATTACCACACATTGCCCACCAGTGAAACAAACCCCACTGATGCCGTTCCCGAAATTTCATACCATGCTATCACCGGTACCACGCACCCTCAAACCATTCAAGTATTGGGAAAGCTGCAGAACAACGATGTTACAGTGCTCATTGATGGTGGTAGCACGCACAATTTTATTGACCAACATGTGGTGTCCAAACTCGGACTTCCTGTCGTTAAAGACAAGACATTCCAGGTTATGGTGGCAAATCATGAAACCATCGACTGCGCCAGCCGTTGTTTGGCCCTTACTTTAATGGTCCAAAATCATCCCATCACCTCAGATTTCTATGTCTTACCGGTAGCCGCCTGTCAAGCCGTTCTGGGGGTTCAGTGGTTGGAAACACTCGGGCCAATCGAAACAAACTACCGCGAGCTCACCATGACATTCAATAAAGACGGCGCAACTCATCAGTTTCAAGGCCTACGTCGTCCACCGGTGGAAGCTTTGACCAACAAACAATTACAGCACCTTGAAGGCACTGGATTATTCTTGCAAATCCTTTCTTGTTCTATACCACGACCACCCGAAATCTCATAACCAGACATCGACCAAATCCTCGACCGTTTCCACACTGTGTTTACCGAGCCAACCGACCCTCTTCCACACCGCAGTCATGACTACAAAATCCCACTCTCACCCAATACCGGTCCGGTTAGTGTCCGTCCCTATCGCTACCCTTACTACCAAAAAACCGAGATCGAAAAGTTGGTCCGCGAAATGCTCGCCTCGGGTTTAATACGCCCCAGCACCAGCCCTTTTTCTTCCCTGGTGTTATTAGTATGGAAGGCGGACGGAACATGGCGTTTTTGTGTGGACTATCGTGCCTTGAACCATGTCACGATCAAAGATAAGTACCCGATACCCGTCATCGATGAACTACTCGACGAATTACACGGCGCCAAGTACTTCTCCAAGTTGGACCTCCGTTCGGGGTACCACCAAATTCGTGTTCATCCCGATGACATACCCAAAACCGCCTTCCGCACCCACGATGGCCATTACGAATTCTTAGTAATGCCATTTGGCCTCTCCAACGCACCTGCCACCTTTCAAAGTCTCATGAATGAGCTTTTCCGCCCTCACCTCCGCAAATTCATCCTCGTCTTTTTTGACGACATCTTGATCTATAGTCGTACCCGAAAAGACCACCTTCACCACCTCTCCACGGCCCTTATGATTTTACTTACCAACAATTTATTTGCCAAGAAATCCAAATGTCATTTTGGGGTCTTGCAAGTAGACTACCTTGGTCATCTAATCTCTTACGACGGCGTCGCAATGGACCCTTCCAAAATTCAGTCGATTTTAGCTTGGCCAACACCCACCACAGTCAAAGAAGTCAGGGGGTTCCTTGGGTTAGCCAGCTACTACCGCAAATTCATTCGCGGGTTCGGTGGCATCGCCGCCCCATTACACCGCCTCATCTCTAAAGAGGGATTCCACTGGACACCCGAGGCCAACACCGCCTTCGACCACTTGAAATAGGCCCTCACCTCTCCACCAGTTCTCCGATTACTAGATTTTTCCATACCTTTCGTTGTCGAGTGCGATGCATGTGGGGTGGGAATCGGGGCAATCTTAAGTCAACAAGATCGCCCACTCGCCTTTTTCAGTGCGGCTCTAAAGGGCACGTCCTTATCCCTCTCCACTTACGAGAAAGAAATGCTAGCCATTATCAAAGCCATCCGCAAATGGCGCCCCTACCTTTTGGGTAAACCATTTATCGTCCGAACCGATCATAAGAGCCTCAAGTACCTACTCGAGCAACGAATTACAACCCCCACCCAAACTCGTTGGTTGCCTAAGTTGCTCGGCTACGACTATACCATTCAATACAAAAAGGGCAACGAAAACCAAGGGGCCGATGCCCTTTCCCGCATGGCCGAGCTCGAATTCTCTGCTTTGTCCCTATCCACGGCTTCGTGGTGGAACACTCTCCAAAACAAGGTACTTGCTGACCCTTATTACACCACAGTCGCCAAACAGTCCACCCTTCTCGAATCCTCCAAATTTTTTTACCGAGACGGTGTATGGTACAAACATGGCAAGGTCGTGCTCAGCACGACCTCATCACTGCTACCAGCAGTCATGGCCGACTGTCACTCCTCACCCATTGGCGGCCACTTTGGGTATCAAAAAACCCTTGGGCGCATCAAGGCTTGTTTCACTTGGCCTGGCATGCGCTCTGCTATCAAGGAGTACCTCAAGAGTTGCGACACATGTCAACGCTGCAAAACGGATTGCTTAACCCCTGCCGGGCTCCTACAACCATTACCGATTCCTAACCGTATTTGGACCGACATCTCCATGGATTTCATCGAAGGGCTTCCTTCTTCGGGTGGTCAGTCGGTTATCATGGTGGTCGTCGATCGCCTATCTAAGTATAGTCACTTTGTTGCTCTCCGCCACCCGTTCACAGCTTCCACCGTTGCACGAGCTTTTGTTCAGCATATTATCAAACTTCACGGGGTCCCAACCTCTATCGTGAGCGATTGGGATAAAATTTTCATTAGCTCGTTTTGGCGCACACTCTTCCAGCTACAAGGGACACACACCTTTGCATGAGCTCTAGTTATCACCCCCAAACTGACGGACAAACTGAGGTGGTCAACCAAACCTTGGAGCAGTACCTCCGTTGCTTTGCTAGCAACCAACCCAAAAAGTGGCTCGAATGGCTTCCATGGGCCGAATTTAGTTACAACACCTCCGTCCATTCGTCCACAAAAGTCTCCCCATTTGAAGTTGTTTACGGTATACCACCACCCAACCTTCTTACTTATACCCCCGGTACCACCCAAGTCGAGGCAGTTGATGTGTTCCTCCGGGACCGCAAGGTTATTATCCAGGAGTTGCGCCGGCACTTGGTCGAGGCCCAAGCTCGAATGAAGACACAAGCTGATCAACACCGCCGCGAGGTTGTGTTTGCTATTGGCGACTATGTCTACCTCAAATTACAACCTTACTGTCAAAAGTCCGTTTCCTTCCGCAGCTCCCTCAAACTTTCCAACCGTTATTTTGGTCCCTACCGAGTCTTAGCCCGTGTCGGTCCCGTAGCCTATCCCTCGAATTACCTACCGAATCCCAAATCCATGATGTGTTCCATGTGAGCCTCCTTAAACCACACCACGGACCCATTCCCCAAGCAGGCAATTATCGACCCAAGACTGAGATATTGGTCCAATGGAAGGGGGCACCCCGGGACGACGCAACGTGGGAAAACAAGTGGCGTTTTTTACGGACTTACCGGATTTTTTCCTTGCGGACAAGGATATTTTCAGCGGGAGGGAATGATACATGCCATGCTTGCAAACCCCTAGTCACATGCTAGCTAAACTATTTCCACGTTGCAACCCATTTCCTATTCTCATGCAACCCATTTCCTATTCTCATGCAACCACTAACCCATTTGCAACCCATTTCCTATTCTCATGCAACCCATTTCCTATTCTCATGCAACCACTAACCCATTTCCTATTCTCCTATTCTCATGCAACCACTAACCCATTTCCTATTCTCATGCAACCACTAAACCACTTTATCTTTCTATCCATTCAACCAATTGATGACCTAGTCTTTAGGAAGCACATGTTTCCTTTCAGTTATTTATTTCCTTTTATTTAGGCATGTTAAGTTTGCGCAGTAAGCATTTTCCATTTTGTCAGTTGTAATTGCATAGCCTATATATATGGCTTAAGTGATAAATAAAAAGGTAGCTTGAACAATATTACTATCTCCTTCCTTTTCTCTCTAGCTTTGGCTAATTCTTCCTTCTTTTCTTGCAATTCCAATTTGATCATATCAAAATTTTCCCTACATAATTTCCTGCGTTAGTTTTTCCCTCCATTTCGTTTGAAACCCGTTGGTCTCGAGATCAAATGCTGTATAATGGACTTGATTGTAATCATCTCAGTAGTTTATGGATGGAGTAGAATGATATAAAAATTTAGGGACATTATAAACATATTTTGAAAAGGTTAGGCGATACAATTGAAATAACTTGTTTACACATATTACGTACTTTTAATGATCAAACTGTTCACCCTTTAAAACTCGTCTAGACAATTCATCATACTAAAATATTATGTTGATATGATATCCATCAATACCGAATCGGAGAACTCTTATTTTTTGAAAATGAGCTAGGCATACTGAAATGAACCCTTTTGTAAAAGATAAATTTGTTCTGATGATGATCAATATAAGTTTTGATAGATGTTCTCAAGGAATTCTAGAAGATGAACGATCCGGATCATTAAAATAAAATATATTATGAGCAATCGCAAGTCGACAGAGACTTTCCAGGGCACAAAAAAATGACAAGACTAAAAATTCTACTAAACGAGAAAGACAAACTTACTAAACCAATTTCAAGTTCCCAGAAACTTGTAATCAAGCCTAGTATTTGTAAGGGTAAATTACCTTTATATCCCTTCGACTTTAGTTATAATTTCGATTTGGTCCTTATAGTTTCAATTTGAACACTAATATCCTCCACATTTGACATTTGGTTCAATGTGCCCCTGCCGTTTGTTTCCGTCCAAACCAGCTGACGGAAATTTGCCATGTGCCATTCACGTGGGCACATATATAGGGGTATTCTGGGCATTCTGCATGATGCATATGTTGGAGGGAAGGGATCTTACGTTTCCCGCCGAAACCACACTTGGCAGGAGTAAAAAAATGGAGATTGGTTTAGTATAAATTGAGGGAGGAAGAGTACGAAGTGTAGGAGTTACACTGCAAACTTTGGACCATGACTTCTAGGGTCTGTGACTGTGGCCTTCCAGCTCGAACAAGGACTTCATGGACTGCTACAAATCCAGGCAGGAGGTTTATGAGCTGTAAAAACTATGGGGTGAGTGGCAATCTTTTGATTTTTGAAGTTTATGTCTTTCCCATTTCCTCATTTTGTCCTTTTCGGCTGTAGGAAAGTGGGTCATGTGGATTTTTTGCTTGGTTTGACCCTCCTATGTGTGAAAGATCAAGACAAGTGATACCTGGATTGTTGAGGAAGATGACATCCCTGGAGATGAAGGTGGCAGTATACGAAGGGAGGGAGAAATTGTTTTTCGTGGCATTTTATTTTTGTTTGGTTATGCTGATCTTGGCTAGCTTCATCATTTACTGGCTGATGAAGAAGCGGATTAGAGCCATTGTGTAACGAAATCTTGGTTATGATGAAATCTTGTATTTAGTTTCTTAGCTATTTTATTTCACTCGTGTAATTAGAGCAGTAATGAAATCTTGTATTTAGTTTCTTAGCCACTTGTGTAATGAATCTATGCTGCCTGTTTGGAGAAGAATTTCTTTTATCTATGCTGCCTGTTTTTCAGACTTCGAACCAGTAGCAGTAAAGTCAAACCATTCCTGTTTGTGTAATGAATCAAACCATGGACTGATAAAGGCCATTGTGCTCACAAGCAGTAGACGAAATGGACTGATGTATTTTGAGTAGCAGTAATCAATCAGTAATCAAACCATGGACTGATAAAGGCCATTGTACTTTTGTGCTCACAAGCCATTGTGATCAATCAGTAATCAAACCAAGCCAGGCTTGCATTACCAGGCCACAATGGCTTGCATTACCAAATGGAACTGATAGCATCATCAATCAGTAATCGAACTGATAGCTTGCATTACCAAATGGCTTGCAGTACCAAATGGCTTGCATTACCAGGCCATTGTGTCATAAGTGGCAAGCTAAAGCATGAACTGATAGCAGTAAACAACATCAACTGAACATTTGCATTACCAAATACTTAAAGCAACATCTAGCTCTAACACCAAACACTTAAAGCAACATCCAGCTCTAACACCAAACACTTAACACATAAAAACAAATGAAAAGACACTTAAATACAGCAAAAACATCCAGTTCTAACACCACAGCAAAAATCCCCAGTTCTAACACCACATCAAAAACATCCTTTTGTCCACTTTGTACAAACACAAAAACACAAAAACACAAAAATACAAGAACTGGAACTTGGTTTTGATCTGGTTCTGATCTGGTTTAGCTCATACTTGATCCTTTTGTCACCACTTTGTGTCCTCTCCATATGAAACTGCTTGGGTGTGATCTGGTTCGTGCATTGCCTCTTCCCCTTCCAACTTTGCTCCTTCCCCCCCTGCCCACTGGTGCCGGTTGTGGTTGGGTCTGACATGTTGACTGTGATGCGTCTCTTCCCCCACCAACAGAGCTCTGTGATGCATTGCCTCTTCCCCTTCCAACTTTGCTCCTCCCCCCCTGCCCACTGGGGCCGGTTGTGGTTGGGTCTGATCTGTTGACTGTGATGCGTCTCTTCCCCCACCAACTGAACTGTGTGATGCATTGCCTCTTCCCCTTGGCCTCCCTCTTGGTTTCGCAGTTGGTACTCTAAAAACTAAGCCTCCACTTGGTCTCCTCCTAATGGTTGGATTTGTGGCATTCTTACAACTCCTCATGTTATGCCCCCACTCTCCACAATTGCCACATCTTAAAGAACATTTCACCCTTTTTAGTTTATGTTGGTTTTCATCTAATGCCTCATCTCTTCCCTTCTTTCTTGACTTCTTTGGCCTTCCACATGATCTCCCATAATGTGGGGGCAGGACTTCCATAAAGCCAGTCTTAGGCCACATTTTCCAGCCATTGATAGGATAGATTATACCCTTATATGTTCTTGCATAGGTCTCCTTCGAGTAACAGTCATCTACGTAATCCTCTATCCTCTTCCCAATGTACACGATTGCACTAATTGCATGAGGGCATGGTATGCCTCGTAAATCCCACTTCCTACAACTGCATGTTCTATCCCCCAAATTTAGGCTGTACTGTGCTGGGGCAGAGCAGAAAACCTGAAAATGACCCTCCCCCGACCAAATTGGGTTACAACCACGACTTTGTTCTTTATATTTCTCTAACTTCTTCCATATGTTTGGACATAACGAGTTTTCCCAATGCTGAATCTTTGCTCTCCTACTCGTTAACCTCTTCATTAGGTAACATCTAATACTTTCAAGCAAACTTACTATTGGTTTATCCCTAGCATCTCTAATGTCAGAATTAAAACCCTCACAGAGATTGTTGACTAGGATGTCACACTTGTTCAAGCCTGAGAAATGAGACCTTGACCATTGCATTGGCGGCTTAGAGGCTAACCAGTTATGAGCAGCCACATCAACTTTCTTCAGGTCTTCCATTGCACTCTCGAAATCTGGCACTGTTGTAGCCCTAGCTGCCTCCCAAAGTAGGTTCCTCAGTTCCATCCCTTTGTGAAGCTCTCTAAAATTGGTGTACAGATGTCTGGTACAAAATCTATGCTCTACATTGGGCACCAACGACTCCAGTGCAGGAACCAGGCCCTGCTCATGCAATGTTAGTGGTTAATTGAGGTGCACATTCTTGTAAATATATGTTCACGTATAAATGAAAGTTACAATGTACATACCTTTTGCTTGTCTGTCATGAAAGTCCATGAATGAGAGTTCTCAATCTCAAGGTCCTCCATTACTAACTCAATGAACCATTGCCACGAGTCTCTGGTTTCACTCTCCACCACAGCATATGCAAATGGAAATGACTGGTTGTTTGCATCTATCCCAACAGCCACTAACAGTTGTCCCCCGTGTGGCCCTTTCAAATGGCATGCATCCAAGCATATCAGTCTCCTGCAGCCATTTTTCATTCCTTCCTTGAGTGCACCCAAGCATACGTATATCCTCTCAAACACTGGTTGTTCATCCTCATTCGTAGGGGTTGTAGTTTTCATTATCATTGTTGTGTTTGGATTTGTTCTCCTAACCTCTGCACAATAGTCCCAAAGCCTTCCATATTGTTCAACAAATGACCCCTCAATGAGCTCAAGTGCTTTCTTCCTTGCCCTGTAAGCTTGGCTCCTAGATATATTGACCACAAAGTCCTTCTTTGCTGTCTCTTGTATGTGTTCTAAAGGCATACGTGGATTCGATCTTATCTTATCCATGTACTTCTTCGCAAGCCAATCGGAAGTTGCACCTCTCACATGGAATGACCTACCACATGTGTGCTTGTTTCTTAGTGATTTGACTTGAAATGCTTCACTCCTTTGTGTCAATGATCCAAAAATATACCATTTACACTGATTATTGGCACATACAGCTTTCACTCTCGTAGTCTCATTTTTAAGAAATTTTATGTCCTTACCTTGTTGGACTGAGTACTCTCTAACCGCAGCCCTAAACTCCTTCGCATTACTGAATCGCAAACCAAGTTTAAATTCCACCTTTCCCATGTCTGTTTCAGCTCTGAATTCAGGAAACCTACAATCAATTTCTTCATCAGAATTGGAATGTGCACTATGTAGTTCATCACATGAGTCAGTTCCAACCTCTTCACCATCCTCTAAACCTACTTCTGGTTCAACCTCTGTCCTCCGTTTACTTCCTCCCCACTCAACTCCCACGTCAACATTCGTTTCAAATATGAAGTCATCATCACTCTGTTCATACTCACTATCCAAATAAAAGGATCCATCAGAATCAGAACTGCTGCTATTCACATCTTCTACATCATGACCTTCCACATCCTCCTCCTCCACATCTTCCACATCTACATCTTCTGCATTATCATGTTCTACATCGTCGTCCTCTACATCTTCTACCTCCACTTCTTCACCCCATGCACCATGGAATGAACTACTCTGACTTTCTATAAAGTCAACAGGCTCTATATATAAATCTACTACTCTACTAGCAGGGAGTTGTGCAATCATTTCCATCACATCTATGTCACTTAATAACATTCTCAGTCTATTTCTAATTGTTTTTGTAGTCATAACATAATAGTAGTTAATCATCCCTCTATACCCTAACTTCTCAACAATGTCAGCTATCTCAAGCAGTGAGAACTTGTCAGGGTGACAATGATCTACATGGGCAGAAGTCCCACCTTCATACTTAATGAATGGTGTACTCACAAACTTGCCTCCATGGAATATTTGCATGCTGAAATACTCACTCCCACCTACACATGCACAAAATGACATGAAGGGACCACAATGTTACCCACCGAGAATAAACAATGCATTCATGATGTAAGGAAAAAACAAAAAAGTATAAAAAAGTTAGTGGTGGACCACTGTTATTAACATATGTAAATCCAAAATGTTAACTGTTACTCTCACCAGTATTCGCCATCACAGACGGTTGGTGGTCCACAGCTAGGGCTTCGATTAGATCTTCAGTCTTCGTGCTCCACGATTAGGGTACCGATTACGGTAACGACGAAGTGGTGAAGACGAACTGGGTAATGATTTGGGGAAAATTTGGAGCCCTAATAAGAAATTTGACGAACGAAGGCATAATGCCCGGAATACCCCTTCGCGTGTCCACGTGAATGGCACATGACAAGTTTCCGTCAGCTTATTTGGACGGAAACAAACGGCAGGGCCACATTGAACCAAATGTCAAATGTGGAGGATATTAGTGTTCAAATTGAAACTATAAGGACCAAATCGAAATTATAACTAAAGTCGAAGGGATATAAAGGTAATTTACTCTATTTGTAAATACTATGTCCTTAAAGCAAATTTGCGCCCCCATCCCCTCCCTCCCCCCCTCTGCGGCGTTGTATAGTTTCTTGGATGATTATTTCGTAGGATACAATGATTCTCGAAAAACAAAAGTTGCACTTCAATTTGCTCGACAGGCGAACCAAGAAATTATCACGAGCTCCCAAAGCCGAATGCTAAATATGACTAATATGCCTGCCAAAATGCTCTGGATTTTCTGTACAAAAATGAGAGGAGGGCCCTATTTATATTTCATGGTCGTTTGGAGAGGCAACTGTGACTCTTTAGAACCAGTGAACAGTCACCGATCATGACTGTTGAGCCAACTGTTTTCACATAACAGTCATGAACTTTGAAGAAATCTCTCTGTTTTTTTCTTCTAGAAGTTCCGTAATTAAATCCCTTCGGGCCCCAATCCCAATTCGAAAATAAAACAAAAATCTATTTGTTCGGACCCAAGTCCAATCCAAGTTAAAAGGAAAAAACAATAAAAAGAATATGTATTGTCTTGTCAAGCCCATTTTTATCTTATTGACCCAACCCAACTCAACCTGCCTCGGTCCAACCCGGCCCGATATGGTCGGGCCAACGGTAGCACTTGATTAAACCCACAATAGGGGGTGAGCTCATCCACTCACAAAATTTCTATAAACCAAAGGGTCGAGTTTTTATGAAAACTTGAGTCTTGTACACCCATACTCTTTTACCCTTCCTACCAATGTGGGCAAATATCTTTTTCCTCCATTTTAAAGACGATTATGTAATAAACATTGAACACAATTTCTCAGTTATCCTTAAATGGTTTTAGCAAACTAAATACTCTCACGATGATCACAATGATATGTATAACCGTTCCAATTAAGGTACGGAATTCACTAAAACTGAATCGTAAAATTTGCTAATTTCAATCATTTTCCATGGTGGAGTCCACTTTAGGATTGGGATTCAGACGGGCACAAACAGCCCAGATCGTTCTAGGCCTAGGCTAACGTTCTTTTAGCTGGTTTGTTCATAAATAAATTGTTCATTATTGTTAAAATTTGTTTGTTTTCCTAAGAAATTCTAAATAATGGATCTTACTACTATTTTATTTCTCTTTTTTTTTTCTCGAGATTTTTCGTAGTTTAGATTTCAAATTACTTGATCTCTGTGGAAGAAAAAACTCGTGTATGCGCAAAGTCATCGAACAAAGCTCCAAACACATTAATAGCTCTATTTATGATGAAATGGACAAAAAGAATTGCACTATCATGGAATTCACTTGGGGTTTGACAATTTTGTTCATTTGATAAAATAACTTGCCCATTAACGTCAGAAGACTTGCACAAACATGACACTAACAGTTACTATTTTTGATAGAGGAGTACTACAGACCCAGAAATCTTTCTCTGAAAATATTTTCGAATTCAAAATTAATGGTTAAGATTTGGAACTCTATAAACACAGGTAAATCTAATCTATTTATTTTGAATTCTGTAAAGTTTTCTAGGAAAATTCTGAGACCATAGACATTTTCGTTTTGATAAAATCACTTGGTTCATACAATTAAAACAATTAAAAAACGAGACACTATCAATTGTCTTCTTGATAAAATGACTTTTTTTAATCATTGCGAGACTTTCATCAATTGACAGTACAAACTTGCTGTATATAGGGTCCATTTGGCGTAACTAGATTATGAGATTATTGGATTGTTGGATTATGTTGGGTGCCGGACGGAATAATCTAGCTCAAAGTGTTTGGACTAAATTATTTTTTATATGTTGGTTATGTTGTGTTTGGAGCTAGATTAATCCAGATTATTTGGGTAAATAATTTAGCCCAAATGGGCTAGATTAAAACCCCAAATAATCTAGATAATCTGGATAATCTAGTTTGGCCAAATCAGCCCATAATCTAAAAGAAGGGATATAATGGTCTTCACAAATACTTTTTTGTCATGTTTTTAATAATAATATTTTAAATATTTCCAAAAAAAAAAACTTGATGATGTTCTTATCCATTCCTTCCATAAATATGAGATTTTCCCAAACAATAAAAACGTCTTCCACAACTTCTACAACCGTTAATTTAGTTGAGCCAAGCCTATCTTCAGATAAGAGCTGAGCTGCCAGCTCAGATCTATTGACAAACCCATATCCATGCATCCCTTTCTCTCTCTATATATATAATATGCATCCTCTCTCTCTCTCTCTCTATACTGTGACAGGCGTACATACAAAAGTTAGCATCCATAAAGCTTGAAGAGATCAATCGGAACAATTTGATCTTCAAATAGCAAATGGGTATCAAAGATTGGCAAAAGTCGGGCAGCAGGAGCGTCCGGCTAGGGCGGAGCTACGCAGAAGCCGATCGGGAGTCGCATTTCTGGCTGAATTTGTGGAAAAAAATCAAGAGAGAGAAAGGAAGGAAGAACAATAATAAGAAGAAGAAGAGCAATTCCAACTCCCCTGTTTCATTGCAGCCTTCCTACGACCACGACACTTATTTGCAGAATTTCGATGAAGAATCGAGATGGACGGAACCGGATATCCTCTATCGTTCCTTTTCCGCTCGCTTTGCTGATCCATCTAGGAATTTTTCCAGGAATGTTTTCGTTAAATGATTTTTCTAGCTCATTTTGTGTGGCATCTGATTTTGCTTTTGTTTTTGCTTGTGTGTTTGTAAATGAGGCTTAATGTTCAGGCAATGACGTTTCAACATCCATTCAGCTTTTTTGTGTTAACTTGTCATCTCCTCTCTCTCTCTCTCTCTCTCTCTATATATATATATATATATATATATGTATATATCACACACAGGAAGGGGTAACCAGGGTCAGACTGCACAATTAATATCTATCTAGGGGTTTTTTTTTTACATGAATTTGAAAACAGAGTTCCGTCGGAAAAATATTTTTTCCAAAAAACTAAATTACATGCATTTTCAATATTCTATGAAATAATTGTTGAGGATAAAATAATATTATTTGTATAACTACCTACAATTTTCTTACCATTTCTTTCCACGTCTCTCTCCCTCTCTTCTTTTAGAAAATTCAAATTCTCTCTCCTAAGGGGCATGGGTTGAACCTGGTTCAGAAGGTGGAGGATGATGCTGAAGGTTTTTGGCTTATGAATAAACCATGGACGTCAAAGGCCACGGGTAACGGAATGCATCGGGCCAAAACTCATGTGCTTCTCGTCCCACATCATCACATGTTCATTCGCAGTTTTTACCGTTTGTTCGATCAACTAAATCAACTATTGATTTTAATTACAAATACCTTAATTACTAAATGCGCAACAAAATAATTAAAATATTTAAATCAATTATTGATTTTAAGTACAAATACCTTAATTACTAAATGCACAACAAAATAATTAAATGATTAAGTTTATTACCATTTGAAAATATCGATTTATTACAAATTGTTTTAAGAAAGTAAAACCTCATCTAAAACTATAGCCCCTCCTATTAGGAAAAAAAGAATTTTATGATAAGTTACACTCACTTCACATGATATTCTGACACATTTTGCTAATGCCACGTAATATTTTAACACTTGCCAAAGGGGAAAAAAAAAAAAAAGAAGCACGCTTCATCTGCACAACTGCGAGACAAAAGGAAAAATTTTGGAACACAGTTCATCTGGACAAATTCGGATACAGATGTATTCGAAACTGCTGGATGTACATCAATACATAAAACTCTTAAATTATTGAGAGTCTCATGTATATCTAACAATTTCAAACACATATGTATTCGAATAATCAGTGTTCTTAGAGAGAAAAACCTTTGAATGATGTTAGAGGGTTACTGCAAATTGATACAAAACTTGTCACGTGACATTGAAAGTAAATCAGAAAATAGTGCATGCTTTGAGTACTTTTTGCCCTTTTCCAACTCCAACTCAACATGCTAAAATAAGAAATATACATCCCTTTTTTTTATTGTTTTTTGAATCAGAAAATGTATTAAATTTTTTGTTCTCTTTATGATTTCTATTTAGAGTGTGTAAATAATTTTGTGGTTTTTTGTCATATTTTATTACATTATTTATTCATTTATAGAAGGTAATAAAATACTCCCTCCGTCCCAATTTGTTTATCAAATTTGGAGAATGCATAATCATTACACTATAAAAATTTAAATTTTTCAATAATGCCCTTCATTTTAAATTTTACTTGTCACCTCAAATTAAAAGGAAGGGTAAAAAACTAAAAATGTATTTTTATAGAATTTTATTCTTGGTCTTCTCAAAATGAACAAATAATTTGGGACAATGAAAAGTCAAAAAAAAGGATAAACAAAATAAGACGGAGGGAGTAATATTGATCAAGTTTGGAAAAAACTGCATTAAAACAAAGCAAAAAAGGAGCTAGATATTATAATTCTTCTTGTCTTCAGAAAAGAGAAAGAGAAAGAAAAAGCTTTTGTTTGGAATCTGTCACTTTAATATGTTTGCATCTGATTCCCTAATATAGAGGGTCCCATTAGAGGAAATACACTAAAGATGTCACAGGTTGTTTGCGTATTTTTCATATCACAGTTGTATCATAAATAATAAATCTACATACACACCATTTTGGCTTACACCCTTTTACTGTACCCTACCTATATGTATGAGATTTTGATTTTCGAATTTTAAATTTTGAATTTCTTTTAAGGGTTAAGTGGGTGGAGCCAATGTGAAATACAGGGAGGGTGTGAGAGGGTGTAAACAAGAGGGTGTGTATGTAGACTTACTCAAGTAGATTTAGGGAGATGCTGTAGTATAAATTTCTGTAGTGCGGACAAAATAACATAATTTTGTTTGCTTTGCACTTGAAACTAGCTACATCGTTTTATTTATTAAGCAAATTATTACCAATATTAATGAATAATGTACCTAGTTTGTCTATGATTAAGATTACCCTAGTTAGTTCAGAATTAGGCTTATGTATCCTAATCTGTTTAGAACTATAACTCTATTTCTCCTATATATAGGAGTTTTTCTATATTGATTTAATACACAATAATACACAGAATTTATTATTTCTCTCTCAACAAATCTAACAACCAAAATACATTAACGGCTGAATAGTTCAAGACATAATGGGCAGAACCATAATAACCAAATTATGTTTGTAAAGATCTCGCGTGACGACTATTGACTTGGTTTACATTAACGGCTGAATAATTTAAGACATCACGTTTACTAGTTAGCCAATAAATCCGATGATCGTTCTACCTTACCCTATATGGGATAGTTCTTATTGGACTCTCAGAACATAACAAATTTTCTTCATGTGGCGGACTGTTAAAAAATATTGATTTTTTGCAAACTTTGAGACCGATAAATGTGGGTCATGTTCTTCGATCGGGTCGGTTTTACATACCTTTGTGTTCATCTTCGTGAGAGGATTAAAATTGGATATTAAGTTTGTCAAAAATATTTAAAGGTGAATAAAAAATTATGACCAAAGAATGACACCAAATCTTTGGGATTTGGAGCATTAACTTCAATTTTGGGTTGGACATGAATGAATTTACTCCTTCTGGGTTTATTTAATTCATATTGGGCTTGGACCTGAAGAAGGAAGATAAATAATACTAAGAGATTTTATCTCGAAGGTTGTGTTTGTTTGGGTTAAGTGGCTCTTTAAATAACCATCATATCCCTCCAGTAAGGCACTATGTCCCTTCAATGAGACACCATTTCAATTATAAATAGAGTATTTCTCCTCTCATTATTGGGCACCAAAAATTATAGAGCATACATTTGGCATTAAAGGCATACACGACATTATATATTTTGAGAGTTCTACACAATTTCGATTTGCTTGTCGGGTAGATTGAAGTGCGGTTTCTACCTTTTGACAATCGTTGTATCCTGGGAAGCATTCGTTCACAAAATCCGTCGACACCAGTGTGGGAGAGCGATTTTGCTTTGAGGACATAGTATCAAATCCTAACATCGATTACCAAATTCTGAAATCCTGAATTTGATTCAGTAAGTTTTTTGATTAATTATTTTTTTGTCTTTTGTATTGTAATTTTTCAGTTTGTATAAACTTGCATTCTGAAAATTCATTTCAGTTCGTTTAGGTTAAAAACAAGTATGGGCGATACCACTCCGACCTCGAGGCACACTAAATAAACTTACCAAACCTCAAGGTTTGGTACTAGTATTCCAGAGTTGGGATTAAAAATATTAATACGTTCAATGAAAATAATTAAAAAAATATAAAATCATGTCTAAAAGTTAAAAAAAATTATTAAAGACAAAAAACAAACACAAACAAATCATGTTTTGACATATTTTTCGTCTTTCCTTAAATTTTTTTAATATGTTGAACATGATTTGTTTATTTTTTTGAAATTTCTTGTCCAAACGAAACAATAATCAATAAAAATTTGACACAAAATAAAATTTTAAAAAAATTAAATAATATAAAAAATAACCAGACAATAATTTCATAATTATTACAGTTCAAATAGATCCACCTACTTGGGAGAAATGGGACAAGTGAGCTCCATCAGAATTTTTTGAGAGGGCTCACTAACTGCTACAAAAAAAATAATTAAAAAAGCATTGATATATAAGAGTTATACAATTCAGTCTGTACCCGTGGCATTTTCCATGCATACTGTGTCCACCCAAGAAAGAGGAGTGCAATAATTCTAGAAAAGAAATTAAGAAATTTTTTCCGAATTTAAAATCAAAAGCAATAATTCACTTGAATTTATGGTGACCGTATATATAACTATACGATAATAATTGATTTTAAATTCGATAAAAATTTCTTAATTAGTTTGGCTTGACTTTTTACCACATTTTTTTATAAGTAAGAAGAGGGAATATTTTGAGTGCCGCTACGGAAGCCTTTCGGCGGGCCGTCTTTAGGCTTTAGTTTTCGGCTGACGTTAAATGGCACATGCCAGCCTCACCAACTCTACCTTTCTACTTTTCCTTGAAAAATACTATAACGGCTTTGATGGCTTGAGCCAATAAGCCACCGCTAAACTAAGGCTGTGTAAGCCAACCAAGCCACATATTTGCAGGCTTATAAGTTATAAGGAACGTTCGAACACTTTTTGTAGTTTTGCATTAATTTTTTAAAAATTATTGGTTCGTCTAGTCAATAAATTTTAAAAAAATTATATATTTTTAAATTAAAAAATAAAAATAATTCAAAAATATATGTCTGTCTTGAATTGTTTTCTTATTTAGTAATTTTTTTAAACATTTAGTCATAATCTTTTATTTTTTGAAAAATTTCTCGTGAAAATGAATGAATACAACGCAAAAATATAACTCAATACTAACAAACGCGAAAAGAATATGAGTAAAGACAAAAAATATACTTTTTTAGAGACAAATAATAGAAATCATGAAACTCAAGACGAAAAGAATTACATATACATTTCAGCTGCATCAAGCTTAGCTACCACATAAGTTTAAATCATATTATTCTGTGCAGGTATTATTGTAATCAGGTTGACACCGTTGATTTCTTTAGTTAAATTTTTTAAAAGATGTATATAAATCACACATGTAAGATGTTACACATCAACATGTGTGATTTGCTCAGCTCAGTGCTCAATCTCTCGATGCTCGGTTACTTAATATTATATCATAAAATACTCGTCCGCTTAGCACATGATGTCACGCTTCAACATTCAAGGGTTTGAATTGAGCATAAACAACCATAACACGATCTCATAAATAAAAATAACAATTCTTAATATGTTATATTAAATTTTAAAATAAACTATTAAACTATTAAACAATGAATTCACTACAATATTAGTTTTTCAATCCATCAATAAATAAAATAAACAAGGCTTACAACTGCCCAACAAAATAATAATGCAATAAGACTAAGAATAAATTATAACGCTAGAGTTTTAAACTTTTTCCAAGGCTCTAAACTCTTGGGGCTATGTTTGTTTGAATGTTTCTAAAACAATTTTGGAAAAAAAATACTCTAACATATTGTTTGGTGTAAGTGTTTTACAAAAATGTTGAGAGTTAAATTATTTTTGATATTTTTAAGGCTCTCGCTCTCTCTCTCTCTCTCTCTCTTCTTTTCTAGGGATATAAGTATTGTTTTTGAATCAAAGCTTTTTTTGTTTATTTTGTGTACATATTCTATTAACAAAATTTTTTATTTCAAACTTTTGAATTTGCAATTAATCTCGAATTATTTTTTTATCAAATCAACAGTAAATTTTTAAATTTCTCAAAAAAAATAAAATTTAAAGAACACGACATAAAAATGATCAAATAAACGATGTCGGACGCGACCAAAATGGATCAAATGTGACTATTGAATGTATTAGTTATTGACAAACATTATGATGTAATGGTAATCGATGATCGACAAATAAAACAAATAATGTTTGAGAACTTTTTTTCCAAACATGTTTCACAAATATTACTCTAATTTTTTTTTATAAACACTCAACAAAACACACCTTTGGTTCTCCATTAATACATGGGAAATAGTTAATTCAACAACATAAGCCGAAGCTCCTATAGAATTATATGCTAACATATCATAACAAGGGATAAATATTGTTACATAACAAAATGTATAAGTTTTTTGATTGTACGAAAAATATACAGGTGGCAAAGATTAAGTTATACATATGATCCACATGCAATGCATGTGACACCCGCCACAACTGGCAATGCAACCTATGCTGAAACTCATCCCCCAGTTCCAAAAACTCCAATATCCCACCAAAGCCAAATTCTAGTTTCGGGCTAAAACCAAAATTCAATTTCAGATTTCAAATGAATTATGGTCTTTCATCGAGAGCGTACTTAAAATTCAGGCACCCAATGTCGGGTTATCGAACTATCCTGACTAACGGAACACCAGTTACCCCAGTTATATTGTACAGATCTGTACTAACAGAATCACTCAGACATTAGTCCAAGATAATCACAACACTAACACATGGCCATATTCACATTACATGACCTGTTCCAGGGCCAAACTACATGTAGAAACAAACAAAATAACAACAAAAAATGCAAAAATTAATAAAATAATTTTCTAATTTTTACATAGGCCGCTCGAGTGGTCTCGAAGATCACTTGAGCAGTAAAAACAATCTTACTATCCAAAAATTCAATCCAAAATTTTAATAGGTCACTTGAGCGGTCTATGCAATTTCCAAGTTTTTCTAAAACACACATTATACAAAAGTAATGGGCTTTCAATTTCATCACAATACCATCTAGATCATAATCATCTAGACACGTAATAAAAACTGAAATAAGGATTAAACTACTATTAAACTCGCATTAACATGAAATCCTATCTCGAAATCCAAGAACTGGACGAAACCCTAGCTTCTGCGAACCCTCTGATTCCTCGCAAGACGAGCTGATCTTTTAGCTTGACTTGCGGCTCTCGACACCTGGATCAACCTTCCTCTTTTTGTGTTCTTTGAGAATCTTTGGCTCGGTCACTTATTTTCCCCTCGCCACTGAGATACCGCAAAAACGAATATGTGGAAAAACGATTGACTACAATTTTAGGATTATATGTGGCAAAACTAGATTTTTTACTGTTTAAATAGTCGTGAAAATAATATTTTTGCACTACAACCCCTCAAATTTCACAAAACCTCAATTTAAATCCAACTTTCAAAATCATTAAAACTCAAGAGCTCTCTTTTATTTAATAGTTATATAACCTAGGAAATTTAATTAAATCTAAAAATATAGACAATCCTCGCAACTTTCTCTCCTTGAAAAATTGTATCCCTTAAATTTATCAACTCAAGACAAGAATAACTCAGGATGTACTCCACCACGGTCCCTTAAAAACAAAAGCACAATCCACCGTCAGTACCACAAAGACATCAAACCTCATCGTCTCACACCCCTAGTTTAAAGGATATACTATATTTGCCTATCACATCCTCACATGACCAACATCACGTTTAAAGTTTACCTTACTATCAACAAGTGTCTCCACAAACCAAGCAAAATCTAACAACTCAATTCTAGACTCCGAGCAGATGCACCACTCCTATGCCCTACCTCAATCTCGACATGGCCACATAATTCTACGACAAAACAGGACGATGACAACTTTCAATGCCAGTTAAACACGTAAGCACTTAATCACATAACGAGAAGTACTCACAAGAATGTCAAACCTGTTTCCAATTAACTTTTCTCAGACCTACAACTAGAAGACACAGTGATCTAGCATCTCTTCTAACTAGATGTTATGAGTAGTATCATGAACATCCGAAGACAAGGCATGATATTTCAGGGACACAACTCCACATAAGTACATAGTCACCCTAGGACCCTATTCCCCAGACTCTAGGTATTCAAACCATAATTTGATACCCAGTTATCACACCCCAAATTTCAAGCGTATAATTGAGCCTACAATAACCATAACACGATCCCATAAACAAAAAAATATATAATCCTTAATGTTATACTATTAAATATCTGTCATGATAAAATCGTAAAATAACATTATTTATGTAACCACCCCTCTTATTTCTTCTCAAACAACTACTATTTCTCATTTGGTTGCACTTCCTTTAACACTTACTTTCCCACTTAACTAAGCTTTTTTATTTGCCTTAATTTATGCTCCTGACATTAATGGTGTTAATGACAATTGAAGAGTCAAGAGGAAGGTATTGTTCATTGATGGTGCTCTTCGTTAATTTAAATTCTTTCACATGTGTGCCTTCACTAGAAACAAGTAAGTGAAATGCTACAAACTTTAATCATCTCTTCCTTCTTTCTTCTTGTTGCTAACTAGTATATACCAACAATTCATCGTATATACAATAATGCATTCATTATCTGTCATATCTACTTCATAAGTGGTTTGGTGATATCGTTGGTGACATTAGGAGCATAATTGTGTATAGACTTGGGCATAATTTTCAAAAATATTAAAAAAATTCTATTTTTGGAACCCCCAAATTACCTCCTACCCCTGTCCCAAAAAAAAAAATCGACTTACGAAGATCTATTCATTTAAGACACGACAGATCCTCACCATTTTGACTCTTTGTTGATCTCGAACTTCTGAAAAAACCAAACAGCGAAGAAATCGCAAATCATCTCATCAGGAGTCGGGAGTCAAGCCAAGACCTCTTCTCTCGATCTCGAACTTCAGAAGAAACTATTTCTGGCTGGTCTGGTGCTTTGCCGTCGCCAGCAACACCAAATCGAGTCTCGTCTTCAGACTTTCAGCATCTTCTTCTCAACATTGTCATCTGCTACCTGCTGGTAAGTGATAAGGCCCAAGGGCTGGGATAGTGAGATTGAAATTTAAAAAGATTTATTTATTTTTTTTAAAAACAAAGTCATATATAAAATATATTCTAGATTTATTATCATTTATCCAAGTCGCAAGAGACAAGTGGCCAAGATTTGCACAAAGAAAGAAAGAAAAAGTTGGTGTGGTGCGGAGACAGTGGCCCGTGGGACTGACACATAACGCCAAATCTTTTTGCCCTTGAGAAAGTTAGACATAGCATGAGCCCAGACAGTGTAATTGGGTCCTTCCATAATGATGGCAATGAACTGTGAAGCCTCAAGACACTTTAGGGTCCGACTGGATGATGAATTAATTTTGAATGTGTTAAATAAGAAAGGTATGTTAAATAAGATAATGGGGTCTACATTTAAAGAGGGTGTGTTAAATGAGGTAGTGATTAGATGAAGGTTTATTTTGAATGTATTAGGAAAGAAAAATGTGAGTTAAATTGTCCAAAGACAAATTTGCCCTTCGCCGTGTAATTAATGTATTATTTCAAAAATTATATATATATATATATATATATAAAATTTTATACACATATATATACATATGATATATATATATATATTCATATAAATATATTCATAGATATATACACTTATATATATATTCATATATATGTATAATATATATTAATGAGTACAAATATATTCATAGATATATACACTTATATATGAATATATATATATATACATATATGTATATTTTTTAAGTATATATAGTGTGTGTATATATATATTTTTTTAAGTGTATATATATATTAAGTATATATGTATATATTATACTTATATTGTAAGTATAATATATACATATATAATATAATTATAATGTATATGGATATATAAATATAACTATATGTAAGTGTGTGTAGTTATGTACTTATAATATACGTATATATATATATATATATATATGTTATTTTTGAAATAATTCATTAAATTCATAGCAAGGGGCAAAAATATATTTTGATAGTTTAATACACATTCTCCTTTTCAAACATACCCTTTATCCAATCACTATATTATTTAACACACTCTTCTTAAAAATCACATCAATGTGGGCCACCACATCTTATTTAACACACTAATAAATTATTTAACACACCCTCTTTACTTAACACACCAAAAATTAAAACAGCATCCAATCGGAGTGATTGGATGGAGGGTTAATTTGGATGTGTTAGACAATGAAAATATGTATTAAACTGTCAAAGGACATTTTAGCCCTTCATCATGGATTTAATGTATCATTTCAAAAACTATGTATTCGTATATATACTATACGCATATATAATTTTATAAATACTTGTGTATATATATAATTACATATACATGTAGTGTGTGTATATATATAAGTTATACGTATAGTATATATACTTCTAAATGTAAATATATATACGTATAGTATATATATTTATATAATATGTATAATATATATACTTATAAGTACATACTTATAAATATACTTATATATTATATATGTTATAAATATACTTACCTATATATATATATATATATATATATATATATATATATATATATCTATATCTAATATATATATATATATATATCTAATATATATATATATATACTAATATATATATATATATATCTAATATATATACTTATAAGTATATATATATACTTACCTATATATATATATCTAATATATAATTATACTTATATATATTTATATCTTAGATAAATATACTTATATATTATATATGTTATAAATATACTTACCTATATATATATATATATATATATATATATATATATATAAATACTTATATATATTTATATCTTAGATAAATATACTTATATATTATATATGTTATAAATATACTTATATTTATATCTTAGATAAATATACTTATATATTATATATGTTATAAATATACTTACCTATATATATATATATATATATATATCTAATATATAATTATACTTATATATATTATATATATTTCTAAGATATAAATATATTCGTATAGTATATATATTTCGAATATACATATAAGTATACTTATAAGAGTGTATGTGCGTGTGTATACTTATAATATATTTATATATATACTTATAATATATTTATGTATACTTATATTATATTTATAAGCATATATTAAAAGGGTGAAGGAGGGATATTTTGGTCATTTTTTAAGCTAAGGTGGGTGTATTAGTTAGCCTTAGGGGGGGAGGGTGCCTTTAAATAAGGCAATGGTTGGTGTGTTAATTAGCCTCATTGCTAATTAACACACATCCAATAATTTTGTCAATCAACACCTTACATGTGGGCCCAGCCTTAACTAAGACATGTCTTAACTAAAACACCCCATAATACATCATCCAATCAGCCCCTAGGTGTGTAAACTAACACAAGGGTTAATTAAGGTTGGATTCACATTAACCTAGGGCCTGATTGGTTGATGGGTTATTGGGCATGTTAGCTAACACAAGGGTTAATTAAGGCTGGCCCCACAACTAAGATGGTGATTGGAAAAATTTTTGGGCTGCCTTAATTAGCAATTGGGTTATTTAACACAGCTGCCATTGTGTTAAATAGCCTTACCCATCCCCCTAAGGCTAACTAAGGAGAGGGTAAAAATTACACAAATGCCCACATCAACCCTTTTGTTATTTATATACTATAGGTATATATACATATAAATACGTGTATATATACAGTATATACATACACATATAATACATATAAATACTATATAAATACGTATATATATACAGTATATACATAAACATATATATACACATATAAGTATATACATACACATATATATACACATATAATACATTGTATACTATACAGTATATATAGTATATTATATGTAATTATATAATACATATATATATACACTATATATTATCCGTATACATTATACGTGTATATATATATATATATATATATATGTCTCTCTCTCTCTCCATATATATATATATAATACTTATATAGTGTATATATATAAGCGTGTGTGTATTTTTTATGTATATATATGTATATTTTTAAATATATATACATATATATGTATATTTTTTTAAGTATATATACATATATGTATATATAGTATATTATATGTTTCTTCACTTAAAATACCCTTTAAAATCAAATACCCTTTAAGTGAAGAAACCCTGACCCTTGGATGAGATCCAAGGGCTGAGATTAAAAGTCCGGAACTAACTTGGGTCCAGGCTCCCTGACTAGAAGCCCACTGTATATATATATATATATATATATATATATATATATATATATATATATATATATATATATGGGGATGGCTCCATAGACCAATACTTTTTTAGATTAATATTAGACCAACATCCAAACTCTTGATTCCTGATTAATTTTAATAATCCGAATCATTTAATATGTTTAAAACATGTTTTTAAGGGTACACGCGAGAAATCAACTCGAAATATTACCGAAACAGGCTTGATCCAAGTAGTGGTTCAAAATACTGATATGAATTGTTTTATTAACCACTGTTTAGATTAAGCCATTTCTGGTAATATTTTGAGCTGATTTCTCGCGGTTGACCTTAAAAATATTTTTTAAACACATTGAACGGTTCAGATCATTAAAATTTAATCAGGAATAAAAAATTTAGATGTTGGTCTAATATTGGTCTAAAAAAGTGTTGGTCTCTTTAGCTTTTCCCATACATATATTAGTATATATGTATTCATATATATACTTTTAAAAAATATATGAATATTATTGCACCTTTGGTTTTTGGGTAATTTTCACAACTCAACACCCTTATTTAGCCTTTGTGTTGGGGGGGGGGGGGGGGGGGGGGGGGGAACAAATTAACACACCATTGACTGCCTTATTTAACACATGGGTTTTTTTGGTTGCTAATCACTAGTATTTAACACACCTTCCTTAAAAATCACATCAATGTGGGCCACCCCACTTTATTTAACACACTTGACTATTTAACACACCCTGTTTATTTAACACACCAAAAACTAAAACGACATCCAATCGGGCCCCTAATAACCCATCAACAATCAGGCCCTTATAATGTAAGAAACACTTAAAAGGAGACAGACTTGAAATGGTAGATTTTTGAATAAATATGTCAAAACAACAGGGAACGAGAATGGATTGGTCTGGAAAAGGCCGACTGAGTGAGAATTGGATGGAGTTGACCCGTCAATTTGACTGAGCCGGCTGATGGAGCAATGGCCAAGGCAACGTCATATGCAGCCATGTTATATTTCCAAGAACAAAGAGTATGTAAGAAACTCCACTGGAAATAATAGTTTTATACTTCTCAATAAAATATTAAAAAAAGTGGAGTTCAATAAAGTATGACAAATTCTAAATAAAAACTCCTAATAATACGAGGGAATATAATAGAAGGAGATATTTATTATAGAGTAGTAAATAATTATAAAAATAAAAATTTATCTGAGTATTTTTTGAGGAAGTTGATTTGATAGATATGAATAGGTGGATAATATTTTTGTAATTAATAATAATATTTATTTAAATAAAAGAGGATATAAGAAAAGATAAAATTTGAATATAGAGAGAAGGGTGGGATACAAATAATATTTGGAGTAAAAAAGAAGTAAATAAACTTGGAAAGGAGGCATAATTTTATCCCAATCTCTAACAAACAGTCCCTAAGGATCACTTGACTATAGCCGTTGATTGATTGATGAATCCGTCGCTACCGTTGGATTATTTCCAACTGACAGGAATATCGTATAAATTGCCAAATCCCTCTGTCTTCTCAACCTCAACTTGGACGCAAACCTAACTCTGCCCTACGCCGGAGCGATTGAAGACGGAATCAGGAAGATAACAAAGGCACCAGGTCTCTCTCTCTCTCTCTCTCTCTCTCTCTCTCTCTCTCTCTCTCTCTCTCTCTCTCTCTCTGTGTGTGTGTGTGCGCGCGCGATCGCGTGTGACAGATCTGAACGATTTTAAGTGCACTGCTATGAGGTTTTTTTCTTTTTCCGTGTTTTGAGAGTGGGACTAACTTGATTTGCAGACATTTTTCCTTGCGAACGTTAAATTTTTGCTGTTTTCTTTAGTGGGTTTCATTGCCTGGGTATTCGCCATTTTTGGGTTTAGAGACATATTGTCGCAATTGGGTTTAGAGAGAGAGAGTACATAGGAAGTAAGACCGTACAAAATAACAATGTGTGTGAGAGAGAGAGAGAGTCTGTATCAAGTATATCTGTACAAATTGACAATGATTCTAATGGCAAAACCAAATTGAAGCAGAGACATACCTCTGTGGGCAATTTGAAGTTGGAAGTGTGAACAGTCAGGAATTACACCGGAAATTAAATTGAATCGCAGTCCGAATTGAAGCATCGCCAAGGGTGTAAACTGAAAGCGGTTTGTTTATTTGTGTATGAGCAGTTCGTGCATGACTACATTAGAGAAGTAGTTTTTGTGGGCAGTTTTTTTTAGGGTGGGGTAATGTCAATTTTGTCCCCGATGTTAATTTTGTGTCCATTTGTTAGTGTGTAAAAACAATTTTGGTGGTGGGTAATTTTGGCCACTTAAAAAATATGACAGAGCTTCAAGACACCATTGAGCTCTCCCTTTGGAAGATAGAATAGATATAGTTGACTTTGATCTTTATTTTTGTTGAGCGACAAGAAAATCACCCTTTCTCTATCTCCCCAAATAGTCCAACAAGGAAAGAAAATGCATGAAGGAAGCATATTATAACTGTTTTGCTTTTGAGTAGATGGATATTGTTGAATCTAGCAAGATGGTAGATACTAACAAGCGCGCATGCGATGAATCATCTGAAAATGCTGGAGATGATAAGCTTACCAAGCGTGCACTGAAGCTCACTCCGGAGGTATGCACCATTTTTTTGAGAGAACTTGGAGCTTCTAATTTGTTGTTTCATTTGAATGTTTGTAACCGGTTATGATTGCTAGGTATTGTTTTGCCTATTAGTTGGCAATTATATTGGTTTGGATCTGTGATTATTAAGAGTTCCTGGATTTTCTGGTTTAGAACTTGAATATAGCTATTGGTGACACCAGACTCATCTTTTCTGTGGTTTTTGAACTTCTTCTTCGATGGAGCAGTCATGAATATTGTTGATGTTCTGCTCTGTTGGTTTATTCTTGCATATTTAACTATTATTTTTTCATGTGTTGCTCTTTTTCGTAAATCATTATTGGTGTCACTGATTAACTGTGAAACTTGTGTAATTCTAAACTAGTAAAAACTATCAGGTGCTGTTACTTTGTGTGGTACTCCTGTATGTGCATTGGGTATTCCAAATGCGTACCATCACTACTGTATGCTATTAAGTTTTTGTAAAAAAGTACCTGAGCGATAAATTATAATTTTATTTTGTATCGAGAAGTAGTTAGCTTGATGAGACTGTTTTATGTGCTTAGCATGTTTTATAAGGTCTATTAGTTTTCTTTTAAGCGGGTGACATTAAACTTGGTTTGTATCTTCCTTTTGGCGTTAAAAAGTGGTTTGTATGTTGGACCCTTGATCAACTTAGCCATTTAACTAATTTATTTGTTTGAATTGTAGTTACTACAGTTAATGAATCCTTTAGATGATAAAACATATTTTTATATGCAGATATCCTAGGAGCAGGGATACGGAAATGATATGATAGGATACAGATACGGCGATATGGTAAAACTTAAAAAAATAGGATACGGACATGTCGAGGATACGACTGTAAAACTTAATTTTTTCAATAATTATCGGTCATGTACTAAGCATAAAAAGGAGCCTAAAAGGTAGAAGAGTAATTGAATTGCTAATACCATAATACCAAGCATTTAGCGCAAGTTAATTTTCAAGTCATTCCAAATAATTCAGTATGCATAATCGATTAATCTATCTATATTATCTACTGACTACTGTATAGTCTAAATACAACTACTACTAATGAAAATAATATTGTGTCTGACTGTATGTATGTTTATATCTATATTTAGATTTCCAGTCCAGTAAAATGAAATGGGATACATAACTAATTGAGTGAGATATATAACTGCGAGTTTATGTGTGAGAGAGAGAGACTGAACCTGTATTCTATGATTGCATATGTCGATTGAAGAAGCCAAGAAGGATCTGGTGTAGGCCTTGTAGGGTTTTTGGATTTCTTTTACCTCCTGTAGTTGTAAACAACATGATGTGTATTTACATATATACATGTCATTACGGTTTGCCGCCTCATATTTATTTTATATTTTTCTAAATTTCATTTCTACTCCCATCATATCCTAAAAGTATCTACCGTGTATCCGAAATTAAAATGATTCAATTTTAATGTTGAATACTTATTTAGCGCGTATCCGATACGTATCGGGGTGTATCAGCATCTGAAAAGAATCCGACACGCGTACATGACCAGTTTCGGAGTATTTATGCTTCATAGCACATATCCTGCCTTACCCGCATACTAGTTTTTTATGTTTTCCGTATCAAGATATTTTTATCGTAGCAACACGCGTACTGTTACCCATATTCATGTTCCATTACTGAAGAGTGAAGAATATGTTGTTCTGTTTTAACTTTTGTACAGAGCTCTTTGTACAGGCTTTATATTGAAGGTGTCTGTTATGTACATACCTCTATGTATATGTTTGTGGTCCTGTCTTCCCTTCCCCTGAGTTCACCCCCCACCCCCACCCCAAACCACCCCCAACACACGCACACACAAAAAAAAGAAGAAGAAAACTACCACCACAACCCCCTTGGCACAAATGCATCCAGAATCTTACAATATACATTTGCTTGGAAACATCTCTTCTCAATAATATTTGAATTCCCAAAAATCTGAAGTTCCCCGGTGACAATTAGCCTAGTGGAATCATTAAGGGACTATCTTAATCACCCTACCCGTGTCATGTTTGAGGCCAATCCTACTTTTATATAACAGGCTCTATTGTGGCTCATGATGAGCTTAGGAATGTGCGTGGGTGCTTAGCAGTAAAGAGACTTGGGAGGAGTAAGTAGATCAGTTCTCTTGCCTGCGGAAGGATTGAGTGGCGACTAGGTGCTTAGTGCCCAAAATTCTAGTTGAAGCTCAAACATGATTGCAGGATAGATTGGCTGTGTGTCATTTGTGCAAAAGTTTGATAGGGTTTACCCAAACGCGTTGCCACATATATTACTCCTCGGACTCATCTGAAAGTTTTGGGACCACGTCTTCTTAATGCACTTGCGTAAGTCAGTTTAAAGCTTTAGTTGTGGGGATTTTGGGAGATGCTCTCGTTTCCAATACGAGGGTGCAAATTTGCGCTCCTGAGGGCTGAGTGAGATCGTGATTGGAGCGTGGGTCTGATTATACAGGAGCGTGATCCTAGTCAAGCTTAGTGTGTGGTTAAGGTCTAAGGTCTGGTATTTTGATTTCGAAGAAGAGAACTAGATTTCTCCGGCAACACTATCAACTGAGAAGACACGTTGGAGATAGAAGAGAAGAATGGCGGGAGAGAGAAGATTGACTCAAACAGATCTTGTTGGTGATATACTCATTTCTTCTTCTTTGGGTGGGGGAGCGATGACTTACCGCTATGTTAGCAAATATGAGAGAGTCAAAAATAAATTTTACATTTTGGTCCTGAAACTTAGTCACACAGAGGCCTTGTGGTGCTCTTCCCTTTTGGTGGAGTACATCTGTTAACCTAATTGCCTTAAACAGGGGACAACCAATAAAACACGTCTGTTTTCTTTTAATTTACAGGTTTTTGTTTTTATATCAACTGGGTTACAGTAGAGCCAATTAAGGACAACCCACTAGGGGCAGCCCAACAACGTCCAACGATAATGGTGTAGTACTTACACAGCTCCTTCTGTAGAGTCTCGATCAGTGAGCAAATCTATACTATATTTGGTACCTTTAATTTTAATGTTTTCATGTACTATATGTGCTTGTTGCTCCTAATCTTGTGGGCTTCTACTTGTTCCCACTCTGTGCAAGTTCTAAAGTAGTACATGTGATGAATCTATTCAATCACCTGAAAATGCTGTAGGTCAGCAACTGACCCAGACGGAAAGCAAGTGCACACTAGGAAGGCATGAAAGTATTTTAGGACTTATAATTGTTGTGCCATGCAATTTAATTACCTGTTATGAATGTTCAGTTACTCTTCCGGTTTCTTCCTGTGGCTGTTATGTGGCGCAACTATTTTGTTTTGGATCTCTATTGTTTGTTCTGAAGGATTGCTGGTTTCTGGAAATGGGTGTTGCTATTTATGTCACGATACTGTTATATTTATGCATTTTTTCAACTTCTACATTGGGTTTGGCCATGAATACGCTTGAATCAATCATGTATATTACCATTGTGAATGAGTTGAGCAATTGTGAGTATTTATTGACTTCTGTTTTTCTCCTACTTGAATAGATGGATATCCTTGTTTCTAGCGAGAAGGAAGATGCTGATGGGTTGTCTATTCAAAGCAATGTGCACGATGAATCTATTCAGTCACCCAAAAGTACTGGAGATCAGCAATTTACCAAGAGTGCAAGGAAGCACATTTGGGAGGTATGAAAGTCTTTTATGAGAGTAAATTTATAACTTGAATTTGTTGTGCCATGTGAAAATTGTAACCTTTGCTGTTTGTTCCTGTGGCTTTTATGTGGCTATTATTTTCTTGTGGATCTTTACTGATAAGTTTGTGTAGAATTGGTGGTTTAGGAAATGATGTGTCTGTTTATGACATCAGACTCTGTATTTATGTCGATTTTCAACTTCTGCGATGTGGACTTGTCAAGAAGTTTGTTGAATCATCCAGGCATATTTCCATTGCAAGTGATCAAGCAGTCATGATTATATTTACTTTGCTTTTGTCCTCTGTAAATATTCTGCATACCCCCTCCACCAAACAGCAGCCCAAGATTCAACATTACTACTCTCAATTTGATGTTGCTTGCCCAGTGATCATTAGAAGGGAATGGACCTATAGCTAAGAACAGGCTTTGGTTTGGCAGCACTTGCTTAAGTAAATGTTGATCCTTCAGAGAGAGAAAATTTGAATTTCTCCAACCAGGGCAATTCATTTTGCTGGGGCTCAAATCTTTAAGTTAACCATTGCCCTTGAACAAAGTGAAATGTTGTATTGGAATTACCGTAATAACTCTTCTTTGCTAGATGAAATCTTTTGTTCTCAATGGTCACTTATTCATTTTGATTTCCGTTGGTTTCTTTTCCCCAAAGATTTTGATGAATTCTGTGCTGTTTTACTTGCCAACTCCATGGTATGTTTATGCTACAAGCAATGTGGGGCCTGCCTTTTGCTCCCCCTAGCATGTGTCAATTTTCTCTCATTCATAGAAACACATCATGAGTGGTTAAAAGGTTAAAGCATGATTGGCTGTGACTTCTGTCGCTGGCGGAGTCTCTGCTATTGAAGGAGGTAAGGCTCCTCCAGACCTCTTCTGGTCGGAAATTGCCTGGGTGTTCCAGCCTTAATGCCCACTCCTTTTCCTCCTTGCCATGTTGTGGATCTCTCCTCGTTGAATGTTTGTGAATTTCTTTAAGATTGTGATGGCTTTCATTCTGGTTGTGTTGTTTAACATGTCTATATTGATTTTTAGAGTCTTCACAGCAATATTGATGTGCCTGGTATCGATTATCCTTCTTATCTGGCGGATTGCTGTGCGGCGCCCCCTTTCAAGGTGTGTGCACTATTTATTACTCGTATTTTTCTTGACATAAAGATTGATCCTTTACTTGTTCGATCTTAACAGTGTACTTGCACCCGTGTGCAAGTACCGCCCTTCACTGTGTTGTAAAGTGTTTCTGATTTCCTTATTGTAGTCCTCTTCCCCGCCGGTCTGGTTACGTCACTTGTATCCATGGAAGTAAGTCAGCATTTTATGTTATATTGTTTATCTTCTTGTTGTGATGCTTCGTTTGGTGACTGGGATTCTAAAGTTATGGAAAATAAATGCAGAAGTGAATATTATCCCCTCACCACACGCCACTCGTGTTTCGATCTCGCGTTGCCCATGCCACGTGGCAGGTGAACCACATGGTTCTTTTAGGAGGAAGGTGGTTTAATGGTAAAGGTTGATTGGAAAGAGGCTGCCTATGCCTTGTGTTTCCTTTCTATTGTTTTGGATATGTAAAGCTTTTTAGTATCGTATTTCGAGTGCAATTTTGTTCATGTACTCACTTTTACTCTCACTCCTCGAGATGTGTTCCTAAAAATACACTTTTAAAATTTGTTTAGCTCTCAAAATATTCTTGCATAAATGTTTTGACTTCTACCTAGAACACTAATATCCTGTTCAAAAAATACTGGTTAAATTACTTCAATGGTTCATAAACGTGATAGGATTGGGGATTGTTATTTTAGCCAGAGAAATGGAGGCTGTTGGGCCACCCCGTCTCAGTTACAAACACATGAATATTCTCGTGGCTGGCCACCGCCATCGACAATTGCGCCCAACAAGTTTTGGTACCGGACTCCGGTCATGGTATCGTCCCGAAAATTGAATGGGGTTTCTTGAAACATAGTGAACACTAGAGGAATTTTGTGCGCAACCTTGTAAACATTGTAAGGGTAGAGATGGAGGACTCAATTAGGACAGAGAGAGAAAGAGGAGTTGAGGATTAAGTAATTGAGTTCAATTGGGGACGAAAGACGAGAGGAGAAAAATTGAAAGAATGAGTATTGTAATTTGATTTTAAGAGCAATAATATTGAAAGATACCATCTTCGATGATATCCACAAATAAAAACTACATTTTGTGACCGTTAAAATACTCATCTGACTTTTTATTTCAAGTTTTTGAGTCTATGTTCTTTTTGTTTTTTATATGTGCGCAATGTTGAATCTATATATCTATAGCAAGCTATATGGCAAAATATGAAAACAAAACAAAACAAAACCAAAAGATAATTTCACACAAGGTCAACCGTATACACCGTAACATATTCTGAATTAATATATTAAAATGCAAAAAAAAAAAAGAATTTTGGGTCCTTACAAAATCAAACTCCCCCTTCAATAATGTTGTTGCTAGGAATGTGGACTCTGTCGTCCCTCAAGGTTAGATGCAGCAGTGGAAGGAATCAATCATATTTTACTCTAAATATCCTAATCGAATCCTAATTATAAAAAATGGACCTATATTTGCTGGAAGATATGTCCTTCAACACTTACCAATGAAATGCATCTAGAGATTAGGGTTTGTGTGGTGTAACTCTCCCAAAAATAATAATAGGGTGCAATGCGATAACACACAGGGATAAAGTTTTCAAACCCATCAAAACCAGCCAGAAGTTGACTCAAGATGCAAATCATGTTCATGATCATTAAATAAATAGACTAGAACTAATGAATAGACGTTGAACAGTAGTAGAGATGAATTAATCTAGAGAGCTTTAGAGATCGGGAAAACAGATGGCACTCACAGATAGGGGCTTGACACAGTAGCAGTAATCCAAAAATTCAAAATTGAAAGCTTTGCAGAAGAATGTCGTTCTAAATGAGGAGGTCTGAATCTCAGGAATATAGGAGTTCAAGAGTATGCATTTTGAGAGAGAGAGAGAGAGATAACAAAAATATATTTGTAGCTTTCCATATACCTGGTTAAATGAAGGGAATTCGAAAAGTAACTGCTAGTTTGAAAATCCTTTTGAATGGGAATCGAGGAGGCATAATTGAAAATCCTTTTGAATGGGAATCGAGGAGGCATAATTTTCTAAATCAATCATGAGATAATCTGTGGATTCACATTTAATGAATAGGATGCATTGACATGCTTGTGTAGTTAACGCATGCGGCGTGTCCTTTCATCTGACACCAATTGGATGGATGATTGACGCATGTCACCCTACCTCGTAGGTGAGCCAAGCTCATTTGTACGGGTGGCACCATCATCCCTCCAGTACAACTTCCAATCCGGCAGAATTTGTAGTCTGTTTGGTTGCAGAGGTCAACTCTCCATTTGTTGGGCAAATGAAGAGTTAAGAGACTATTGTGAAAGACCGTATCAACACGATTCTAAGTCAGGACTGAGTTAGAATCTTTCATAGGCTGGGCCAAGACTAAAGGTGAGATGCCTCAGCAAAATGGGTCGAGCCCATTTCAAACCCTTCATGCTGGGTCAAGTTCCAACCAGGCCTACAGTCAATACCCATGGTGGGGATAACTTGTTGGGTTCAAGTTGGCCCATAGCGACACCTGGTCGAGCCTAGACCAGGCCTATGCCACGTAGTGTTCTCCTAGTTCTCGAGACACTTCATGGGTTTGGGCCGGGTAGGATGACTCTCTGTCGAGTCGAGCTCATTTGTATTAGACAGAAATCTCCACCTGATATTCAGTTAGGCCAGTACATGAAGCACGTGAAATTACTTTGTTAACATTTTCAAAATTTAGAGCGTTGTCTTAAGTTACTTATTTTTAAGTATATTTTGTCTTTATTCAAAAAAATTCGCATTTTTTTTGGCTTTAATGTTTTGTGGATTATTGGTCTGTCTTGACAACATGAATTAAAAAAGTATAAAATTATATCCGAAAGCTAAAAAAAAAATACTAAAGACAACGAATAAACACAAAAGATCATATTTTTGGATTATTATTGTATTTTTTGAAATTTTTTAAATCTGGTTCATTATTTATCTTTCTTCTGAAATCTCTTGCCGAGATAAACCAATAATTTACAAAAGGTTACTGAAAAAAATAATAAATTACAAAAAAATTTCACACAAGGAGGAAAAATAATCAAATAATCAAGTCAGGCCGATTGATTATTTTCTATATATTTATGGGTGTCTTTATTCAAGATGTGATTTTAGCCGAGTTATGACTTGAATCATGAGACATCTTTAACGGAACTGCGTCATAACCGAATTATGTCTTTAGTCTTGATGCGTGTATTGAGCCAAGTTAGGTTGTTTAGTCTTAACGTGCCTTTATCACTTCTATTCTTTTGTTAACCTTTTGTGTGTGGTGGTGGTTGTTGGGGGGTTGCCGCTGATTTTAAAAGCCAAAAGGACAGAAATCCCACCTTGCCACCTGGACACCTGGACACCTGGATCAGTAAACAGTAATTTTTTAAGTAAATAGTAAATTTTTAAGTAAATTTTTTACTATAAAATTTGAAAAGTATGACTGAAAGGGATTTAAATGAACGGTGTTAGTAACTTTTTTTCTCTAAAGTTAAGTGTATTAAGATATGTGATGAATGCGAATATTTTTTAATAATTTAAGAGATTTTTAATTTTATTTTATAGATCAACAAAAATAAAAAAATTAACAAATAAATTATCATAATTCAACAACCTTTTATCAAAATATTCTGAGTACACAATTAATTTCAAAATGATTTTTAAGTAAATGGTAAACTTTTAGTATTTTTTCGATAATAAAATTCGGAAAGCACGATCGAACGGAATTTCAATGAGCGGTGTTAGTCATTTTTTTTTTCAAAAATTAGGCGTATTAGAACATGGTGAATGTTTTTTATGTATAAATATTAATTTTAATATTTATTAGTGTATAAACTTATATTCTTTTGTTAATCTTTTGTGTGGGGGTGGGGAGTGTGTGCCGCTGATTTTAAACAAAAATGCTAGAGACACACCACTTTTGCACATCGCTTTCACACATCACTCAAAACTATGTCGTTTTGTGTTGAAAAACAACCATATTTGTTTTTGACCCATATCGCTGAAAACATATTTGGATCTTCCTTAATATAAAACGACGTAGTTTTAATTGATGTGTAAAAGTGATGTGTTAAAATGGTGTGTATGTAGCACTCTTGATTTTAAAAGCTCAAAAGGACAGAACCCCACTTTGCCACCTGGACACCTGGATCGGTGGGTGTTCGGGTCATACAAATAGCATTTCTGATTGTTAAATGGGTGTCTTGTAATTTCAAGCCTTCTTGATGTCAATCGATTATTCAAATCTTGTAATATAATTGGTATAAGTTGAGAAAATAACTCGAATGCGAAGACATTTCATACATTTTCTTTATTTGTGGTGGTAATGAATTGAATTTTTTTTTACGGTTTGAACAATTTTTTATCTGTTGGGTTGAAAACAAAAAAATCTTACATCTCGAAAGATTTGATAATTGAACGAATAGTAATTAATTTGGATTCCAATAAATAGAAGTAGACGGATAGATTTTAAAAATTACCAATTTTGGAAAAATAATAAAAGCGTTCAACAAAAGTTTTAATAATGTCCAAAGTCCAAACTAACCATGCAGCTCATACCATTCAAAATAAAAAGAATTAAAGTTTGCCAGACAAAGAAAATATAAATAAAAAAAATGATGGGTTTTGTATTTTGTTTACTCCATTTTGCAAAACAAATGGTTAAAAAGCATCTCTCTAGTTTTCTCTACATTGGATTTGGCCTAATTTTCTATGTAGAATTTTATTTTTTATTCAAAAAAAATTTTGGAATTTTTATGTCATATTTTTTTGAATGATTGATTTGGAAAAAAAAAATCAAAATAATTCACATAAAATTAATAAAAAAGTATCAACAGCTAAAGGAATTTTAGTAAAGACAAAACAAATATATTTATGTCAGTAACAATATAGGGCGGTGGTGGAAGGTATAATTTTGATAGAATTAAGGGGAGGAAGTGTAAAAAAGTACAAAGTTTAAATTGAAAAAGATGATTACAGTTGGAGGAGCAAGACGTTCTCGCGGTAACAGTGACAGTGTGCGCTTCAGAATACAGAGGGCAGTGGTGCATTGCGAGGAGTCATCTATAAACAATCAAAAAAGAGGCAACAGAAGACATTTGAGGAAAGTAGTATCAGCAGCCGGAGAGAGAAGTATTGAGCGGAGGGAGAGGGAGCGCGAGAGAGGTATTTGAAGTGGAGGAAATGGAGCACCAGGATAACTCAAGAGAGAGAGAGAGAAGCATTGCAACAGAGGAAGAGGGAGCGAGAGAGAGAGAGACAAGTGTTGAAACGGAGGAACTGGACAATGAGTTTAGGAATCTGAAAGTATTTGAAAATCTCAATTTAGAAGAGTATTTCATCCCCGAACAGCAAGGTCTTCACCGGGGAAAACTTGAAAATGGCCTGACCTATTACGTCCATTCCATTTCCGCGCATTCATACACCACTTATCTTGCAGTAAAAGTTGGGTGAGTACTCTGTATTTTATTTACATTAATTAATGTTGTTAATATTAATATATGTACTCTAGTTAACTTAGGATTAGGAGTATGTATCCTAATCTGTTTATAACTCTAATCCTATCTCTCCTATATATAGGAATCTGAAGTAGGAATCTGAAAGTATTCATATAGAATTTGAAACGGAGGAACTGGACAATGAGTTTAGGAATCTGAAAGTATTTGAAAATCTCAATTTAGAAGAGTATTCCATCCCCGAACAGCAAGGTCTTCACCGGGGAAAACTTGAAAATGGCCTGACCTATTACGTCCATTCCATTTCCGAGCATTCATACACCACTTATCTTGCAGTAAAAGTTGGTTGAGTACTCTGTATTTTATTTACATTAATTAATGTTGTTAATATTAATATATGTACTCTAGTTAACTTAGGATTAAGAGTATGTATTCTAATCTGTTTATAACTCTAATCCTATCTCTCCTATATATAGGAGTCTTTGTACATTGATTTATACACAATAATATACATAGTTTTGTTCTCTCTCAATAAATCTATCATGGTATCAGAGCCGAAGGTTCTACCACGTTGATCAGAACATTATTCGTTTTCGATCCTCGCTTCTTTTCTTCCTTTCTCCGCCACTGGTTTGATCTTGAATCTTTTACCGGTCACCCCACCACCCCCACGGTGCTCGGAATTGCCTCCAGATTCCATCGCCACCAACCGCAACACCATACGGGCCTCCACGCGCCCTCACACACCGCTAGAGTAACCGGCGCGTCACTGCTTCCGCCATTGCAATTTCACGTGCTGCCAAGCGCCACAGACGTCAGCCTCTGGGCCGCTGACGTCATCTACGACGCGCTTAAGCCATAGGTCTCCGCCGCCCCAACTGTTCAAGCCGCGCAAGCCAAATCAGCCGGATCATCCTTATCCGTGTCCCCGCGTCCGAACCAGCTGTTGGCGTCAGCCTTCTAGCCGTTGACGTCAGCCCTCCACGCAGCAGCCACTTGCGTCAGCCCCCAGCCGCTGACGTCAGCCCTACGTCGATTCACCGGTTCAGCCCCTTCCCAGGGCCGGTTCACCTCTTTTCGGACCTATTTTGGGCCGGTTTCTAGCTAATTTGGGCCTTCCGAATCCAGTGGTACACTCGGTTTTTTCTCATTTTGTGTTTATAATACTGTTCTTGCTACATGGATCGCTCGAACTCTCCTCTTTCTATTATTTTTGCCGAACGCTTGGAGGAACGGGACAGTAAAAATTATCAGATTATCACTTGGTTTCGCAATACCTCTGTTACCTCCATTAGCCTACAGTTTGGACGATTTCAGCTCGACTCTGTCTCTACTCCAGCCAAGGACATTTGGGATTCTTTGAAGGACCATTATCAGACTACTGGTCTTTCTCATCAATTTCAACTTCAGAGTCACTTTCATCGTATGCACCAAGAGCTAGACCAATCTATTAACGACTTTCTCTCTCAAATATATTCTGTTTGGGATCAGCTTGCTCTCTCAGAACCTACATGGACCCATACTGAAGATGCTACCTTGTTTACTACTTATCGCGACCAACAGCAATTGGTTCAATTTCTTATGGCTCTCACTTCTTAGTTTGAGCCCGTGCGTGCCTCTCTGCTACATCGCACCCCTCTACCAACTCTTGAGCAAGCTATTTCTGAACTATTAGCTGAAGAAACTCGGCTTGGTCCTCACTGCACACCACTAGTAGATTCTGTTTTTGCTACTCCCCTGTTCCGAAGTTCTTCTCCCACAACTTGCATCTACTGCCAGAATCGTGGTCTTCCATCCACTCATCCTCTGGTTCATTGCCCAGTCCACCAATGTCGGATTTGCAAAAAAACTGCCCAGGCCATCTTTAGCGTGATTGCAAAAAAACTGGTTCCCGTGGCAACTATCACAAATCTGAGTCTGTGACTCCGTTTAAATTTTTGTTTGCTCATCGCACTGTTGCTGCTGCCTCAAAAGATTTACCTTCAGTTGTCCCTGTCACTCCTTCTACTCCAGTTTATTCTCAAATAGATATCGAGGCCATGTTCCAGCACTTCCTCACCAGGTCTGGTACTCTTCCTTCTACTGTCTTGTCAGTCACCACAGATAACCCTTCTTGGTACTTTGACTCTGCTTGTTGTAATCACATGACTTCTGATTCTACCATTTTTATTTCTCTATCTCCCCTTCTTCGTGTTCCATTTATCCACACTGCTGATGGTTCTATCATGACTGTGAGTCATGTTGATTCTGTTTCCACCACCAACCTATCTTTATCAAATATTTATTTTATGCCTGCTCTTACCTTAAATCTCATCTCCATTAGTCAATTGTGTGAGCATGGTCTAACTGTCTCTTTTTCCTACTCTGGTTGTTTGGTGCAGGATCCTCGGACAGGACAGACTCTTGGGATCGACCGTAAAAATGGACGTCTCTATGAGCTTATTCACCTTCATGTTCCCGATTCCCCCCAAATTGCTGCTCCTACATCGGTTTTATCTCCGTTTCAACTTTGACATAGCCGTTTAGGGCATCTTTCTTCTAGTCGACTAAAATTTTTAATTTCTAGTGGTCAGTTAGGTTCTATTAGTCCTGATACTTACGATTGTTTATCTTGTCAACTTGCCAAACAACCTGCTTTACCATTTAATAAAAGTGATTTTGTTTCTCTTGCACCATTTGATCTCATTTATTCTGATATTTGGGGGCCCTCCCCTACTCCTACCATGGGGCGATCACGCTACTTTGTTATTTTTGTTGATTGATTTTTCTCGTTTTACTTGGTTATTTCTTATGAAAAATCGATCTGAACTCAAACAACTCTACTATAATTTCTCTAAAATGGTTCAAACTCAATTTTCCAAAAAATTAACTTTTTCGCTCCGATAATACCATGGAATACAAGGATTCTGACTTCCTTTCCTTTTTACATAATAATGGTACTTGGCCTCATCGTTCCTGTCCTAGCACGTCCCAACAAAATGAACGTGCTGAATGTAAACATAGACATATCCTCGATACCACAAGAGCCCTCCTTCTCTCATTCTTCTGTCCAGAAAAATTTTGGGGTGAAGTATCACTTACTACTGTTTACACTATCAATTGTGTCCCTACTCCTGTTATAAACAATCAAAACCCCTTATGAGCGGTTATATGGCACTAGTCCTCCTTACACCACTCTTTGGGTCTGCATGTTTTGTTCTCCTTCAACCTCATGAACACACTAAGCTTGAACCTCGTTCCCGTCTATGCTGTTTTTTGGGATATGGTATTGAACATAAAGGGTATCGTTGTTGGGATCCTATCGCCCAACGCCTTCGTATCTCTCGTCACGTGGTCTTTTGGGAGCACAAAATGTTCTTATCCCTATCCCAATTTCATTTATCCTCCCCTTTTACCGCCCTACTTTTTACTAACCCTTCCATCGATTTCTTCTCCGATGAGTCTACTATAGATCCCTCACCTGCTCCTCTTGAGACACCCATCCATGCTGCTGTTCCCACAGAGACTGCTCTATCTGGTGATCCTATGCCCGTTGCGTCTCTCCCAAGCTCATTGGCTCCTCCGCCTTCTGATAGTCCAAAACAGGTAACTCAACCATCTACTCGTCTTCGTGACTTTATTGTTGGTTCCACTGCTTTTTCTACTCATGAACCTACTTCATATCGTGAAGCTCGCTCTAATCCTCTTTGGCAGCAAGTTATGACTGATGAATTGCAGGCATTAGATAAAACTCATACTTGGGACTTTGTTGATTTACCTCTTGGTAAGACTGCGATTGGCTACAAATGGGTATACAAAATCAAGATTCATTCTGATGGTTCTCTTAAATGTTACAAAGCTCGTCTTGTTGCAAAAGGTTTCACCCAAGAATATGGCATTGATTATGAGCAGACCTTTGCTCCTGTTGCTCGTTTTACCTCCGTCCGTAGCTTGATTGCTGTCGCTGCCACACGCCAATGGAATTTTTATCAAATGGATGTGAAAAATGCCTTCCTCAATAGTGATCTTCTTGAGGAAGTTTACATGCACCCTCCCCCGGGTCTACTTATCCCTCTAACAAGGTTTGTAAACTTCAGCATGCATTATATGGGCTTAAGCAGGCCCCATGAGCTTGGTTTGTCAAATTTAGTTCCACTATTCAAGATTTTGGCTTCACCTCCAGTTCTTATGATACTGCTCTTTTTGTGCGGAACACTGCTCAAGGATGCACTCTCTTTCTCATTTATGTGGATGACATGATTATCACCGGTGATGATGTAGCTGGTATTCACCGTCTTAAGGAGTTTCTTAACCATCATTTTGAAATGAAAGATCTTGGCACTCTTAATTATTTCTTAGGCCTTGAAATCTCTCACGATTCTACGGGTTATTTCCTCTCACAGGCTAAATATGCATCTGATCTTCTCGCTCGTGCTGGCCTTACAGATTGGAAGACTGCCGCCGTTCCACTTGATCCTCAGGACGCCTTACACCCTTGGATGGCACTCTCTTATCTAATGCTACTTTGTATCGTCAATTGGTCGGCAGTCTTGTCTATCTCACTGTTACTCGCCCTAACCTTGCATATGCTGTCCATATTGTCAGTCAATATATGACGGCTCCCCGCACACCTCATTATGATGCTTTGGTTCAAATTCTTCGATATCTCAAAGGCACCTTGTTTCATGGACTTCACTATTCTGCTAATTTCTCTCTCCAGCTCCGTGCCTTTTCTCATGCTGATTGGGCTGGCGATCCTACTGATCGACGCTCTACTACGAGATTCTGCTTTTTTCTTGGTGATTCACTTATTTCTTGGCGCAGCAAGAAGCAAACTCTTACTGCTCGATCTAGTACTAAAGCTGAATACCGTGCTCTCGCCGACACTACTCAAGAGCTTCTCTGGCTTCGTTGGCTTCTTACCGATATGGGTGTTTCTCCCTCTGGTGCTACTACCATCTTTTGTGACAATCAGAGTGCAATTCAAATTGCTCACAATGATGTTTTTCATGATCGTACCAAACACATTGAGATTGACTGTCATTTCATTCGCCAACATGTCACTCGTGGTACTATCCATCTCTAGTCGATTTCCTCTACTGATCAACTTGCTGATATGTTCACAAAAGCTCATCCTACTAGCCACTTCCTTGATCTCATTTCCAAACTCAAGTTGGTTGATGTTTATTCTTCTTGAGTTTGAGAGGGGCTGTTAATATTAATATATGTACCCTAGTTAACTTAGGATTAGGATTATGTACCCTAATCTGTTTAGAACTCTAATTCTATCTCTCCTATATATAGGAGCCTTTGTACATTGATTTATACACAATAATATACAGAGTTTCATTCTTTCTCAATAAATCTATCAAATTTATTTTGTTTTGTGTGTCCAAATCATCTGAAATGTGTTCCAAATGAATGACATGAAGAAGAAGGAATTTTTTCAGAAAAAATAACAGTGAGGGTGGTCCATGTATAGACAGTGTGAAAAGAAAAAGGTAGTTTACTAATGAGCAAATGAATGCATTTATTTTGAACCTCGTATTATCATACTAGGAACATGTTGAATATTCGCCTTAGGCAAATGCCTAACTGGCCTTTTGGGTTGGACCGTGTAAAAGTCTCTCAATCTGAAACTAAAGTATAATAGCATTGCTTTATTTTTATTTATTGTGTTTCATTTCAGCTCAACATCAGAGGATGAAGATGAATGTGGCCTGGCTCACATGCTTGAGCACCTTGCATTTGCCGCAGTTGAATTTAAGGATCCTATAGTTAGGAAATATTTGGATACTGTTTTGGAATCAGAAGGGCCCTGTCAACTAGGAGTAACGTCCTGCGATTATACTCTTTATAGCATTCCTGCTCAAAATCAGGAAGAATTATCTTACGCTATTGACATATTGGCTGCAATAAGTTCTGAGGTATGTCCGATTCATTTTTTCCCCATACATTATTGCCTTATTGTGTTCCATACAAGTGTGTACCTATTCTGGCAGGTTAAAGTTTGTGATGAGCACTTGGAAAGAGTGAGAGGTGTGGTTATGAATGAATATGATAGACAACTTGAAGATGTCGAATTCCATCGATATGCTGCTTATGTGTCTCTGAGATTTGATGGAACGAAAGTAAGTTGCTTGTACTCCTACTTTTTAGAAGATAATTTGCCCGTAAATTGATAAATTAACTCCTAAATTTTCTTGATAAATTGTAGTGGTCTTACCTACCATATGGTATCTATATTGATATTGTTAAACTGCAGTATGAGAAGTTGGTCATTGGAAAACCAGAAGTGATAAAGGGAGTTTCGACTGAAAAGATAAATCAGCTCTATCAAAAATGGTACCGCTTACCGATGATGGCCATTATCATTGTCGGGGATATCGACTCGCAGGTTTCTTCTTTGTTACTTTGTTATTTTCTGTTACTTTTGGTCAATATTCTATGGGCTCTTAAGTGTTATCACTAACATTCTATTTTAGATCACTGTCGATCTCATCAAGACCACTTTTGGGCCTAAAGATTCAAGAGTACAACCATCTTTAACACTAGATTTGAGTGTTCCGTTGTTTACGGACCCTCGATTCTTGTGTTTTACCCATCCATTAACTAAGGTTCGTAAGCTAATAATTTTAAGTCTTTGGCAACGTCTATCTTCTTATGTCTTGTGATGTTATGCTTAATGGCTCAATTTCTGCAAACAGACTGGTGTACAAGTTACTTTCTGTGCGAGAGAAAGAGAATCCAAATCTCTTAGAGATTTGAGAGATAATTGGGCCGAGAGGATGTTTATCATTGCATTACAAAAACGATTGGATAAGGCATCAGATCATGACCAGGATTTCTCTTGCTTCGCTTCGATAGATTTCCAATCCCACAAGACATATAATATTCACGGATGGTGCAAGCAAGTACGGATAGTAGACACACTAGAAGTAATCTTAACTGAGGTATGCTTGTTGTTTGTTTTTTTTTGGTCATTTAGCATCTTGAGTCTGTTTGCACTCGCAGTCAATATATCCCCAAGCTGCTTCATTCATCAGACACCCTACACAATTTCCCTCCTAGTTCAGAAATTCCACAATTATGATCTGTATATGATGTTCCAAACGCACAAGGGTGTGTTTTTTTGGTTTGAACATATCAGGTTATACTTGATATCCGCCGTTTGCTTGTAGTGGCTATTGACAAGCTTATAACGTGCTCTAAGGATAATTATATATCCACTTTATATTGCTGTGAGAGAGGATTTTAGTGCCAAAACTGTTTGATACACTGAAGTATCAATCTTGCTGCCTAAACTGATTGATACACTAAAGTATAGATTAAAAAAAAAAAGCTTAACGTTTTAATTTTGGTCGAGAATGTGTAAGTATTCACTTATAAATTTAAAATGGGTGTAAGGTAAGCCAAAAGAAGAACCTAATGCGTAATCATTCATGAATATGGGACATTTTGCGAACCTCCTTGTCTTTCGTGCACGGATCTTATGGCATTGGGCCATCAATATCTCCCCGCAATTTCATTGTATTTAGCCGTATTGTCACCATAAACAAAAGTAACAAAGAAGTCAAATTTTTCGTCTAAAGTTCTGACTTGCCGTCAATTTGTGATCTCGTCTGTCATATTGCAACAAGCAGCATCCAAAATGTCTTTGTCCTTACTTGTATGTCGTTGTTCAATTAAGTCTGGTGCGGTGCTATCTCTTTTCAGCTTGCCAGAATCCGGGTTCATGGGTTCCATGAGGATGAGATTTCTGCAGTTCAAGTTTCTTTCTTGCTCGGATGGAAAGGCCTTTACTTGGGGGGAGGCACACTTGGGTCAAATTTCTTCGCCAAATCATACTACAGAGTATGTTTTAATTTGTTGTCGATTATTTCGGCCATTACATGACGGAGTTTGAATTTAGAAATTTCTTGATTTGGTTTCCAGAACTTCCTGTATGGCAAGACAGACATTGACATTGCCTATGGAGCTCACCTCGCCGGGACACTAGTACCTGGTAAAATTGGACAACTCAATCTTAGCGTGTCGGAAGGGGTTTGGTGGAATTCTCTTTTTTAATATGTTCTTCATGATTTGTGTGGGCAGTAATGTCAAAAGACGAGGTGCAGAGATTCTCTCACAACTGCCGAACAACGTCCAACTGTTGTATCATGACAATGGAGCGCCGTCCTTATGTTAGAACAGGAGATCTCCTATATGTAGTGGACAAGATAAATAGTCTTGAGGAGAATAGAGTGATATATCGTGAGGTGGAGGACCCGAAACCAACAGATGAGGGTATTTTCAACATAACTCCGGGGTAAACTTCTAACTCAGGGCAATTTTACCTGGACTGATGCAATGATCACAACTTATTTATGCTCTATTCACAATTCCTGGTCTGAATCCAATTACTACTAGTTTTTATTGATCTCATTTTTGCGTTCAATTTACTTATCTATTCCTACATCTCTTGCTTTTGGAGAAGTGATATCTATCTAACGTGTTGTTCGTTTCAGGTCCGAGGTTCTAAAATATTTTATTCCATTTCAAATATTTTGTTCTGGTGTCCATCTTTCCCTCTATCTGTGGTTCAAATCTCGTTGGTGAGATTGGATCCCAAAACCAATGCATTGATTACAAACCAGTTGTTTATTGTTGACAACATTTACCTATATAATCATGTTCAGATAACAGCTTTCTCTCATATATAGTATGTTTTTTTACGAATTGTAATTTGAAAAAAATCAACTTGGATGTGTTGGGCCTTTTTTCTTTTGCAAAATGTTTCTGACCTTTCAATCATATTTTCTCCTACCTTTTCTATTAGTCTTGAATAGATTAGATAGTTGAAACTAGTTCATATCTAAAAAAATAGATTTATTTTGTATTTAATGGTTTCCTTGCTACCATTATTCATATTTTTTAATCTTTTTTTCAAGATGAATCGATAAAGTTATTGATTGACTGTCCAACTAGACGGATCCTAGTTGTATATATCTTTAGCTTGCATAAATTGTGCTTGTGCATTTAGATTCTTGGCGTATTCATTTTTCCAGACTGATCTGATGAGTTAGGTTCTGGCTACACTCGGTCTACTTTACTAGACTTTGTCTTTGACTTGCATTCACAGTTCTAAAATCGAAAATATGTCATGTTTCAGGACCGTTATGGAAAAAATTGAGTGTCCAAAAGTTGACGCGACAGAGTTACTCTTATCAAATGGAATGCGTGTGTGCTACAAAACTACAGACATGGGTGGTGACATGGTAAACTTATCTAGTTTTTGAAATGACATAACACGATATCAAGCAACATATTTCTTATGGCAAAAACTCTTTACCTGGAATTATTATTCATTTTGGACTTTATTTTGCGCAAGTGCTTTTTGCTTCTTGAATTCCCCACCTGAGGAGTTATGTTGAAACCATAACACATCTGCGGGACAATGCAACAGTAACAATCCGTTATCGAGCACCATTTGAAATGGCATGTTCTCTGCCAATTTATGTACTATAGTTTTGACTGTTATGCGTTGTTAATTTCAGGCTTGTTTGGCTGCTTTCTAAGCACCACAAGATGTTTAGACTGTAGCTACTTTTTTCTTTTCCCAATGCTTGGCGAGATAAAAAGAGTAATACTCAAGTAATATTTAGGGAACGTTTTTCTCCTTCCTATGTGCCTACAGATGGCCGGCTGCTTCCCTCCTCTGTTGCGCGAGGATTAAATAAGCAGCTGTATCCCCTTCAATAGCTTCCTTAGTTCTTTTTTCTCTTGTTTCCATATCAATTACATTGGCTTGCCATATTTTGGAGTGCAGTCCTTGGTTGCTTTCTGGCTTTACAGCTACTCTAGGAGTTACTAATTGGAGATCACTCACTTGTTTTTCTGGCATCTTGGCTATCCTCAAAGTTTGTGTCCTCCTCTTTGATTTTCATCCCAAATTAATAGTACAAAAACTCCAGAAACGGAAATCATTCTTGGTATACGGTTTAATTAGTATTCATCGGGACTTTGCTCCTTGCGAGAAAGTCAACCCCGTATTCATCAAGGTCACTGAAAATTTCCCTACGTGAGCCATGCGAGGTAATTTGGAGTTCTAGAAGCACCGGAAGACGAAAGATTAAAGCTTCAAGTCATGTACGAAAGCAAGTGAAAATTTTAGTGATTCAAAAACCCGCACATTGATTGGTCTTGTGATATGCTGATAGCTTTTACTCGAAATTTCATTTAGGTAGCATAGAATTGCACGTTCATAGAATGTTCATGACACTAGATTTGACCGAAATTTTGGTATATAAAAAGTATGCGATATTGTCAAGTCGAGTGTGTTTTGTATAATAGTATAGTGGGGACACATTTTGGATAAAGAATGGCTTGGAATAGTAATTTCTTATTTTTTTTGTACTGTTGCTATCATTGTCGTAACTTGTGTTTCTCTTTTAGTGGTCACCATGTAGTTATGGAACAGTCCCCTCTTATTACGATTATTGTACTTTCTTAACAGGTTTCCTTAGAAGGTTTTTCATATGGTGGACTGTCCGAAGTATCTGAGAATGATTACCTTTCTTGCTCACTGGCACGTGAAATTGCTAGTCTGAGCGGCATTTGTCACCATGAATATCGTGCACCTAAGCGGGTTGATGTATCTTTTGAGGTGTTCATTACTTACTTTCGGAGATCCTTCTCGGCTTCTTTTCCTTTCACATGCATTGAAGCTGCATTGATGGTATGCATTTGTGAGGAACTACATAACTGAATAGGATTTTGCTAATATCAAACATCTTCCATCTTACTTTTGTACCTTAGCCGCCTCTTGCAAACGTTTTTCCCTTGGGTCTTTATGGTTGGTAGAATAGTCATAAAGAGTAAACTGCTGTTAGCATACAATGTGGAGCTTGGGATTCTTACATCTCAATTTCCTGCCTTTGAGTTATTATTCAATTGATCGACTGATTGCCACTCTTTATTCTGTTGCTTCTCAATTATATGTTCCGTCATGGTGGGTGCCTTCAGCTTGTATACTCGTTATTCACAACAAATAAAGAACCTGAAGAACAATTACTTAAAGAGGCGATGGACTATATGGAGAGTGACCTACGTGAGGGAGTCCGGCTGTCTCTTGCTGATTATGTGAAGGAGCTCAATTCTGGAACATCCTACTATTTTGAGGTGATCATGCTGTCCTTAAGTAAGTTGTCCAGTTCTTGCCAATGCTCAGTCAAACTCAGTTAATAGTGCTTTGGGAAATTTCTTCATGCAGTCGGTGAGTCTTGATCGCCTTAAAAGAGTGGATCCTATGAAGGCTTGTCAATATTTCAATAACTGCTTCCGCGATCCTTCCAACTTTGTGGTGGTTCTAGCTGGGAAGATTGATCCTGATATAGCCTCACCTCTGATATTGCAATATTTGGTTAGTTTGTTGCCAGCTAAATAACAGGGTCCCTTTGGTATTTATCTTTATCTTTTCCGTGGATATGAAAATGGATTAAATTCTTCTGCTTTTATTCGCAATTTAGGCTGGAATACCAAAGCCCCCTGTGCCAGTTTTCTGTATTCCCCGTGAAAATCTCAAGGCAATCCTGTTCAGTTTTCCAGAAACTGTAGTCAGGTACGGCTAATTCTTTGGGGGATAATTTTTCTTAGGTAATTTTGTATTTAAGCTTAACCATCTTTATTACCATTCGTATGATTTCACTGCCAATTGTCTAGATGCAGGGGATCAGTTAATGTATTATTGCCACTTGTTAATTCTCCAAAACTCGGGATTAATGTAATCAACCAAAAAAGATCAATCACAGGGGAATATTATTTTTACATACAAAACTTATGACATGATAAAAAGCTATGGGCATGAGGAGACATCGGATTTCATGATGCATAATGCAGTTGGAAATGCTTAATGTAGGAGCTCTCTCCTTTTGGTACTTTTATGGTCGTTCTATTTTCTTAAACCACTTTTTCTTCTGAAACCGTCATATTGACATGAGAAGTTATGAGAGATGGACCAATTATTATTATACCCAAAAGTCTGCATTCTGCAGTTCCTTCTTTTTTTTTTGACCTTGGGTACTTCTTTTATTTTATTTTGTGTACCTCAATCTTCAAATGTTTGATGCTGTTTTGACAGGAAAGAAATAGTAAAACGAGAGGAATGCATATGTTGGACGGCAATCAGTTTCCCATTGAAGATCGCCGATGAAAACCTGGATGATGAGCTGTGTTTAATTGTTGTCTTATGCAGACTAATTAAACTAAGACTCATAAGGAAGCTAAGACTTCTACTAGGACAGGTGTGAAGTTTCCTTTGAAATATGTCCCATACTTGTTTGTTGTTCTATTCTTTTGTTGGTTTGATTCTTTGGATTTACTACCTAAAAATGTCCATTCCCAGACATATGCAGTTGACGTTGGATATTCCTTCGATGATGATGCTTTCTCCTTATTTGGTACTGGAAATAGCTACATGATGGTGACTTATAGCTCTGCTGGAGACATCGCGTGGTATTTGGTAAGTCTCGTGATTCTTCTAAGTTCATCATGATTTGTTTTTGCTTTTTAGTGGTTATATTTTGGCCACCGCTGAAGGCAATATTTTTGGCAGGTTGATAATGCGTTGGACGAGATTGAAAAGCTTCAAAATGAAGGACCTATGGATGATATATCAACCGTGGATGGGATGAATAAGGTACCGTATTTTGGTAGGACAACAGTAAATTCCTCATATGTAGTGTTATATGCTGATATATTTTCTAATGTTGCAGACTGAGACTAACCACGGTTGGACTGCTTCAATTTTAAGAACTTACTGGTCAAGGCACTATCACGGTGCACTTGACAGTGCTTACGAAGTAACAGCTCTGTTTTTTAATTTATTTGTTTTGTTGAGAAAAACATAAACTTCATGAGTAATTCTCAGTCAAGGCTTAATGCTGTCAACCACAGATCTCTACAAGGAACCTTAACCACATTAAGCAATGACAACTGACATCTTGCATGAAGCTAATACATCATTTGTCAATTTTGATGCAGGTTCACAATAACAGGCCAATGACAGCAGAGTCTGTTAAATTTGCACTCCAGAGGCTGCTACCTTTCCCCTGCAGGGAAAGGTACACAGCGTGTGTCTTGAAGCACGATGAGGCGTAGATTGATGATTGTTGTAAGAATTTTTTTACTTAAATTGACAACATAGTTTATTCTTTATGTATGTGAAAAGCCGGATTGGTTAGATTGCAATTAAGGTTGCGAGGGTGGGCCACATGATCTATTATCATTTGGTGATCATCTATTAGACCGTATATGAACAAGTTATTGGTGGGGAAAAAATTGAGCTGTGAAATCAGATTTTATTTTTTGCAAATGTATTACTTTGTCATTAATGTAATACGACATGGCTAGAAGACTTTTGCCTAGTCCGGCAAAATAGTAACCGACATGGCTTGAAGACTTTTGCCAACGTCGCAATTTATGCTAACGTAACACATTTTCCTACTCCTAACTTTTTTCGTGGGAGAACTTCGTAACACATCTCTAGTGCGATGCATTACTTTTTAGTTTGCAACAATCTTTGCCTGTGAACTACTTGAAACTTTTTTTTTTACTTGAGGGTTTTGAAGCTTGTTCTTTAAATGAATTACTTGATTCTTTCTAATTTGGTTGGAAAAGATGGTGATTTTGTAGTTATTGACTTGAAAGTTTTTCAGCTTGTTCTCTGATTGAATTATTTGATCCTCTCTAATTTGGTTTAAAAGGATGCTTAATTTGTGATTATTAACTTGAGGACTTTGCAGCTTGTTTTTAGATTGGTCTTTGAGATTTTCTCAAATTTGTTTTAAAAAAATGATAAATTTGTGAATATTAACTTGATGGCTTTGGAGCTTGTTCTTTATCGAGTTTCTTGATCTTTTCCAATTTAGTGGGTGAATTTGTGGATATAGATTTTAGTTGTTTGGAGTTTGCTTTCAAATCGATCTTTGAGATGTTTTTAATATGATACAAAAAGATGGCGAATTTAGATGGCTTCACAACAAGTTCTTTGACTCTATGACCCTTCAAGCTTGATAGAGATTAACAAAGCTTCGTTGTGGACTCTCATTAATTTAGACAATTTTTGGGGGCTTTTACGATAAAGCTTTTCTTATTTCTTGATGTGGTGTGACTTAAAAGTGCTTTTTTTTTTTTAAAAAAAAAAAAAGAGTTTTGAAGCTTCAATTTGTAAGGCTTTTTGTTTGATATGGATTTGAAGAAGCCTGAAGGACCTTCGCAGCATGTATGGAAACTTATGTGATGTATAGACTTGGAGCAATTCTAAAGAGCCTTTATGATTTTGATCTTCAACTCTCAATGTATGAAAGTTTGTGTGTGACTAATCTAAAAGAAACGTGAAATGGAGAAATAGATGAATTGAATTAATGAAGAAAGTTTCATTATGCCAAACAGAGATGGCCATTACACACTCTAATTCTTCTACTTATAGAACTTTCTTGAGTAAACTGAGGTTCAACAATTTTTCAATTCAACTTTCACATTTTTGAAATTGTCATTAAACCCCCCAAAATTTCAATTATTCAATAATTATTTAACTTAAGAAAAATATTTGGTCCTCACATAAAATATCCTATTTATATAGGCAAACCTAAAACACTAGGAACTTTACATAAAGCCCAATGAGAAAGTCAGTAAAAATTACAAAGCCGACCTAGCTTCTATTGGTAGAACACGTTGTCTCTACCAATACAATATAACACTGGAATTTTGGGAATTAAAGGTCCCTCTAATGGTAGAGCTTGATGACTATACCAGTATAAAGTAGCACAAGAATAATCTGATGGGATCTTTTATCGGTAGAGCTTGATGCGTCTACTGGTACAAAGTGTAACTGAAATCTTATGGTCAAATCTTGTGTCGGTTGAGCTTGAGGTCTCCATGGGTACAACCTTATTCTGACTCCTACTTGGCTTTCCATCTTCCATCCAATCCCCGGGGTCATCCTAACTTCTCTTCAAGCTCTCAAGAGTCGACAAATGACTTCCATGGGACTTTAGGGTCTCGGGGACTCTCGGGTACATCTTTAGCTCGAATTACCTAAAAGGAGCAAAAACATATATTGCACGCAATATCATATAAAATAATCAATTAAATCATGCAAGTATGACAAAACGAACGTATTAAGCCACTCGAGTATGCTATATAATATGCAATCAACAATAAACTAATATATTGTAAACGAAGTAAAAATTGTGTCTTTCTTTTGGGGTCCTCCTCTTCTTTGATGCTTTTTGACATTTATAAGCACATGTTGCAATTGTCTTACAACTATTTACTCGCGAGAAATTAGCTCAAAATATTATCGAATAGGGGTTGATCCAATCAGTTTTTTTTTATAAAACTGTTCTTGTCAGTATTTATGAAAAACTGTTTAGATCAAGCTATTTTGTGTATTTTTTTGAGTCGATTTCTCGCAGATACTTTTAAAAATATGTTTTAAACACATTTAACAATTTAGATTATTAATATTTGATCAAAAAATAGAATGTCTATATTTTAGCAAAATGAGATATTCCTTATTCTAACTTACTCTCTACATACATACATATACATACATATATATATATATATATATATATATATATATATATATATATATATATATATATATATATATATATATATATATATATATATAGGGGATGGCTCCATAGACCAACACTTTTTTAGACCAATATTAGACCAGCGTTTAAATTCTTGATTCTCGATTAAATTTTAACGATCCGAACCGTTCAATGTGTTTAAAATATGTTTTTAAGGGTACCCACGAGAAATCAGCTCAAAATATTACCAAAAAATACTTGATCCAAATAGTAGTTCAAAATGCTGACAGGAACTGTTTTATGAGTCACAGGATCAAGTCCATTCCGATAATATTTTGAACTGATTTCTTGCGGGTACCCTTAAAAACATGTTTTAAATACATTGAACGGTTCGGATTATTAAAATTTAATCAAAATGAAGAATTTAGATGTTGGTCTAATATTGGTAAAAAAAATATTGGTTCATATAGTCTTTCCCATATATATATATATATATATATATATATTAAGTTTCTAATAAGAGATTCCTTATTTTGCTACGGTGCGGATCTCTTATTTATTGATCAAATGTTGATGATCCCAACTGTTCATTGTGTTTAAAATATATTTTTAAAGGTTAATATGAGAAATCAGTTCAAAATATCATCCGAAAATATTTGATCTATTCAATTTTTCATAAAATTATTCTTATTTGTATTATCAAAAATGTTCTTCTCGATATTTTTTGAGCCAATTTTTTGCGGGTACCCTTAAAAACATATTTTAAACACATTGAACGGTTCGGATTATAGCAAAATTTGATTAGATAATAAGACGTTCGCACCGTAGCAAAATAATGTATTAGAAGGAAATATGATTATTAACACACACATATGATTATTAACATTTTCTAACACATAATTATAATCTGATAGTTGCTAGTAATTTTGTTCCATGAATAAGATATATTTTAAGTCCATCCTCCAGATAAAAACAGGAATGTAGTTAATTTATAATGTATGGAGTAGTAAGTTTGAAAGGTAGATCCGGTTAGAAAAGTTGAGAAGGATATACAAAGATTTAACATTGTTGTTAATTCAGAAGTCGTAGGATTTGTATAATTAGGGGGAGCAAATTGGGATATGGATCAATTTTAGGGTTTTTATGTAATTGCTGGAATATATTAGTCAATACCGATGCGTTCAGAATCATCAGCAGCCCAAAATCTGAAATCGAACGATTTGTACAGGTTCGTCTCCCTCTTTCTCTGTGTCTGTGTCTGTGTCTGTGTTAGACTCTCTCTCTCTCTCTCTCTCTCTCGTCGTCTCTCTCGTTTTCCTGTCTTGTATGAGTAGTTTAGATGCTTGACATAATATGTTTGGGATCTTATAAATGATCACTCATCGGAAATAAAACGATCTGATTTCACCAGATCAACCCCTAACCTATTATCCAGCAATAACCTAGAATTAGGTAGCTATGTCATGCTTAGCTCTCTCTCTCCAACCCGCAAACGGATCTGACATTCTGCTCCAAACCCGTGAATGGTTCCCTCCAGCCCGAGCCCTGGTCGCCCTATCCGCTTTCCGCCACACCCGTATTGCTTTCGCCACCGGAAAGCACCAATCAACTGAGGACGGTGACACATCACTCGGCGACGACCCGCTCGCCGCCTCGAGTGGGCAGTTGATCGTGGGGGTCGAGAGCCGCTACCGTGTCGTCTACCGATTGGTCAATTCCATATACGTTCTGGGAATCACCACGGCGGATCAAGATGACAGTATGAACAATGTGTTTGAATGTATTAGTATAGTGAACCAGGCTGTTAGCGTAATTGTTACTGCTTGTCGTGGAGTTGATGTGACGCCGGAAAAGCTTAGTCGGAAATACGCTGAGATATATATGGCGTTGGATATAGTACTAAAGGGGGTTAGTAACATTAGGCTGGCAGCTATGCTCGGTACAATGCACGGCGAAAGTATTGCCAAGATGGTGCATTCGGCCTTTGATGCGGAGAATAAGGTTAGGGGGGCTGATAGTTGGAGCAATTTGGAAATCCAATCACTGGAACAACAGGCGGGAGTGGAGTCATTTTCAAATGCTAGCTTTGAATTGCCGCCAGAGACGTTGGAGGCGGGCGATGAGGTGGCAGTGGCACTCACTCCGAATGTGATCAGCACATCAAGTGAACAACAGGATAAGGAAGTGAAGTCTGAGGAGGGTGAAGGGGAGAAAGACCCATTTGCAGCCAGCGATGCTCTTGGAAAACCTGAGGAGCTTTTGGGTGGTTTTAAGAAAGATAAGGGTCAATCAGCTACTGATTTGACCCTAGCATTGGCAGGTCTTGAGGTTACTTCACTGCCACCTCCTGCGGCTACAGAATCAACCCACATTGGTGTTGAGGGTTTTGAAGGGGAATACGGTGGTATAGAATTTAGCCATGATGGTTCAACCTTAGCGGAGGATTTTGAAGGGATGAATCAAGCTTGGGGTGGTGGGTTGGATGCATCAGAATTTGTGGGTCCCAAGAAAGTTCCAAAATCCCAGGGGCTCAGTGGGCTTGAATTGCTACAAACTGGGAGTGATGCGCCGCCAACCGCGCCAGCTGGTGGTGCCACTCCTCTTGAAAACCTTTTGGTGACAAAAACTGAAATGAAGGGCCCTGAGATGCATATTTCAGAAGAAATTAGTGCTGAGTTCAGGGAATCGTTGCTCGCTAGGGTTGGCTTAATGGGTGTGGTGTATTTAAAAACATTGCCCCCAAAAGCTTCTGGCGATAAAGAAACCGAGTTTTCGTTTAAGGTTGAGGGCATGAATGGGGTTAAGAGAGTGGTCATGCAAAGCTCTCGTGTAAGTAGCCTTGGAAATGGGATGTTTCATGTTAGAACTGCACCCTCAGAGGAGCCTATACCCGTGCTGAAGTATAGTTTTCTTCCCCGGTCGACTCCATTGCCTTTGAGAGTTCGTCTTATCAAACGACATAGTGGGACTTTATTATCAGTGATGGTGCAGTACGTTTCGAACCCTGATCTGCCAGCTCCGTTGACTGATGTTACGTTTGTTGTGAAACTGCCGGTGGATCCGACTTTGTTGAAAGTTTCACCAAAAGCTGTATTGAACAGATCTGAGAGAGAACTGAAATGGCATATTGAAGAGATTCCTTTGAAGGGTTCCCCTGGTAGGCTGAGGGCACGGATGCCTGTGGACTCGAGTGAAGAAGATGGTGGGGAGGAAATTGAGGTTGTTGGTTACGTGAAGTTTTCTATCCAAGGAATTCGATCATTGTCTGGGATTTCTCTACGGCCTGCTTCAGAGGGTAAGGTGGACTTTTACGAGGTTAACCACAGGTATGAGAGTGGCGTATATACGTGCAATTGAAAATTCAAAAATTCTTTTTTGCGTTGAGTTTCTTTCTGTTTCTGTTTGTGTCAGATGAGTGTGTGGTTTGGAGTTGTTTGTATTGAGCTGTACCCTGTAACTTTAGATTCATTGTTTTGATATGAAAGTTATGTATTTTCCAGTTACCAGCTGTTGGCTTTGCAATATGTGGTAAGTTTTCTTCTGGATATCTGTTTCAGTTTTAAACTGGCAACTTTGTACTCTGACCGAAAAATGTTACTACTTCATCCAGGAGTCCGAATTTGGCACACTATTAGATTCAACTCATTTAAAAGCTTAAACTGTTAAAGAGTGATAATTTTTGTTATTTATATTCTCAACACGACCCTCATAGTAGCCAAACTCTCATTCACAAGGGGTTAAACACGTGCAAATATTTTAAGCAATAAGTAGGCGGCGAGGTTCGAACAAAGGATCTATTACCTGCTCTGATGTCCTATTAGATTGTTAACCACTAACTCATCCAAAAGCTTAGGCTCTTAGAGAGGAATAATTTCATTATTTATACTTTCAACAGATACATTTATATCTGCAGAAATAGTAGTTTTAGAAAAGGTAAAGACATCTGAAAAGTGGTGAGTAATGTATTGGTATGGCTAACATATTATTTGAGCATATGTCATATGTACAAGTGTAAGACTGGGGATGCTATGCTGCAATTAACTTTACATTCCAGGCATGAAAGGGATTTCAATCTAGAAGATTGGAAGGTGCTTTTTATGTGAATTATGTTTCATTTACATTGGGAATGGATGAACTTTATTTCTTGCTTTATGTGACAATTCTGATAAAAGCAGTAGGACCATTATGGGCAACCTGGTAAGGGTGCGAGAGTGTTGTTTAATTTGATGGACCTTCTCAGAAAGCTTTTTGCGGTTGTTTCCATTGGTGAGAGGGAGGATACATAGAGGTTGGAGGTTGTTTAAGCAGTGCCCATTTTTTTGCGAGAAATCTTCTTTGAAGTAAGGGATTGAGAAGCCTCTTCTCCTTGCAAAGAGGTTTAGGTCCAGTCAGCACCTTTTAATTTTTGTTTTTTCCCCGGACTGCAGCATATGAGAACATAAACATAATTACTGTCGACACTTTGATTTACCGGCACGCATTTTACGGTACAAAGTACATTTTTGTGAAGAGCTCCCATGGATTTTGGTCATTTGAATGGAAGATGCATAGATTGTTTCGAATTAGCTTCTCTTCTCTTGATGAGAATTTACTCCTCCTAATGCTCCTTTACTACACGTAGGTCTATCCGTACAATAAAGAATGAGTTATGGTTTACTGTTCACCAGCTTTCGTCTGTATGAATTTACTGTTCTACCTCATTCTTAATCTTTTTCCACCCGCTGGCTGGAGTGTTGGCCAGTATTGGGCTGTTCAGAAGACTTGAGTACCCTGACTTCTTATTGTGTGCGTCAATTTCAGTCACAACTTGCTCACTGAAAACTTTAAACCTTTTTCCCTTTAATATCATAGGTTTTAGATAGGGTGTGTTGTATTGTTATTTATGTTGAAAATTTATCCTTAATTCTTTTGGCTTGAAAAGCGCTAACCGAGTACTTATATTGCAAAGAATCAATCATTGGTTGAAGTCCTAATTTTTCCTAATGGGCACGCGCCAATGAGGCATAGTGTGTAATTATTAACCACAAAATTGCACTGTCTGCTGAAGCACTGTCTGCTGAAATTGTAGTGAAACTGATAGAACTGATTATCTAGTACTTCTGTTTTGGTCATTTTGAGGACTTGCTCTTTGAGTTCCTGGCTAGAATTCAACTACGTATTGTTCGATTCCTGCAAATTAAGTGGGTGTAAAGTACTGTTTTGATATATGTGTGGGGTTAAGCAGCTAGAGAGCGGTTTTTATGTGTGAAGCGTTGTCAGATACGATTCACGTTAGAACTGATTATCTAGTACTTCTGTTTTGGTCATTTTGAGGACTTGCTCTTTGAGTTCCCGGCTAGAATTCAACTACTTATTGTTCGATTCCTGCAAATTAAGTGGGTGTAAAGTTGGGACTGTTCTGATAAATCTCTTGGTTGTCAAAATATGTAGATATGGAAGTAGATATGTAGCTATTATGTGTTTGTGTGTGTGATGGCAAAATAAGGGTAAAAAGCAGCTTGTCTGCCTCATCTCTTTTTGAGGTTATTGTCCTGGGTTGGTTCTGATGATCTGTGGCAGAGCTTCATCTTGGATAATATATTCAAATGATGTACTACTTCACAAGTGCTTCCTTTACTATCTTCATAATTTCCTCAACTATGTTATGAGTATTTCATTCAGATAATGCCTCTATTTTTTTCTTTTGGCAAATATAATTTCTGGTGAAATCAAAATGTTTCGGAAGTTCTTGAGTTGGCATGGTTATAAGTGGAAGGACTGGTACTAGCATCGTATAATATCCTGTCCTGTACCCGATTATCGGTCTTTTGCTATAGGTATATATCATGTACCCATATTGTGGACAGCAATGTTATTAATCTCGTCTCATATTGGCCTGGAAATGATACTGGACCACCGGTGTATTGTTTTTGTCTGTTTCGGCCAATACCGGGCAATACTATATGTAAATAATTTTATTTTTTAATTTAAAATAATATTTTTTTGGATATTAAATAATAAATTAGAACTAAAATCATGAACTTTTAATTGGGGGAGAAGGTGGAGGTTGCAGTAGGGAGGGATATGCAGCAAATTTGGCGTGAGGAGGAGGGAAGGTACTGTAGTGGGGGGGGGTGTGGGAGGGAAAGAATCTGTCGACGATGAAGGAGAAGGGAGGTGATCAGGTGTGGTTGGCCCGTGGTGTGGAGGGGGAGGTGATTCCATGTGGTGAGGTGCATGGTATGTACACACACATATGTATTAATACATGTATAGTGTGTACAATTAAAAGTTAATTACGTGAATTAAAATCATTACTTAAAATCAAATTAAATGCTCAAAATACTAAAATCATTTATTATTGAATTTAAAAATACAAGCCTTTACAAGATTGATGAACTCGTCTGTGTAAAAAAAATCAAATTTATTGGACGCAATCAAATTACATTTGTCTCAAAAAATAAAAGGTAAGAATAATGTTGACAATGCATTTCAAAACAAACTTATCGGATCATGTGGTCACCAACGTCCGAACTTATTAAAAAATGTTGCACTCATTGAGTTGTACAAAAACATACGATAATATCTAATTTTTAGAGTCGGATGCATTATTTTAGTGGCAAAGTAGGCCCTAAATTCATATTGTCAATAGTGAGAATTGAGTGTGTAACTAGTCTGGTTTGATCCGATTTGGTCGAATAATTCGGATTAAACCTGTAACATCGATTTGAGATTTGTAAATCAAAATCGAACCAAACTTTTTTGATTTGATTCAGTTCAATATTTTCAATTTCAGTTTAGTTTCCGTCTGGTTTTAATTTAATTGGGTCCGAGTCTAAATTAAAAAAATTCTAAAAAATTAAGAGGGCCATGTTAAATGGGCCAAGTCTAAATTGATTTTTTTTCTTAAAAAACATGAGATATCACATTCAAACAACAAATTTAGAACACAAAATTGAAGAATCAGAAAAATCAAGTATAAAAAAATCCCAAAAAAATTGCTTAAAGAACTAGAAAAAAGTGTTTAGTTTAGCCCTTAGATTTTTTATTCTTTTAGGGGTTTGGTTTAGTACCAACCAGGTCGATCTGGTTCGACTCGATTCACAGGGACGAAAAATCGAACTGGATTTTAAAAAAATTCCAAGTTAGACCGGACTGGACCGGACTAATTTGACTGAAAAACAAGACCAAATTGCCGATTCAGTCAATTTTCCGACTTTAGTTTACACCCCTAGTGGAGAACTGAAAACGCATCAAAAGGCGGCTGCCTTAGGAGGATGGAACATCTTCACATGAGGTAAGCAGAACGCCCTGAAATTGTCGAAAACCATAAGAAAGCTTCATTTAATGGTTAGAAACCTCATAAGAAGTCCACATTATAATATCCCAAAAAATAACCAGCTGTTATAAAACTAGTACGGATACTAAATAAATTTACAGAATATAAATAAGTAGTGAACACAAAAGATATAAAAAGATAGTCACTTCAAGAACTATCAAGAACAAAATAGATCTTCAGGATCTATATAATTTTATTCAATATTTTATCTTATGAACTTTCGTCTCTTTTCAATCTCTTTTTCAAAACCTTCGTAGTTCAGTCCAAGTTATGCTTACAACCGTTGCCAATTATATAGGCAAAAAACTTCAACCAAACATTAAAAGAAAATACTGTGACAACCAATAAGTACTATTTACACATTTATTATCTTTGACATTTGTCATCCAACATTTATTAGTTTTCAACACCAGCATCCATTTTAAAATCATAATAAGTAGAAATTTCACTAGAATAGACTATATTCAACTAACACAGTGCGAGATGATCATAGGAGTAATGTATCAACAAATTTCTCCATCTTAGAACAAAAAATAAGGCTGAAGTGAAAACCTACACTTGTAATATCTACAAGGCTTTTGACAACTATCACTCTGAAAATCATTCTCTTTTGCTTGAAATAAAATGATTGCTTGTCCTTATTCCAACAAGATCCTGCATCATAAAGCAGGTTTGGATATTGCTTTTAACCATCATGCATGGGAAGGTTGAGATCACTCCTAAATTGAAATAAAAAAGAGAACTTTTAATTAGATATTTCCCAATATAAAGTATGAAAGATGAACTTGAGAAAGTGCATACAACATTAAGTATCATGAATGCAGGGAGTAGATTACTTTATGTGTTTTGACCATGGATTCATAGAGGACTTTAGCGAGGGAAAGAAATGATAAGATAATAAAGTGAAGAATTGAACTTTAGGACCCATTTGTTTGACGGGACTAATAGTGAAGGGATATATAATCTTATCAGACATATAATTTCACTAAATTAATAGTGATCAGATTAATAATACTACACACCATGGTATTGTATATTCCACATTTTCTAAGATTATATATCCAAGGCATTTTAATTCAAGTCGTAAATAATTTTTCAAAACACCAAAAAGTTGGTCACCTTGGTTATATAGTCCAATCTGACACTCATATTCGGCCAAATAACTGAACAAAGAAGGGTTTTCCTGACATTATCTATCAATATGTTACTCAAAAAGTAGCGATACCACATGTTTATCTTTGGAAAGCCAAAAACATGCCGGCATTATCAATTGCAAGAACTCAATTGTTCACCTTCCTACACTTGTGATGTGTGATAACATAAAATGATTTATGGTGACAAGTTTAGAGAGCCATGACAAATTACATTCTAGTTACTGTAATGTGACAAGTGAAAGTGTTGTACTCAACCAGTGAAGCCTAGCAAAGTAAAATGGTAGACCTTACTGATTTCATCAAATATTCTTGTTGCTGAGCATGTCTAAAACACTGAATGCAGCTTTCTGAAAACTTTCTTTCTGTTCCACTAGAGTTCTCTTCCTCTCAAGAGCATTGTCTTTGCACTTCTCTATGTCTTCCATAATTCCAGTGGAGTTTCCATCAATTTCACTGAGGAGCATTCCATCAAGGTTAAGCTTAGAACTTAGAAGAGACTATAGAAGATAAACTCACATCTACAATTGACTGTTCGTGCACATGAACTTATTCCACATGCCACAACGACAGAGTGCGTATGAGAGCATTCAAGTGTAGCTGTGTGGTGTGGAGAGAGAGAGGGAGAGAGAGAGTTGACCAAAGAAAAAAGGGTATTAAAGGAGAATCAATGGGACTGCAATGGACAAATGGTGGTAGTACTGAAAAATCTGTAAAATAAAGTAACTTTACAAGCATTCCACTACTGAAGCTAGAATATGTCTTCAATAGAGATACAAGGAGAAGGTAGTGAGAGTGACAAAGGAAAACCAATAGATTCGCATTTTGTAATGAATATAAAGGTAATGAAACAAAGTACATATAACCTTGTGGTAGAGAACTTTATCCATTAATCTCCATCATGGTACAGCGTATTTGAATGTCGCTAACAAAACAGAATCTGGGACCAACTTAACAAAGCTTATCAACTCACTCAATCATCTTAAGCATGTTCTCCATTGCTGCTTGCATCTGCTGTGAGAGATCTGTACTTACAAAAATAATGAACATAATAATTTACACCAGCAGAAACTGATTGAATAAAACATAGAATTCCTCATAGAAAAAGGAAAGTTCATGTGCTACTTAACAAGAACAGATCTGGACTTCAACATAATTCATCAGAAATTATTTGCGTAGACACTAAACTGGAAGTACTCAAAAACACACTCAGCATAAAATGGGATACATTATCAGCGAATTCTTCATTTTTCAACATGATTACAGCACAATTACGAAAGATACGAGTGACAAACTCAATAATTGCGATGCCCATGACTCTTATGATCTACGTAAGCATGTCTTAAACATTCAACAAACCCCACATTAAACTTATCAGTTTCACTAGGTTACCTGTGAATGATGGCGATGCCCGTGACTCTCTGTAAAGTACAAAATGGGGAAAGAAAAACTGATCAAATGGGAAACGCAACTGATGATAGATTTCAGAGAAGTCTCATCATATATTCTCTTCCTTTTACCAATAGCTCAGGTGGAAACAGAGACCAAATTGCAAGATCGTGATGACTACAGTTTGATTCGTATACAAGAATCTGGAGGGTAAGAAAATTATTCAGTATCAGTTAAGATTCAGGATCGAAGCGAAACAAAGTTACATGTTAGATGAGCAGTTTAAGTTTAACTAGCATGAACACCACTTTGCCCCTTGATGAGTAAGCTCTGTAATCCAAGGAAATGAATGTCAGATTCTCCCCTCCTCCCGGAAGCATAGTTCTGCCATCAATCCTAAAGAGCAGGGCAATGGATAGCAGAACAAGTATGGTAGGCAGTAGGCACTAAGTTTACCGACCTCCCCTGGCTCCTGAAAGTTCCCTCCCCGGGGTGGGGGCCAGGCTGTGCCGTAATGTGGGTCCCATGTGCAGGACCGCAGCCGGATCTTTATTCATGGAAGTCCAAATTGAGATGTCAATTTTTATTGACAAGCTGCACCCATCTTTTGCGACCTTTTTTTTTGAACTAATCTTTTGCGAATGTCTTATAATTTTTTCTTTTCTACAAAATACGATGTTGTATAAGTAAGACTTCAGAATCCTATGCCCAACTCAGCTCTTGCCAATATGGTTTTATTGTCAGCAAGCATTATCCAGTCGATGAAAGATATGAGTGTTTCGAGAATAAAAGAAATAGACTACCATGGATCCCATTCCTGTAGAGTCTTGAAGGATAGGAGACGTTAACTGTCTCAGAAAGTATCGTATCCCCTATCTTATGACATTCCAAACTTTTTGAAGACAAATGGCTCCATGTCCTACCAACCTACATCATCTTGAATGGTTCAACACGCGCACGTGAGGTTGTGGAACGACCTTATGCACGAGCAGTTTAATTTAATATATATCAATGTCTCACTTCGCTCGTTGTAATATTCATAAATATATCGCTTTGCTCTTTTTAATATTGTTATAATTAACTCCCGACTCTCCGTCTCTGTCTTTCCAAGATAGGAATCATCGGTATAACTTCCCTGTGCTTCAAGCTGCTAAGTGAGTTTGCTTCCCTTCTCTACACTCCATTACAGACATATTTAGTTGTAGCACTTCGTATACTCCAAACAAAGTAATTTGAATCTAGTCAATGAATGTGTGGATCAAGCTCTAGCAATTGCAATCTGACAAAGCAAACTAAGAACTTAATATAATTCTGATTCTGTTGTAACTTTCCAGCCATAATGACATGTGTTGCCGGGCACCACAAAAAAGTCTGGACAGCAGTTCCACCACGTCTCATCCATCAATCCCTCAAAGCATAAATAGCAACCCAAATTAGGCTTGGGAAGGATATCCGTCTTCCTAATTATGCATCTTCTCCAACTAAATTCACAGAAATACACATTTTCTAAACCTATTTCAATTCAAGGAAAAATTATTTATCAGATCTAGGTACACACTATGAACTATCTATCATTGACAGAGTTCAAAACCATACTTTAACAACAATAAAGAAAAGAAAACGTTCGTTATACAGTAAAAACACAACAGCATTAAATCACAGGGAAAATTGACAGGTAAAGAAAGAATTCACGAAACATGACGATCAAAACATAGAGAACTTGAGATTCAAGTGAGATCACGCAACTACTGTCAATGAATCATGGACTTCAAAGAATTCACTCTCATCAATTGAGTGTATAAAGAGAAATTTCTCACGTCATCAACAGAGAAAAACTGGCTTCGTACCAAATTAACAGTTCCTAATAATATAAACAGCGCATTTCGGATTCATCTGATTTGGTTGCGATCACATTATAGTTATCAAGCTAGTATGTGTATACACTGATATTCCCAGTACAGATACATAAATACATATATACATACATGCAGACAAACACACGTGCGCGCGCGCGCGCGTGTATATATAATAGAGAGAGAGAGAGAGAGAGAGAGCTCAGAATCAAATTCTTACAGCGGAATAAGTTGGTTTTTGGAAGGAGAAGAGGCCATTGCATATTTCCGAAAGGTGGAGAGAGAAGCAGTGATTAAGCGCGCTGGTTCTGATTGGGCGGTATTAAATAGGACAAAGGATGGGCTATTGACGGTCCAGTCCACTAGCGAGAAGTCGTAGCCCATACCAAAGGCCTAGGTTTGTGCCAGTGATTGGGCTGTCAAGTCAGTGGAACCCTCAAAACCCAGGGCTCAGACATCGTCATTGTCCAAATCAACAAAAAAATTATTTAAAAAAAAAAAAAACAGCCATTTACTTTAGAAAAAGTCTAGGGTATCAGAAAAAAAAAAATCAAAAATATTTCCGATTTTAAAATCAAAGGTCATGATTCACTTGAATTTGTGGACTGGCATTTGATTTTAAATTCGGAAAAGTTTTTAAATTTTTTTGGTATTGTAGCACTCCTATTTACTTTACGCTCAGTTTGAATTGACATTGTACATCTATATTTTCAATATTTGAATTAATTATCTATCCATACATAAGAATGGAAGTTGAAATTGAAATAAATTCGTTTAATTTAAAACTTAGTTTTCAGTAAATTAATCAACAATATACATTCTTATGATAATTTTAACTGAAAAAAAAATTAAGAGATTGAGAAAAGAAAGTAAAAATTATAATGTATTTTAACACTTTAGTTTACTTTCTTTTTATTTTCTCCTATTTTAGAGGTAAAGTCATGTGTTTAAAAAATGATTATACCATTCTCCTGTTCGTTTTCCTTCAAACTATTCCCTTTCTTTCCTAAAATGCAATTCAAAAAAAATAAAATCATTTTTAAATTTCCCACTTTCCCTTTAAATTCCTCAACCCAAACGAAACGTTAGAGATTGGTAAAAAAGTTGGAGAAAAAAAATAGCGAGTGACCTCGTTCTAAAAAACAAAGCCTTTTATTATTTAATCACAATTAAAAATTCATTTACTTATTAATCACAATATTCAACAGACCCTTTTATCTTAACAACAACAACAACAACTATTCTACCCAACTAAAATAAAAATACGGAATATATTTAAGGGATATTAAAAATGTGTAGGTGATTAATTACTTTGAAGATGAGACAATTGTGCATAAATTTCAAAACATCGCGGTTACAAATTTTATATATCTTTAATTTTGCTATCACAAGAATGAAAATATCGATACCGTGAAAGTTTTAAAAAAACTCCAACTTTTCTATAATGATTTAATTCTAAAAAATCTGCATCGGCATAAGACTTTCATGTTGAGTGGACAAATAATAAAACAATTTTAAAATCGTGATAGCTATATTCTATCAAACTTTACAATTTCAAAATATGGTCCTATATATATACCATGGAGACTTCAAGGATTAATATAGATAGGGTCATTACCATAGTCAAATTGTAATTGTTTCATAAATAAATAACTCTATGTACATTAATCAAAACCTTATCATCTATTTCCAACAAAATTGAAATTTAAAATGTGTACTTTTAGATAAATACATCTGAATATGGAATCAATTTAAAGCCGTCTCCAAATTTAAAATTTAAAATGCTTAAGATTTATAGATTTTATATATCCCATTAATTTATGTAGTAATACATATTTTATTGATCATGTAACGACCCGAAAAATTTTAATGATCTTTTTTTTTTATTTTAACTTAAAATTGTTAAAATGATCTATAATTAGTCAATTAGAATTTAATACTTAATTAATATTAATTTAAAGAGAAATTTCTCAAGTTTAAAATTTAAAACATAATAAAACAATTAAAGTATTATCTCAATTTCTAAAGAGTAATAGTGGCGAAATAATTTAAATAACACAACTAAAATTAACCACACACACGGAGACCTTCAGTGAACTTCCGACGGACTGATTACTGGTACACACAAGGTTCCGCTATCTCGGGATCTTTTTCCTCCGCTTCGGTAGCCACCACTTCTGCTTCTGGTTCAGGTTTAAGTTCGAGCTCGTCTCCTACATCTGGCTCGGGGCCAGGGTACAACGTACCATGAGTATTGTAACTTTTAATATTATTATTAGCGTGGTTCAAATTACCATTTCCATTCTTACACCCATGCTTAGATTCCCATACGCTGTGTTTCCAAGCGATAGATTCCCATACACGGGTCGCGAACCCGCACGGCTCAAGATCTAACTCAACTCGCAACACCAGCACGGCTCAAGATCTAGCATGTAACAATTCTCCAATCCATCACATAGTCAATCCACAATCAACGGTCTCACAAACCTACCACCTGTGGTACCACCATCCCGCGTCCTCAGCCCCCCAACCCATGCGTGTCGAGCTTTTAACCAGCCTCGATCCCGTACATGCTATACCATGATCATGCGTGTCGAGCTTTCCACCAGCCTTGATCCCGTACATATCAGGCGGTGGCAGCCGGCCTAGACCGTATGGATGGTACCCTCCAATTTTCGCCAGGTTAAGTCCCCTAAACTAAGCCATGGCACATAACACATTAAAATTTTTCCATTTTTATTATTAGTCCTAAGTTGCATGCAATACGTGGGGTGACTACGTTTTTCATGCAAAATTCTCCACAATTAATAACTAAAAACATAGAAGAACATGCTATCAATAATAATAATTTAATACTTGCATATCTCAAAATATACCTACGAAAGTTAGTCTTGTAAAAAAAATCATATAAAATCGCCCGATGGTCCGATTATACTCTAGTTTGCGCTGTTACCAAGCTAAGACTGAACCCTAACTATTTCATGTTTATCACTTTATTTAGTTCTCAAGGTAACTGTTTCAAAATTCCAAATTAACGTAATTCACACAGTTTTATACCCTTGTCACGAAAACGGCCATAAAATCCACTCTGGGACTTCGTTTGAGCCCCGGAAAATTCCAAAACGTACATAAGATTAAGATCTACATCTTTCCTGAAGAAATGATCTTAATTTAGTTTTGTTTCGGTTCCCAAATGATAGCCCAAAGTGGCTGGAATTTTCGGACAGAATCTGTTGCGAGATTGCCGACCTCTAAAACGGCCATATTTTCCTTTTCCGATATCCGTTTTAGACCCGTGAGATGTCAAAACGAATGTTAGACAATTTTCTACGTTTCTAGATCAATAAACACGTAATTTATATCCAGAAAAATTATCGTTTTGCAGCCCGAAGTGGCTGTCTGAAATTGATTTATTAACCCGTTTATACTAATAATCTAACACACTACATACGTACACGCATGAATTTTATAAAAACAATAATGTAGTACTTACTTGTGTTTTTCTTTCACGTGTGAATAAACACTTTGATTCGTCTTTCCACCCACAAAAATCCGTTAGATCACTCGCGAATAGAGCGAAAACGAGAGATCTAGAGTGAAAGAGAGAGGGGCTTAGAGAGAGAGACTTAGAGAGAGAGAGAGAGAGAGAGAGAGAGAATTCTCTGCCGAGAGAGAAGAGAGAGGAATTATGGGGAAAATTAGAATTTAGGAAGTTAAGAAAAGGGTGGAGGAGAGAGTGGGGATAAGGAATGGGTTAGTGGGTGGTTTAATAGTTATCTATAATTATATTAAATAGTAATACATGGTAATTAATTAATAATTGATATATAAATACAATAATACAATAATAATATATGCACAAATACATATGTACTTAACTCATTATAACCCTACTAAATAAAATTAGAAATTAAATGTTTAATAAAAAATCATTGGGCATATATTAAAATTCTAAAATTTGGGGTCCTTACAGATCATATATTTCTAAATTTAAAACCTTTCTTTTAGTCAAATGGAATCCCGTGTTGAAGTTTAGATGGTGCTTTTTGCTTTAGTTTCTTGAGAAATAGAGAGGTATGAGGTCCTATTTGTAACTCTCTTAGACACTTGCTATGAACCATTAGTCTAATTTCGAGTCCTAAACAAACATGGTTGTGAGTTTCAAACGTTGTCTTAATAATCCATTTATATTATGATTTTTAGCATAATTTTCCTACTCTACGAATTTCATAATTTTAAAGTCGTTTATCAAATGGGCCGAGTAGGTGTCTGGAGAGAGACCAAGGTGCAGGGTTTTCGGAGGGGAAAATTATTCAGTGCTACTCTCACGAGTTGGGATCATATCCCATATTAATTATGGTGTCAAATAGTGGACAAAGGAGAGTTATTACACTGTCAATAGTTACTTTTTCCAAAGACATCTTAGATGCACGTGTGTAAATATAAAACCATGTGTAAGGTTAAACAAAGAAACTTGTAATCTTGTCATTTCTACCACAAGTCAAACAATTGTTAAGACTGATTCTTAAGTTTATCCCTAAACAGAAACTCAAATTTAAGACAATATTATTAGGGTTGGTTAATAACCCTCCCACACACCAAAATTCTATTGTCTAAATTTGACCAGTATTTTAATTTGAATTTTAAATAACTTCAAGATCTGAATATAAACCAACAGTTAACAGTAAACACAAATCAAACTACTATTTTATAACTCGATCACTTCACATCAAAGTTATCAATATTGTACCGACACACTTACCGTTTTTGTTATTAGTACGTTACGTAGTGGTAAAAGTTTGTTTCGACATACCGAACTAGTAAGGAGCCGATATTGACCAGATTAGCCGGTATTGTTATTAGAATTTTGGTACGGTACGTAAAGTTGACGGTACTATTTTTCTTTCGGTGCGTACTGGTTGATACATTATCAATAACAGCTTCGCATTTCTCAAAGTTTAAAAATTGTTATGGTACAAAAGTTAATCATTAGTTTATCGCTAGTCATATTCATATTTACTGATTGCGTTAAGTAATAATGTACTTTGAAAGTAACAAATGTTCTATGTGTGAGTCTACTAACAAGATGAATGTCTTATAGGATGAATAGATACCGCGAGAGAAAGATAAAGGGATGCATTAATAAATAATGAGAAAGAAAACGGTTTAAGATTTAAGAGCCTTTTATACTAACTTTTATATTATTGGTGGACTAATTTTGCGAGTCGTTTGTATTCTCTGGGTGGTCTTCAACACTAAGCAACAAAGAATTGAAAACGGTTGGGTTGAATCTTAATTCTATTGCAGTCCTATTAGACCTTCATGAGAGGATAAGAAACAACAGTGAATAAGAGAAAGCATAAAAGTAAGAATCCAAATGTAAATAGAATAACAGTCGACGAACAATAAACTCTAACAAAGATTCTGGAAGAGAGATACGTATAGTTACATTTATCTATGATGTTTGTCTAGATTTCTATGATCGTCGATGGTTGTCTTCATCTGGATATGGGAAATTGACGACAATGGTTGACGATGGAAGACGAAAGAGTCCATAGAAATAGAAAATGGAAGTGATGCCTAGATAGGACTGGGGGAAATGGAAGAGTCCAGAGAGGCGGGGAGTTTGATAACCAGCCTAAAAAGAGGTGGAAGAGTCCGGAAGGTCTTGTGACGTTTCAAGACAATAAGGGCATTTGGATGTTTTCCCTATGTGGGAAATTAGTATTCCAATATATTAACGGAGAAGTTAACACAGTGAGGATGGAATTGGTGGGAAGGAAGTGCCGCCAATATTCTCAAGTAAAGTAGGAGATGACAGTGTCATTTCAGAAACTCAAGGGAAGATCCTGTAATTGTCAAAAACCTTAGAGGAGGTTATTGAAATTTACCCTTCTTTTTATCACTTTCATACTCGCTTTTGTTTTATATTTTATTAACTTATATACGTCTCTCAATATAATTTGATTGCTATTTGCTAAAACTATAGGTTTTGAATAGAAGTTTTGGCACTTTATACAAGAAGAGTAGACCAGTAGATTTATCTTTAAATATCTTAAGTTAAGAGGTAAACTTGACAATTTCAATTCAATATTTATTTTAATTGAGCAAGATAACAATTACCTTACAAAAACCACAAATTCTGCAAGAACTCGATCCGGTTTTTTTATTATGATTTAGTTCATTGCCGAGCAAAGAAAATAAAAGGGTTTAGTACTTCATTTCAAAACTAAACAACCCCCTAATGATAGGTCGCGTTTTCAATCGATTGAATAGTCAATTAGTTCATGACATGTGTCGCTCTTAGAATTATCCTCGCCAAAAATAACTCTAAATTTTTTCTAATGTGAATTCCACAATCTTATCTTGGTTGGTTTAAATACAATTTAGCGACAACTAATTAAATTCAGAAGTCATCAATCGTGAGGTAGTGTTGTAGGGTGATTGGAAAAATAATTAATTAATGGGCTCTCCAATATGATTTAGTCACACGCTAAAAAATACAATTTCATTTTTTTGAAAACTAAATAATCCCCCAAATCATGGGATGTGTTTTTAATTGTTTGAACAGAAACAGTTAGAAGTGACAACAATTAGCAGCTCAATCATTGACTGACATTAAATCATCATGTTTGCTAATGACTAGTACTAACAAAGGAATCTTGATAAATTTTTGTGTTGAATTGCACATATATCTTATTACAATTATAGATTTTCAAAAAGCAGCAACATTCCAATTTAAATTCAACGATCAAGATTTTACGTGACAGTACACTCACCTCATGATCCAAAGTGATGATGAGAAAGGAAAGAGAAGGTGGGAGTGTCTTGAAAACGCGGTCAGAGGTGGTGGTCGGCAGAAAGTGTTAGGTTTGTGATGGCTCCGAGAGAGAGAGAGAGAGAGAGAGAGAGAGAGAGAGAGAGAGAAATCATCAGGTGATATTTGAACTAATTTTGAGGAATTCTTTTACTCTTAGCCGTTTGATGTTGTCACGTGTCCATTCCAGGATTATCCAAGTGTAGGAAACATTGTAGAGGACCCAAACTCCCATTCAACTACTATTATCCATATTAATGTACTAGCGGGTACCCGTGCCTAAAGGCACGAAGCAAATCTGTCCCACCAAATTAATCCAAAATTGATTCCTCACAAAAAGCACAAAGTAAATCTAAGTGCACGTCAAGTGAATCTAAAATCAATTCGTCACGAACCGATAGGCAAATCTAAATTAAATTGTACTTACCTATAGACACTTATTGAAATCATGATTGCAAGTTAAATCAATACTCTTGATAAAGTGTTGATTACATCAAATCAAATTCAGCTTAATCAATCTACCTTCATGGTATTTCAAGTTCAGTCAGCGACCGTAAGAAAATTTGATAATATATTAACTTGCTAATACACAACCAAAAAACTGACTAATATTTATACCTTTTACGTTACTGGATATTCTAAACTTTAGAACGTTAAACAAATGTCGAATAAAATAGAAAGTAAAGAAACAATGAGTTAGAAGAGAATGAAACTGTATAAATGTTTGATCAACCACAATCTAAACACAAAAATCATACCTGCAAAAAGAAGTAAAATTTGAAATCAGAACAAAATTGAAAATCATTCTTAAAAGTCAAACGATAAAAAGTATTATTTTGGTCAAATACATTATCAAGCGTATTATATCAAGCTCATTACATGAAAAGCCAAAAAGAAGTAAACCATGTTTATAAGGACGTTATTTTTTATCCCAACATACTGAGAGAGAGAGAGACCGTGTAGATGTAGTTAATCAGTGCCTTGAATACAACGCCTTAATAACCATGTGCACCTGTTTTTTTGCCATGTAATGCAAACAAAATACAACATAAAAATGGATGATATGACTACCTTTAAAATACATCCAATATTGGATATTCTAAACAAAACTTTCATGTTTGAAATGAGTTTTTAAAAAAATAGAGATAAAACCAATAGTATTGGGTTGAAGTTAGATTAATTAAAGTAATCACTTTCTTAAATAAAACATGTCATTGAGATACTCTTAGATGGAGATATAGAGTCCAAAATAGTGTATTGGATGCCCTAATAAAACTAATCAAGCCCACAAAATTACTTGCTACAAAATTTAAAAAAAAAAATCTCAGAACAAATATATATATGGCATCACATTTAAGCATACCAATGACATAGCGTATGAAAGCAAACCTGCAGCTCTCGTCTAACCTCAACTCACTTTCACACTTTTGACTTCATTATCTCCAGAATGTCTGAGTGCTATAAGACCAAATTTTAAAGCTTATCCTACAAAGAAAAAACAAATAAGAAGAGTTGATGATAAATTCATGAAGAGTTCAACAAAGAAGAAAATGAGAGTAGATTGAATTTTTCAAGCCTTTCCAAAGTTCCCATTCTATGAAGCTGATCTTGGGTGCGGTAGACCCAAATGAGTCACCATGTGTGGACAACACACTGTGAATTCACTTGTGATGGCATTGAAGCATTGATATACTTGAAAGAGATGACATGGCTAAACTCGAAACAAACAAAGAATTTTTTGACTTTGTTTCTATTAGTCTCTTAGTGTACATGTTAAAAACCCAACACGGCTATCAACACAACTACCTACCATTTAGAACTGTTAATTTGCCTGAAGGTAATTGTTATCCGACCAAAATTCGCAGTGCCAAAATTAGTTTCTCCACAAGTGAGAGGTAAAGATACCCACCTACTACCTATCACATGTTCACATGTCAAAATGAGAGAACCCCAACCATAAAAAAACAAAAATTGCCTCAAGTAAATGCATAAAAAAGGAAAAAATTAAAACAAATAAAAGGAAGAAGATGGAAGATTAAATTGATCTAGAAGTCAGCAAGTTTTTTGATAGTCCACATGTTTTGACTTTGATAGAGCAGAACATATAAAGTTTCAAAGGATAGTATTGCTCTATTAGTTTGTTCATGGACTCATCTTAACTTCTTATCACTTTTAATAAAATCACAATTAGAAGCTCACCAACAGATGCATACTACAGAAATGCCAGATTCAGAAATTGATAAACATAAGTTTCAAAAGAGTACCTCTTCGCGAAGTAATGAAAGTAAGCCACCAGTGCATTGCCATGAGTGGCGGAGGCCAACGATCTGACTACCATCAAGAACCAATCAAACTGATTACACTATCAAATTCATCAAGTCAAGAAGTGACATTTATTATATAGATAAACCCGAATTGAAATTTTGACTTTGAACCACCATCCACAACACAATATATTGGGCACTCCTTCGTGTAAAGTTGTGAGGTAAATCTCCTATACTATTGATCTAGTAACTCCATCAAATATAAACGCTTAATACATCTATGATAGAAATCATAAATAACATGAAGATTAATAAAAAATAGGGACTAACTACACCTCCGCTCCAAATCTCCCCATTGCGAGCTGCCATCCTCCCAGTTTTCTATATTATTAAAATATCTCAGCCTTCAAAAACAATTATAAGAACAGCCCACATATATTGTTTTTGGTCAAGGAAATGGTGCTACTATAGAGAGTTGTAAGAACAACCCACATTACCTCTAAGCTAATTTGTCATGTCCACTTTTTGGTCAAGGAAATGGCCCGGAGAGCCTTAAACCTTTCTTCAAGAGTACAAATATATTTTTTCTACATATTCTGCTTGCATTTTAAGACAAAATGTCTTTAATTTGTCTCCAAATTCTGATTCTTTAAAATGTGATTCGAAATCATTTAAAAAAATAGAATAATTCTTCCTTTGCACCTACAAACACTTTCAATCCATGAAAATCATAGTCCTCCAGCAGGAATCTCATCTATAAATTAAGCACCATAATAACATGTATTTATATATACCCACGTGCAATATAGTACTTAAACCAAAACCTCAACTGCTAATGACAACAGTTCCATAAACTTAGAATGAGAAACAAAAATGACCAAATCGCCAAAATACCAGACTGAAATAGAGAAATCAATAATGCCAAACTGAAATGCAAAAATATTCGAAATTGAAATGTCGAGAACGAAAAAATGAAAGACAAAAATGCCGAAATTGAAAAACGGAACAAAAAGCAGAAAAACTCACCATTCACCAAGAAATGCTTGAAAATTGAAATGTTCACTGAAATGTTGGCTATATTCGGGCCTCCTGTTGAAAAACGAAGAGAGGGAGAGAGGGGATTAAAGAAATCTGGGAACAACAAAAGAAATTTTACCATTCAAAACTTATTTGTCTATGGATTAAAAAGAAAGTGGTGAACCCCAAAGAGAGAACAACAAAAGAGAGGGGAACATGCCTTAGTTGAGTACTGTGAAAATGCTTTGCATTGCACGCCTGTGAGAGAGAGAGAGAGAGAGAGAGAGAGAGGAGGGGGGGAGGACGGCTTCCAACAAAAATTATACAACAAAAATTACCAGGATTAATGACTTTGCAGCTAGCTTTAAACCGGACCTCAAATAACAGATCAATGATTAAACCTGAAATAGCTTCCAATTGACATAGCCGAAAGAGAAGAGAAACAGAGAAGAGAAGTGGCAATAAGGTAGAGAAGACTTGCGTACCGAGAAGGCTTGCGATATCTCCCTGGTTTACTTTCAGTGTGAACTTTCCATGTGAACATAAAATCGAAATCGATAGAAAATAAAAAAACGAAAATCAGGGAGGGAGTTTGAAAGAAATCACAGTCTTACCGACTAAGGAAATCAGATTTGGAAGAAATCAGAAAATGATTGTGCTATTCTTCTCCGCATATGCAAATCAGGGAGGGGTTTCAATGTTTTTCCCTCAACCATTGAAAACGAAATCAGGGAGAGTGACATAAAATGAAATCTGGATTTCTCACAATGTTGAGAGAGAGAGAGAGAGAGAGAGAGAGAGAGAGAGAGAGAGAGAGAGAGAGAAATGAACCATTTGCTGGAGTGGTAGAGAGGTAGAGTGGAGTAAGAAAGAGGAGGAAGAGGGATGGTCATTCCGTGCGCAGGGATGGCCATTCACTGGAGTGGTACACACGGAAGGAAGTAATGAAGGCTGACTTGATAGTTTGAAGGGGGAAACTGAAATGAAATAATTGATCCTAGCCCTTGATCAGATTTTCCACTCAATCTCAGCCATTGAATTCATGAAAAAGTTAGTTTGTGTCTTGATAATTTGAAAAAACAGCCTTGTATTGTTATATAGATACTATACCAAGCAAGCACCTGTATCAGCCCATTCTATTTTTTAGAAAAAGTTTTAAAAAATCACACTGAAAATTTTCTTTTAACACTTATTTTTTTTTGATAACCGAGGTATCCGGTACGGCTTGGGACCAAGCCGGGGGTAACGGCTTGGGGGAGCCCCCACCTAATGCCGACTAGTCCTCGAGGCCCTGGTGGGTCGACCACTTGTACACCCCCAGTGGCCCCAAGGTTTTTATAGTTGTTACCAAGTTTCGAACGGGGCATCTAGGGTTTACAGCTTGCTTGTTCTACCGCTTGGACAACCCCTTGGGGTTCTTTAACACTTATTTTTCTTCTCTCTTTTTATTTATTTTTTCATTTTTTTTAAATTTCTCCTTATTTTCAAACTTTATCTCTTAGTATAGTTTTCACATTTAGGACGTGTTTTGATAAGCACATAATATTAACATATAAAAATGTTCGAAGATCATGATGTTAGTTCGTTATGGTGCTGTATTTATTATCTTTTTAATTATTTACATCAATATATTTAATTTATTGAAAAATGATGATGACTCATATCCCATGCGTGTTCTAATTACTCCAACCTCCGGCCTTAAAGAAAGGGGATAAAATTCATTGGGAATTTTAATTAACTTAAAAATGGAACATAAAAATTGCTACAGTGCACGCGCGCGTATTGATAGGCCAATAGAAATCTTTAAGAATTTGGAAAGAAGGGAACTAGGAATTATCTTTTAGGAGAGGCTGATTAATCCAGAAGGAAATACTAAAAGAGGAATGTTTACCTTCTAGGGAAAAAGAGACCTCATGGCTGGGGGCTGAACAAAAAAGAAAAAACCCTGAGATATATATGAAAAAAAAAAAAAGAAATAAAAAAGCAGAGAACAAAGATGCACGGCTGGCTATCAAAGAAACAAGGAGAAAGCGCAGTACACGGCTGGAGAACACTCATGGTCTTGAGAAATTTGTTTAATGGAGTTATACTATTTTGTTGTTTTATGTTTCATTGACCCCATCAATAGCTAAACATTGAAACTAGTATTAAGAATGAAACTCATATATTTTATTCATTAATCTTACGCATTTGATTTTCTTTACATGCGTTTATTATTGGTTTAATTTTATTGCTTGATTTATTAATATTAATATTTAAGTACTGGGTATCATCTGTGATTTATTTTTTATGGATACAGATGATGATTTAGGTTGCTTCTTTGACGCAGAGGAATTAAGGACAAACATTTGTAAAAATAAAAGGGCTTAAAAATATATCTAATACATAGTGATTAAGATTGACATCTAAATCATTGTGTAGAAATTATAATAGGAAAAATTGCTGCTTGAGATTAATTGATATATTTATGGGTGTGGATTCTGAAACCTTAGTTATTTTCTCAACACTTGATTTGAACTACTTTTCTTCCAATATTTGATTTTTAAAGTCTCTAATTTATTTTGTCTTCGCTTGTTTAATTATTCTAGAATAAAAGAAATCACAACTTTTGTCAACTAGATTAGTGTTAGATCGACTCGATTTATTTGGTTTTTCTTAATAAAAATCAAAAGTCCCTATGAGTTCGATCTCACTCTTGTATTACTATACTTGAGTATGATTCGTGCGCTTACGAGTACATTAAAATTTCACAACAAATGATTAAGGTTTCATTTGTGTGTACGTGTGACACATAATGACATAAACACACACAAGAAAATGTAACCAATATCTCTTTAGTTTTATCCACACACACAAATGGGAAACCTCTTTTAATTTTGTTGTTTTGCTTTGACTTGGGAATGTCAATGCACCATTTCCGGTGTTGCTGGTCGGAGAAGATTTCATGGGGAATTTCTCACTCCCTGTGATTTTGTTTTTCGGTATAGAGAGTTTTGTCGAATTTGGGGGACCACATTTGATTTTTCTTTGTTCTATCTCGAGATATACATCCCCTACGAAATTGGTCTGCCATTTTTTTTTATCCACATTTAATCTTTGATTTTGTTATAGCAGAGTGGATTACAAGCATTTCGATGTTCAAGTTTTGATGTTCAACTGCTCGATCAGTATTACACGTTTCATTGTGCGTAATGCACAACAAGACTCAAAGTTTCTCCACAAATGCTTTCGTCATGGAAAAACATAAATGATACATCAACTTAAGAAAGTAATACAGCATATACTCAAGTACTATATAAAAGTTTAATATCACAATTTTTTACATTTTTAATAGTAAAATAGTATATATGTTATATAATCAATCGTTTTCTCAATCGTCTTTTCACTAGATAAACACATCTAACTCATTCAGTTTTTTTTTTTTAATAATGTAAGAATAAATTTTGATCAAATTTAATTTTGAAAAGAGTGGACCCTAAGTTTTTTATGTGAGTTTAGTCATAGTGAGCATATTTTATACCTGTTATAACACCTAATTTGGAATAAATTTTGAGAGTTCAAAGTTTAAATTTTGTTCGCCTTGCCTCATGAATGATGTAGGGAGTGCAATTTTCTTCATGTTTATTTAAAGATGGTAAATACTATTCCAATTCTTATTAATTGAGAGGGTGTAGGTTTCACCAGTACTGTACAATATATTTTTTGATAAGTATGAGATTGACTCACCTCCTCTCGTTCAATAAAAATAAGGGTAATATTCGCGCAAAAGTGAACAAAATTAAATTCCTAGAGTGGGTGTGGGGTTTTTATGCTTTTCTCCACCGCTTCCACCAGCTGCCTTCAAGAGATGAAGAGCGGTTTGCACTTCTCGCTCCAACCCGCCCGCTTCCAACCCTTCCCACTCGTCCTCGCATTTACTGAAAGGAAGCAAACAAGAGATAGCCCTTTCATCAAAAGGGTACCTCTTGAAAACCTATATGAAAACCAAGAAAGGAAATAATCAATAATTAGCATTTCCTGAATGTAGTTCATGAAAGCTTTAGAAAACGGCTCTAGTTATAAGTGTGATCTTGTTCCTGAAAGCATTAGTATATTTAGTAATGAAAGCAGGAGTAGATCGATACCATTGAACCACAGGGTATTTTAAATTTGGTATTTATCCCAATATTCCAACATAAAAATTATAAAAGAGTTATTTAATTAAATTCAAATGCCATGAAAGTGACCCTCACAAGATTGAAATCACATAAAAGTAAAGTACAGTTGACCTAAAAAAATAATGTTAGCATACCGGCCAGAAAAACAGAGAAACAAAAGGCCAATAAAAGAAATTGAGGATCAAGTTGGGAACAAGTATGATTATGATACAACACCAGCTCACTTTGAAATGAAAATAACACACCAATATGAGTGCTGGAATAGGAGAAAGGGGCATGCTTTAGAAGTTGATTTGGAAATTTACTGGCTTCAAATCACTGAAAATCAATGGGTTGAAAAAGACGTATGTATTCTCTTTAATTATTTAGTACTCTTTGTACATATAATTAAATATATGTTCGGACCAAAAGTCATAGAACCGAACCAAATTAATTTGTAAATAATGGTTTGGTTCGTTTTTGATACACTGTTCTTCTCCTAGCTTGGACCATGCATAACTGACTAGTGCTTTTATACGCTTACTGGTCAATAAGGAACTTTTAAAATCTAATAATTAAGTTAATTTGAAATAAATGGTTCTCTATTTTGCAATTTAATAACACTTGAATGAATGACAAAATAAAGAGTTGACATAATAATATGTTTATTAGTATTAGGATATTTGAGCCTTTTGTCTTGTACTCGTTCTCTATATGTAATGAATGTGTGTTAGGGTAAGTAGTTAAGAAATCCTGAACACTTTGTGTTAAAGGAAAATATGTTTAGGATATGTATCCTAGTTAGTTTAGGATTAGGATTATGTATCCTTATCTCTATCTCTATCTCTATCTCTATCTCTCCTATATATAGGAGTCTTTGTACATTAATTTAATATACAATAATATACAGAGTTTCTTTCTCTCTCAATAATTCTATCATGGTATCAGAGCTTTAGGGCTCCTCCTGTAAACCAAATCAAACCCTAACCGTCACACCTTCCACCCTCTGTTTTTACCTTCGAACTGGAATTTCTTTTTGATTTTTCTGAAGCATTCCACCTTCTCTATCAACCTACCATGGGAACAAATAAAGAGCGTATTGAAAATTTAGAAGCTGGCTTGGGTGGGCTGCAAACTAATTTCAGCCGCATGGAAGCAGGTGTAACTGACAAGTTGCACCACATTGAAGACATTCTTAGCAAACTCTCTGAGCAATATCAACAATTGACTACTGTCATGGCAAATGTGCCACACTTATCCAAGGGTAATAATGATGTTTATGCAAATGTCGCATGTTTGTGTGAGCATCCCTCTATTAATTTCGCTTCCTCGAATTGTTGGATTTTAGATAGTGGTGCCACGGACCATATTGCTTCTGATTCTTCTTTATTTATTCATTCTCATCCTCCTCACGCACCTTTTGTCAAATTACCCACTGGTTCCCTCGTACCCATCAACTCTACTGGGACACTCCTTTTTAATAAAGATATTGCTTTAAAAGATGTTCTTCATGTGCCTTCTTTTCGATTAAATCTTTTGTCTGCCAGTAAAGTTACAAAATCCTCCAATTGTTGTGTGATTTTGTTCCCAGATTTTTGTGTTTTGCAGGACTTGGCTACGGGGAAGATGATTGGCTGGGGTAAGCAAAGTGGCGGCCTCTATTACATGTCCCTAGTTCACACCTCACCAACTGTTTGCCATACTTCCCATCCCGATGCTACCTGGCACCATCGTTTTGGCCATCCATCTCCTGTCTGTCTACGTCTTATTTCTAAGTCTAATAAGTCTATTCATACCCCTTTTGACAATTTTTGTCATGTTTGTCCTTTGGCCAAACAGACTAAATTACCATTTCCGTTAAGTTCAATTTCTTCTACTTTACCTTTTCAATTAATCCATTGTGATATTTGGGGTCCACATAAACATCAAACACATTCTGGTGCTCGTTATTTTTTAACTATTGTGGATGACTTTACTCGTTGCACGTGGTTATTTCTTATGTCCCATAAATCCGATGCTGCTACATTGCTTAAATCGTTTTTCACTTTTGTTCACAACCAGTTTAACTCACAAATTAAATTCTTTCGCAGTGACAATGGTAGCGAGTTTCTTTCTCTACGTTCATTTTTTATAATTAACGGTGTTGAATTTCAGAGTTCTTGCGTTTCCACTCCACAACAAAATGGAGTTGTCGAGCGCAAGCATCGTCATATATTACAAGTTGATCGTGCTCTCCTTTTTCAGTCAAATATGCCCATTCGTTTTTGGGATGAATGTGTGTCCACGGCTGTTTATTTAATCAATCGATTGCCTAATCAACTACTTTCTCACATTTCTCCTTTCGAGCGCTTGTATGGTCGTCCACCAACTTATGACCATCTTCGTGTTTTTGGGTGCTTATGTTATGCCACTGTTGTCACACATACTTCTAAATTTGCTTCTCAGCTAAGTGTTGTGTTCTTTTGGGCTATCCTCAGGACAAAAGGGTTATAAATTGTTAGACTTAGAATCACACACAATTTTTGTTAGCAGGGATGTACGTTTTCATGAGCATATCTTTCCCTATAAACAGAAAACTTCTCCTACTTTTGTCCCTATACCTGCACCTGATCTTACCTACACCCCGGCTTTACCCCATACTATTGACCCTCTTGCTCAAGATATCCCGGCCCCATCCAACCCTACTACCCCTCTTGTTTCTCCGGACCTTCCTACCCTAATCACTCTGTCAGACCCATCACCTGCCTCATTACCCACTTCCACTCCTACTTCAACATCACCCATTGCTCCTCGTCACTCAACCCGACCTCGTGCCCCACCTACATGGCATGCCGACTATCAAATGCATTTTGCCAACACTGCCTCCCCACCATCATCCTCTCCGACGTCATGTCCGCCCCGAGGTACAAGGCACCCTCTCTCTAATTCTTTATCTTATTCACGCCTTTCTCCCTCCCATTCTTCTTTTCTTGCATCTATTTCTAGTCTCCGTGAGCCCACTAACTATGATCAGGCAATTCTTGACCCGAAGTGGAGGGCTGCAATGCAAGATGAACTCGATGCCCTCGCTCGCAATAATACTTGGTCCCTTGTTTCCCTCCCTGCCGATCACAAACCCATTGGCTGCAAATGGGTCTACAAGATCAAATACAATTCTGATGGTTCTATTGAACGTTACAAGGCCCGTCTTGTTGCTAAGGGCTATACTCAAGTTGAAGGCGTTGATTATTTGGAGACTTTCTCTCCCACTGCCAAACTTACCACTGTGCGTTGCCTCTAGCAGTGGCTGCATCCCGCAATTGGATCATCCATCAAATGGATGTTCATAATGCCTTTTTGCAAGGCGATCTTGATGAGGTTGTTTATATGGACGTTTCCCTTGGCCTTCGCCGACAGGGGGAGAATCTGGTATGTCGGCTCAATAAATCATTATATAGTTTAAAGCAAGCTTCCCGTAACTGGTTTGCCAAATTTTCTTGTGCTATTCAAAAGGCAGGTTTCACACAATCAAAGGCCGATTATTCCCTATTTATCAAGTCTGACGACAGCACATTTACTGCAGTTCTTATTTATGTGGATGATATTATTGTCACTGGCAATAATGCACAGGCAATCAAGTCTCTCAAAGATTTTCTTTTGCAACAATTTCACATCAAAGATCTTGGCAATCTTAAATATTTCCTTGGCATTGAAGTCTCCCGGTCCCAAAAGGGTATTTTTATTTCCCAAAGAAAGTATGCATTGGATATTTTGAACGACGTGGGATTATTAGGATCCCGTCCTAATTCTTTCCCTATGGAGGCATATTTGAAGCTGAACCCTGACGAGGGCGACCCATTACATGACCCCACCAAATACAGAAGATTAGTCGGGAGATTGATTTATCTAACAGTGACAAGGCCAGACTTGGTGTACTCTGTGCAAATCCTAAGTCAATTTATGCAAAACCCTCGGAAACCACATTGGGAGGCTGCTTTAAGAGTTTTACGTTTCATTAAAGGGAATCCTGGTCGAGGATTATTTTTTCCTTCTTTCAATGATACTACATTAAAGGCTTACTGTGATTCAGATTGGGCGAGTTGTGAGACAACTCGACGTTCAATTTCAGGATTCTGTGTCTTTCTCAGAAATTCCTTAATATCTTGGAGATCAAAGAAGCAAACCACTGTGGCTCGTTCCTCTGCTAAAGCCGAATATCGAGCTATCGTTGCGACATGTTTGGAAATTACATGGATACGACATATTCTGCAAGATCTCAAAGTTCCACAAAGACAGCCGGCGTCTTTGTTTTGTGACAACCAGGCAGCTCTACACATTGCTAAAAATCCTATTTTTCACGAACGCACAAAACATATAGAGATTGATTGCCACATTGTTCGGGAGAAATTACAAGCCGGAGTAATTGCACCATCCTATGTTCAGTCAAAATCTCAACTTGCAGATATCTTTACCAAACCTTTGGGAAAGGAACAATTTCAATTTTTAAGTAGCAAGTTGGGACTTCATGATATTCACTCTCCAACTTGAGGGGGAGTGTTAAAGGAAAATATGTTTAGGATATGTATCCTAGTTAGTTTAGGATTAGGATTATGTATCCTTATCTCTATCTCTATCTCTATCTCTCCTATATATAGGAGTCTTTGTACATTAATTTAATATACAATAATATACAGAGTTTCTTTCTCTCTCAATAATTCTATCACTTTGATTCACCTCTGATAACATGGTATCAGAGCAAACCCAAAACCTAACAAGTAATTAGCACCACAAACTCACCGCCACCGTAGCCACCAGTGTCAATGGCATAACCATCAAAAAGGAGAGACGATCTCCGTGAGATCACAAAGTCAAAGTTTTCTATTTTTGTTTTTCTAGATCGCGATCGCTAACCCTCATAGCCTACATCACAAACCCCTAAGTCAATTACAAATCTAAAACTAATCGATTCCAGATCACGAAACCTAAAATCCTAAATCCCTGACTCGATTACTATGCAATAACACCCTAAACTGCTTCCAAATAGCAAAATCAAATTGCAAAATCCTAACTCGTGCAACCCTAAACCCCTTCCAGATCACAAAATCAGATTGCAAAATCCTAAAACCCTAACTTGTGTAACCCTAAACCCCTTCCAGATCGCAAAATCTTATTGCAAAACCCTAAAATCCTAACTCGTGCAACCTTAAACCCCTTGCATATTGAAAAATAGTTTGCAAAACCTTCACACCCTAGCTCAATTCCAGATTGTGAAACCTTTAAATCCAAAATCCTTCCTAAATCTGAAACCCCCTAAATCAAGATTGAAATCTAGAGGGATCGTCCACTATGATCGAAACCTTACCTGACAATTCTGTTTGGATCGATTTTCAGATCAACTAAAACTTTTGGATCCATTTTCTGCTCATGATTGGTTCGAGTTTCTTTGTTGGAGGTTGTATCACAGCTCCACAATACTTGTTGGCTGTTCTCCTACTTGCTACTGGTTGTTGTTAATTAATCTTCTTATCTGATCTTCGTATTGTCCTCTACTCTTTTGGTTGATTGTTTATTAGCAGGTTATTGTTGATCTCTTGTTAGTTTGACTCCTCTACTTAGTTGGTTGATTGTTTATTAGTAGGTTCTTGTCGATCTCTTGTTAGTTGGGTTGCCTTCATTATTGTGTTTTATTCACGATGGTGTGGACACCCCAATTTAGATTCTAATGTTCCAAAGCAACGATTAGACATTTTCGATGATGAAAAATACACTATTATCTCCGAATAAAGTATTAAGTCGTATTAAGTTTTGGTAGACTTGACCATTGATGTTCTAGCTTCACTTTTAATCACAAAATGTTTTTGGGTCAACATGCATTTCCTCTTGACGTGCGCCATTCTGCAATGTGTGGTCGACGCAAGTTCAATTCTAACGCATGCTGGTTCAATGACTAGTCAAATCACTATGACCTCGATATGACTCCCTATCTCGTGCGACTTGCAGTTACATGCCCATGCATGCTGTCACTTTAACAAACAAATTAGACATTGCCACATCAGCCATGCCATGTGTGTTCCAATTTAGCAAACCAAACGGAGACTGCCACATCATCAACATGTCAAACACAAAATGGGAGATGCATGCGGAGTGTGGGCAGCATAGGAGGAGCACATGGCAGGGATGCCTCACACACCACGGTCTCACGAGCCAATCAGCAGGGGGTCTTCTAATTTTCCAAATTGCCAATATATATACCCCTAGTGTATTAAATGCCTCTAATCTCTCTGTTTTGTCTTTGGACTATCAAACGAACTCTAATTTAATCATGGACACTACCCTTGAACTTGTGTCTTTGCGACGATCAATTTGACTATAAACTTTGGACTCTAGACATGTTGCTCATGAACTGCGTTCTCAAATTGCTGCTGATATATTCTTGAATTCTTTAAAACTTGACTTCCTAACCGACCTACCTTGGATCAGACTCTGAATAGAGTTGACGAACTCGTATTGTTGCGCTAAGCATTAATATGTGCTTCTTGAAACTTGTACATGACATCTCATAAATCGTGCCCCCCCCCCCCCCCCCCCTCCCGGGACTCTATTCTAAACAACTAAATAAATGTCGACGTCGTCCGATTTTTCCCTACTCACTATTAATGGACTCGTATCATTGTATTGATCAATAATATGAGGTTTTCATGATGTACTGATGTTATCTTGTGAATAGTGATATTAGACCCTCAATTTATGTAAGGGCAAAATGGTCTTTCTGCGCGTTGCCCTATCGAACTCCTTCGAATTTTTTCTTCGGATACCCAATCAACCCCTAAGACATTCCATTAGCTTCGTATTGAGATTGTCTATTGAATTTAGGGCTGTGAAGTCCCGGTGTGCTCAAAAGCTTCCCTTGATCTTCGTTAAATCAGAATGGCAAAATCATCCATTTATGCTCATATCTTTCTCAGACCTTCTTTGATTGGCCTGATAAATTTTCGAGACATATTGAGACTCTGGCACACCTCATGGAGATGCTCCAGGCTAGCTTATGATGTTGTGAAGCTCGTATTCACTGAATTGGCCCTTCAGGGGCAAAATAGTTATTTGTATCCAGACTTCACCAAATCTACTGAGATTGCTCAATTCATTTTCAAATCATGCTAACGGGTGTTTATACTGTCTGACCATACTCTTGGTGAAAAAACATCAACTGTCAAGCTGCTCCTTGCACACTATATCCTTCTAGGGCAAAATCATTTATGAAATGAAGAAACGTTTGGAGTTTAAAAACTCTTTATTTAACATATCTGAAATTCAAAACGTTATAATCAGTATAGAGTATTTTTGCCTACCACAAATAATCTTATTAGTTCAATCTGTGTTGATTAACAAATGTCTAATTAAATGAATCGCCTTAACATAATATATCTCAATCATAAAATTGCAGCCTAGTAAGAACCATTCTATGACCGTATCTAATATCATAAATTAGTAGGTAGTTTCATCTATACTGTCTGTAATGATTTTGCTGTCACACTTAGTAGAAATGAGCTTTTGAATCTTCTCCCTTCAGAATCATGAGCAACCCTATTGATGAAGAGTGTTACCTATTATAATCATAGATCCAAGGAATTTTCAAACGACTAGGATTCCTAAAACTTAAGAGAAAAAAATTGACCAAATAATTCTCTAACATTTTAGTCTTATATTAGTGACCTATCAAAACATATTTCACACGTGTTGTAACTCTTTATATAAGTTTTAAAAAGCAACTTGAATCACCTTTAATAAAAGAGATCTTCTCTAAACATTGAATGTCGTTTTAAATATTTTCTTTATTCGGAATTGAATCGAAGATTATATTGTCTCTCCAAATCTTGATGGATTTTGATTTCATTGATTGATTTAAAGTATTCTACTCTATCAAGTTTTCTAATACTTTTTCTTTTTTCTTTACTCACTGGTTCAACTCGAACTGTAATACACGAAAATTGTTATCAAAATGTATGAAATCAAAACATTATAATTTTGAAAACAAAACTACATAATTTTGTCTACACTACATGCGCAATATATAAAAGTACACTACATTATTTCCAAATTCAACAACGCCTATGGTTAGATACAATAGGAAAAGCAAGGGAGGAAATATATGAAGACCGTGGAAGGCCCGAGTCCCCCTCAAAAAATTTTAAAAAATTTAAAACTTAGGTATGAATTTTTGAAAATTATAGAAATAATATATTTCGAGTTCGAATCTTGATTCCGTGAATGAGGAAAAGAAAAAGAAAAAAAAAAAGCAAATGCAAATGTACACTTTTGCATCCAGTGCCGGCCCCGACATATGGGTTGCCCAAACCCGGACTTAAATTGGTTGCCCACTTAATATTATTATGTCATAATAAAGTTACATTACACTTTTAGGTTTAATTATATAAAAAATTCAAAATCAAAATACAACGCCGGTCGTATTGCTTTATAATTAGGCAATTAGCACAATCCGATTGAAAGAAAATAAATTATTCTTGCATTTTTTGAAACAAATTTTTCAACTAAATTATTGTAGTTTAACTTATTCAAGTATTTATTGTTAATTAAAATCATAGACAATTCACTTAAATCTCTCACGTGGCATGGTAGTCCGAATATAAGTTTTTACCAATTTTAACTTCGAAAAACCCTTCTCTGTCGAAGCAAGACAATTCACAATTTTTGTTTTTCATCTATTTTTGTGGTTATTGGGTTGTCTCGACAAGAGATTTAAAAAAATAAAAAATTATGTTCAAAAATAAGAAAACTTAAAAAATACGAAAAATAACCATGATATGTTTTAGTTTATTATTCATATTTAGTTAAAAAAAGAATTAATTTTCAAATATAATTTTATATTTTTTAGATTCTTTTTTTGAGACGAACTAATATTTCACAAAATATGAATAAATAATAATAAATGCAAAATAAATTGGATAAAAAGGTAATTAATCTATTTAAATACAACGATACACCAAGCGGTATAATAACTATAAATATATTTAGGATATATTCTATCTAGGATATCTTGTTTTGTTTTTACACAGTAGAATATATACCAAAACTATAGTGATACATACGTTGTACATATTTAATATATTAAGTCATATATTATATTTTATACAATGGGTTAAAAGTGAAAGTTGTAAAAAACTGAACGTATGTTGGTCTATATATATATATATATTAGTGTAACATATTTAATATATTATGTACATATCTAATTTCATCTATTATGTTACATAATATATATATTCCATTACATCTATATAAGATATACATATCTAATATATTAAACACATACTATTTCTCTCATTAGTTCAACTACTAGAATGAAAGTATATGTTTATATTGTTATTTATTTAATTTAGTGGACTGCAAATACATATTTTTTTATTATTTAAACTTGCATGACGATATTTTAATTTTTATGAAATAATTTCATGATGGTTGAAAGGAAATTTTTTAAAATATATGCTCTCAAAATTAATTTTGTTTACAACTAACTATTGTATTCAGAAAAAAAATATTTTCAGTATTCTTTTTGACAAATAAACAAGTGATTTTTTATTTTTTTACAAGATTTTTTGGTAAATGAACACACACAAGAATATAGATTTTTTTTTATTTTACTTCACTTCACTTTAATTTTTTTAGAACAATTTTCTCGTACAATTTTTCGATAACTGAACGGTGCCTAAGTGATGTAAAGACTTGATCGATGATGTGAAGGAAATAAGCAACTCTAAAATAATTTTTTTATAAAATAATAAAAATAATTTTTTATATTTACAAATTTTTTTTTTGGTTGCCCCGCGCCGGGGGTTGCCCAAGCCCCGGGACTTGCGGGGCTTACCCCGGGGCCGGCTCTGTTTGCATCAATGAACTCTTCCAAGGGTATGGTGGTCAATTCATTCAAACACATTAACGACTCGACTGGAGTTTGTCATAAACCCGAAGCCGTTCTTCGTCAGAATCGTTTAACTCCAGTCAAAACTAACCATGGTTAATAACCGTGAGGGTTAACTAACCACGTTTGTCCCATCAATAAGTTACTTCTGTTCAGTTCAGGAGTGGGACCCATAGGGGGGTAAGTTTTGTCGTTTTGTGATGAATCATCACCGCATTTAAAAAGTGCAATGCAGGTACTGAAAAGATTCTTTTTAATAAGTAGACACGTTTTTGTCGTATACACGGTTATACATACGCCTACTATACATCAAATCTATACATACGGACCTCAACTTTTCTTCACAAAAGAGCTACAAGGAAATACAATCTTTTTTTTTTCATTTTTTTACCAGGATTTTTCTTTAATAAAGACTATGGGTGTGTTCGTTTTGAGTGTTTCTGAAACAATTTTTAGAAACAAAATTCTGAGACGTTGTTTCGTTATAAGTGTCTCAGAAACTTGTCTGGGAGAAAAATGTTTCAGAACCACTTTTTATAAAGCTGGGAAAAAAGTAAAAATGTTTGAGAAACTTGTTCCAGAAACTTGTTTCAGAAACTTGTTTGAGAAAAAATCTCTCAAACACCTAACCAGACATAGCTTAGTGCTTACACGTGGAGACTAGAAGGGTCCGAATCCCCGAAAAAATTTCAAAAAAATAAAATAAAATATAGGTATAAATTTTAAAAATTATAAAAAAATTACATTTGGTCTAACTTTCTAAAAGTTTGAACATACTTTTAATTTGTCTAATTAAAATTGTAAGATAATTTATGCTTAGAATCAAATATTTGTTGGTAATCATAGTTTTATGGCCTCAAATAGTAAAAAGAATTACCAGTCCAAACTTAAATTAATCTTATTCTTTTGTCAAATAAGTTGAAAAAACTAAATAAATTATTGTTCATGAGTGGTACCGAACATTATTTAATGATTTTGGTTAAGCAAAGGAGCTAAGTAATAAGTTTACTTGTAAGTAATAACGAAGAGGTGCAAATATATGATTTAAATCAAGAGGTTTGAATTTTGTTGAATTATTTAAATTATTTAGTAGATTATGAATTTAAATTTAAGAACCCAATATGCATCGTGATAATTGCATGAATTTATTGATCGAAATATCAAATGAATCTGCAATTATCTTGAAAAAATAACTTCAAAACTCTTTTTTTTTTTTTTATCTAAGTTCATTACTTTTAGGACACAATCATATAGCTAACTTTTTTATTTTTCATTGCTCAGATATCTTATAAAGTAGAAGGATTTTGATATAATGAGAACAATTTAATATAATTGAAATAACAAAATTTTAAAGTTATTTTTCTTTTAGAGTTCATTTACTTGACCACATATGAATATTAGATTCCATTATATATGAAAGGGAACTACAAATTTAGTATTTTATTAAAACTCTTACCGACTGGTACTAAACATACATAAGACGTACAATGTTGCAAAGTATATTTTATTACAATTATAAAATTATCATTTTCATCATCATTAATCTAATAGAATAACATATGCTATGAATTTATATATCTGTTTTCATTATTAGTTCGATCAAACAAATAGACTCTTAATTTTTGTGAGTTCATATGATTTTATTAATACTCACATCAATGAAAAGTGTTATAGCCAAACATATGTTTCGTATTTCTATAAAGAATCTTTTCATGAAGACGTACTTCAATGTTCGAGTGAAGTACATGCCACTCTACCCGATTTTTAATTAAAATTATTGATTTATCCTAATTTAATTTAATTAGTTATTTATTGGTATTCGAACAATACAAATATTTACGCACGTATTGTAAAAATATGATTTAAAAAATAAATGATGCGGATAAAAATAGAAATAATATTCTTATCTATTTTGTTCAAAGTTCATAAGAGAGTTAGATTAAGTTTTATTTTTTATTAATAAAAAATAAAAACCGAATACAAAGTTGTATTACAAAACTATACCATTAACTTTTTTATTTATTTATATGTTTGGACTGACTAGATTATTGGATTATTGAATTATTCTTTTTCGTCCTTATATAAAAAAATTTTGTAATTTTTTATTTTTCATTAATTTTTTGAGGATTATTGATTCATCTCGACGAGAGTTTTCAGAAAAGTTATCAATCATGAACCAAATTTGAAAAAAATTCAAAAAAGACAAAAATAATTAAAAAATGGATTTTTGAGCTTATTCGTCGTCTTTAGTGATATTTTTTTAACTTTTGTATATAATTTTATACTTTTTGGATTCCTTTCATCAAGACGGACCAATAATCCACAAAATATTGAGACTAAAACAACAAATACAAAAAAAAATTGAATAGAGATAAAAAAAAATAATCCGAAAAACAATTTGGCCAAACAACTCCGTAGTTTTATTGAATAATACCACCCATAAATTGAATAATGAGCCTGCCCCCTTTAAATAAATGAGCTCTTAATTGGTGGTGAAAATAATTTTATACAATTTAATTTATTTATTCGCTTGCCAATGGAAAGTGTGGACAAAATTTCATCATAACCAAGCATATATTCCAGACTTATATAAAAAAATGGTACCAAAAAAGTGGTAATACTCCTCCAAAAGTAGAACATATACATTTGATAGATACGTTTGTGGACAAATTCGAATACTACCAAAGAAATTTACAGTGAGAAGAGTATTTGAGAAGCTCACTGTCTCTGATTTTGATGCGAGAGAGAGAGAGAGAGAGAGAGGAGTGCTGCACAAGTTCTACACCACATTCACAACCCCTCTAAAAGGGGAGAGAGGAGGAGGGAGAGAGAGGGGGGTGTTGGGTCTTGTGATCACATTGTTACTTCATTTTTGTATTCTCCTCCCTTCTTTTTTATATGACCTCTCTGAAGTTTCCAGAGGAGAAAACCAGGTGGGCATTCCCATCTCTCTCTCTCTCTCTCTCTTTGATTTCATTCCTTATTCCTCTGAACCCTATGATGCATTCATCAAGTTATTTTCTTGGGTTTCTTGGAACTGAGTAAGATTTTTTCGTGTCTAGCTTGTTTTCTCACTTTTTCTCTGATTATCCATTTTTCAGAGCAAAAATCACACTAATTCCAGCTTTAGCTGTGCACCCATGGAGTTTTCCCATCTGGGTATCTGCTTCTTTGTTTGATTGATTTTATGGAAAAAGAAAAGGAAAATATTGATGCAGCAGTAAAGATCGTTATCTTTGTGTTAATGTATACAGAGATGTTTATGAAGATGGTCAAGGGGTTTATCGTTGGGGATTTGGGGTTTTACACGTAATCTGTCTGCATTTATAAATTCTTTTTCCTTGAATATGGAGGCTGTTTATCACTTTTGATCGTGATTTGTGGTTCCTGTTTCAACTTAGTGGATCGGGATTTTGTATTCACCATATTTCGTGTGGAATTGATTGATCTTCGATCAATGCGTCTTTGTTTTTGAAGCCTGAAAAGTTTCTCATCTGGGTCTTGGCCTTATGCAGCTCAGGGATTTGATTTTCTTGATTAGATTCTTTTCTCTTACATTCACATTGGGGAATCTTTGTTTTCCTTCTTCGATTTTAGCATTTTCTGTAAATAGTAGGTCTGATGTACATGTTATAGTTCCTTTGTCCAATGCTGCATATGGTTCTGCTTTTCTTGCAAATCTTTTTTGTCTCAAATGTTCATTTGATCAAAATATTCGTAAATTTGTCAAGTTAATAATGATTTCTTTTGTTGTGAAACCCTCTCTTTGTTTTGATGCAGGTAACTGGATTTTGATTTTAAATGCTGAGGAAAAGGAGCAGATCATATCAGAAAAATCAGCAAATGGGTCACCCAATATCTGATGCTATTCCTGATTCCTGTCTCCAGTCTGATGTCTTAAGGCAAAAACACAAAACCAATTCCTTTTTCAATGTCCCTGGTCTGTTTGTGGGGTTTTGTCCTAAATCTTCAGAATCTGATTCAGTTAGAAGCCCTACTTCACCATTGGATTTTAGGGTTTTATCTAATCTAACCAATCCCTTTAGGTCCCCAAAATGTTCCCATGGGGGCCATCAGAAGAGCTGGGGTTGCACTAAAGTAGGACTGGGCATTATTGATTCTCTTGATGATAACGAGAAATTATCTGGCAAAATTATCCGGTCATCGGATAGTAAAAATATTCTTTTCGGACCACAAATGAGGATTAAAAATCAGAACTTTCGAAGCCGCGTTGATTCCTTTGAGTCACCTAAGTCACTGCCTAAAAATTATGGAGTTTTTCCATCTACCCACAAGATTAAACCATCCAATCTCCAAAAGGATAACTCTGGTGTTCTGTTTGGGATTGGAGAAAATCCGTTTGAACCAGAAAAAATCCTTTCTTGTTCACTTGATTCTTCTGGGTCATATCTGACCAGTTTAACGAACCCTAGTACCGGTTCAAGTTCTGTAAATCGAACCAACCCAGTGAGCTTTCCTAAATTGAGTGGAGGGAGCCAGATTCTAGGCAAATCATCACCTCCAAAGCTAAATCCCAGCCCCATTTTCATTCCCTCTGGTCAGAGTGTTTTTGGGTCTCTCTCAGCAAGTGAGATTGAGCTTTCTGAGGATTATACTTGTGTGAAAACATATGGTCCCAACCCCAAAACAACCCATATTTTTGGTGACTGCATTTTAGAATGTCACGACAATAACTCAACCAATTTACCTCAGAATGAAGAGCAGAATCCTCCATTGCCTCCAGCGAAGCTGGTTGTGTCCTCCGAAATCCCTGATGCGTTTCCCTCCAGTGACTTTTTGAGCTTTTGTTACTCTTGCAAGAAGAAACTAGAGGGGGAGGACATCTACATGTACAGGTTTGCCCCCTAACATCTGTAAAAACAGTTTCTTTACACGTTTTGATGCTGTGTTTGGAGGTTCTTTTCTGATTGGATAAGACTCCATTAAGTTGTTTTGTTGATGGTTTTCAAAAACTTGTTTTCTAGTAGTTTTTTCTTGGAAAAGAATTCGCTGTAGGAAAAATGTTAAAGGAGACTTGGGAAAATGTTAAGAAGATATTTCCAAATTCTCGAAAAGGAAATGGTTAGGATGCGAAAACGACTTAGTGTATTTGTTTTCATGAAACACGTTCTGAAAAATGTTATGCGAAACTGATTCTAAAGACAACAGCCGCACATGGGAGGATTTCCCATTTTGAGTTCTGTGTTCGATAATTTTGCAGAGGAGAGAAAGCATTTTGCAGTTCGGATTGCCGTTCGCAAGAGATTTTGATCGAGGAAGCAATGGAGAAAGCCCACAATGCTTCTATTGATTGTGATGGACTTTCCGAAACCAGCATGTTCATCGATACATAAAAGGTTCTGTGGTCGCTTTTCCTCTACCCAATACGGCCATGGTTGATGAAATTGAAATCATAAAGAAGGTTGATTCCCACCCCCGATCATCTGTTTTATCAAGAGCTGTTTTTGTTAATCTGTTATCAGCCATAGGTGATCGTTCATGTGTACATTTCGCCTTCTGCTGATTGTATTTCATCTCGTTCATGGCCTTACTGGGGGTAGAGGATGCGAATCTGGCTAGTTTTTTATTTTTCATAATCCCGACATTATGGTGATATAATGTTGGACTCCTTATTAATGAATTGAAAGGGGGAGTATCTGAAATCCCCTACGGCTCGTTCTCTGTTTTCCTGTTTTGGCTGGAGTTGATGTATAATCCTCCAAAGTAAACAAGTTTTGACAGAATATATGATTTGTTTGTATACAAGAAAGCATTAGCCATGTTCAATGTTCAGTCCCATCATATGTTCTGCAAATGAAAAGTTGAGCTGTGTTTGGCATTAGATTCCAGGTCTGCTCTACCGGTGATATTCACATTAGCAATCGCGTCGCAAATGTTTGATAGTCGTATGAGCAAAAGCTAGCTTCTCTCACCCCCGTGGGACTAGGGGCTGCTGTGATTGCGGCAGTTCGTTCATATGAGACTCATCTGGGTTCCAAACAAAAGTGTGTATCACTTTTATCTTGTAGTTGTCTTGTATTCTGTTTCTGTTTTGCAAAAATTCTGAAAATTGAAAACGAAAACATGCTATTGTTCTAAACCAATTTCAATCGTTCAGTAGAGCCCTCTGGAGTTTTATATTCTATGTTGCGAGTTGCGACAGTTAGGGATGGCAATTTCGTCCAATCCGATCCGTTTCCCGATTTGTCCGGATTGGAGTTTCGGGAATTTTTTTGGGGAACGGGTTGGATTTGGAAGCAAAAGTAAGAAAAAAAAATGGAGAACGGGTCGGAGGCGGGACTTGATACTTCCGCTTCATTTTAAATAATTATTATTTTACTTTCTAATCTTTTTATTTATAACTATTTATAATTTTTTTTTAAACTCTTTTAATTTTTTTTTCTTAATCCGCATAAAATTGTCCATGTGTAGATATACATATATAGTTTATTGCACATGTATAGAGGTATATCAGTTCATGTATAAATGTATATATGCATATAAAATTGAGACTAAATATGTGTGTAGATGTATGTACGATCTCATAAAGTTGAAATTCAATTTGTCTTAAAATGGTTAGTCTAGAATATAGCTTTAAAAATTTCAATTTGTCTTGATGAATTAAGTTTCTTTTTTTAATTTTAAAAAATAAAGCGGGACAGGACGTGAATGGAGGGTGAGATTCGTTCCCCGAATGGAGAACGGGACGGGGATGGAGGTATGGTTCAAATTCAAGGATTGGAGGCGAGGATGGGTAAATTCAGTCCCAATCCGTCCCGTTACCATTCCTAGTATCAGTTCTCTTTCAAGGAGGCAGCAGTGATTCGATTGTCCTTGGTTCAATACGATCCATAGATACATGTGACGCGATTGATGGAAAATGTAGAGGAAGAGATTAGAATTATACGGTTATTAATGTAAATATTTGTGTTCGAAAAGAGTTTCAACAGTAACGAAGAAGAATAAATTGGTTTATTCGATCAAGAACAAATAATTACGGTTACCAAATCAAGCAAAAAAAAAAAAAACAAACAAACAAGACGAAACATGTGATTTTTATAAATTAACTGTGAGAAAAGTAGAGTATTACGTTAATTATACCCCGTTCGGTAAAAAATTTAAAAGAAATGTGGTCAAAAATTTAGAAGAGATACGGTGAATATAATAAAAAGAACATAATAAGGGATATTTATTATAAATTGGTGAATAATTATAAATAATTTGTTTTAATATTTTTTAAGGAGGGGCATATGGTAGATAAGTGTACCGGAATATAATGTTCCAATAATTAATAATGACATTTGAGTAAATAAAATAAATGTATGAGGTTGTTAAGATATGCATTTAAAGAGAAATGTGATAATTTTATCCCCTTTAAATAAATAAAATGGTACCCACATATGATCCCAAAAAAAAGCAAATTCCGAATTTGAAAACTCGGATAGTCATATTCGAAATAATAAGTAATGAAATTTTGGAATTTAAATTGATGGAAGGAAGTTTAATCATGGTCACTATAAGCCTATAATATGTCGACACCTGGGCTGTTGTTGTGGATCAGCTGTTCACCATCTGTTTTCGATTCATCCACATTACCTCCTATTACTGTAGTTTTCTCGGGCATTGGAGTCATTATTTTATAGGGTAATGTTAGGAACACAGATGTGTTTGGAGTCTTTGGACATATGTATTTCAAGTCGTTATATACACATGAAATTTTTAATAGATTGAGAGTTTCACGTGCATCCAATGGCTAAGGACATATCTATATCGTTAGACTTTTTCTATTTTATAGTCTAGTAAAACGAAATAAACATGTTGTTGCTTTTATTTTTTTTAAGATATAAGTTTTATGTTATAGTAAAAGGGAATAAACTTGTTGGCTATAGCTTTGAGATAATTATTATTAACGATGATTCCGTGCTATGCAAGAGCATTTAGCAAAAATATATAACGTGCTTATTTCACAAATATTTGATAGCATGATTTGTAATATATATAGAATTCATATTGCCTAACATAAAAAATAAACAAAAAAATAGATAATGCATGAGGTTATTACTTTAAAAGAGTGCATCTAATTAAGAAAAAATACATAATGGATAGGGAGTATAGAAAATGAAAGAAGAAATGACATGGAGTCGAAGGAGACTTACAGAAAAGATGACGAGAGATTGAAGTTCCGAATTCGCCAAGGTCTCTAAAAATGGTGATGATTAGAGTAGAACACGAGAGGTAGAAGAAGATGTGGAAAAAGTAAAATCCCTTTTAGGAAAAGGGATTTGAATTAGAAAAGTAATTATGACGTTGGGAGGTGGCACGTGTGAGAAGTGGGTTGATCCATAAAAAGCTACCATCGTGTCAAATCACGTTTAATGTGACAATATGATTTTCAAGTGACAGTTGAGGAGATATTTATCTAAGAAGGGAGCATCTGCTAACGTGTGACCTTGTAGCTTCACCTGTTCAATCAGTTTAGCGAGAAGCAGACAAAGTTGTGGGGCAATTGAATGAGATAAAACTTAAATAAATATTATTGAGTTTTTGCTAAAAATTATCGAGTTAGTTCGGCAAGGAAGTTCTTTCATACACGTGCATATGTGCCGATCACGTGAGGGCAAAACCAACTTGAGAAAAGTGGTTCTTGTTATACCCAACCTGAGAAGGTGGTTCAGTGACAAGCTGACCTAAGAAGGGTGGTCTGGGATGTTATTGATCTAAAGAAGGGCAGTTAGCAATCTCAAGTCATAGATAAGAAAGAATTCCGAATGCGTCGAGATAAGATTCTAATTAGATATGGATTAGGAATCTTAGGCCAATCCAACTTAAGTGAGGAGTTTATGGTTGAATGAAACTTTGGTAGAAAATTGTCGAAATATACGAACGATATGATTTATTCTTCTCACAATGAGGAAATATATAGACTGTGTACAAGATGAATAAGGAAAGAAAATAATACGGAAAGAGGAAATTAAATCCCTAATTGATGCTACCTACCTAATTGACTAACTTGCCTAATTACAATATATATACTACCATATACAACATTATTTCCAACACTCCCCCTCAAGCTGGAGCGTATACATCGTATACTCTAAGCTTGAGACAAATAGAGTCAATGGAAGTCTTGGGAAGAGCCTTCGTGAAAATATCAGCAAATTGAGAGCCTGAAGGAACAAAAGGCGTGCTAATCTCTTTGGATTCCACTTTTGACCGAATGAAATGACAGTCAACTTCAATGTGTTTGGTCCTTTCATGAAATACTGGATTATTAGCGATGTGGATAGCAGCCTGATTATCACAGTATAAAGGAGTGGGACCATGCACTGGAATCCCAAACTCTTGTAGAAGTGTACGCAACCAAGTCAACTCACAAGTGGTATGAGCCATTGCTCTATACTCTGCTTCTGCACTAGAACGTGCCACAACTGACTGCTTCTTACTCTTCCAAGTCACAAGATTGCCACCTATAAAGGTGCAATAACCAGTAGTAGAACGACGATCAGCAGGAGATCCAGCCCAGTCAGCGTCTGTATATCCTTCGATACGAAGATGTCCAGATGACTTGTAGAGAAGTCCACGTCCAGGTGCATTTTTAAGATACTTCAAGATACGAACAACTGCTTCCATATGAGGAACTCGAGGACACGTCATAAACTGACTGACAATACTGACTGCATAGGAGATATCAGGTCGAGTAATAGTGAGATAAATAAGCTTACCCACAAGTCTCCGATACATCTCAGGATCATCAACCAATTCACCATCTTCCGGCTTTAGTTTAAGATTAGTGTCCATGGGAGTAGCTACAGGTTTAGAACCAAGATAACCTGTATCCTTCAAGAGATCGAGAGTGTATTTCCTTTGTGATAAACTAATGCCCGCTTTGGAACGAGCAACCTCAATGCCGAGAAAATACCGAAGCTTGCCTAGATCCTTAGTAAGAAAACTGGAACAAAGATAACGAATCAATATTTCAATCCCAACACCATCACTGCCAGTGATGACAATATCATCCACATAAACCACGAGAATCACAATACCACGAGTAGTCTTTTTAAAGAATACAGAGTGATCAGCTTGACTTCGAGTCATACCATGAGACACAACGGTACTACTGAACTTATCGAACCAAGCCCGGGGAGATTGTTTGAGTCCATATAACGATTTGCGAAGATGACACACAGACTCCCCCTTGGACTCAAAACCGGGTGGTTGAGCCATATAGACAGTCTCAGAGAGGTCACCATGAAGAAATGCATTCTTGACATCAAGTTGATGAAGAGGCCAATTAAGGTTGGCCGCAAGAGAGATAACAATTCGAACAGAATTGAGTTTGGCAACCGGAGAAAAAGTCTCAGTGTAATCGAGCCCGTAGGTTTGGGTGAAACCTCTGGCCACAAGACGAGCTTTCAAACGATCAACAGTACCATCAGGGTTGTGTTTGATAGTAAACACCCAACGACAACCAACAATATGAGCTCCAGAAGGCTTGGGAACAAGATCCCAAGTATGATTCAATGATAAAGCGCGCATCTCTTCTTCCATAGCAGAACGCCATCCAGAATGAGAAAGAGCCTCCTGATAAGACTTAGGAACAACAAGAGAGGACAAAGAGACAGAAAAAGCGCGAAAAGAGGGAGATAAATGATCATAGGAGACAAAGTGAGAGATAGGATGGGAAGTGCAGGAACGAGTACCTTTACGCTGAGCAATAGGAAGATCGAGAGTAGGATCCGCAGACGCTAGAGGAGATGGTGTGGGTACAGAAGCTGGATCTGTAGTAGCAACAGTTGGAGCGGTAGCGGAAGGACGACGAACATAAACCTGTGTAATTGGTGGTCGAGAAGTAAGCTCAGGGAGACAAGGGGACTGACCAAGGTCAGCCAACATGGGTGGTCGCACCTGTCCACCTTCAAGGGAATAATATGGGATGGTTTCAAAAAATGTGACGTCAGCACTCACGAAGTGCTTCCGTAATGAGGGACTATAACACTTGTACCCTTTTTGTGTGCGAGAGTAACCAAGAAAGATACATTTGTAAGACCGAGGATCAAGCTTATCACGACCAGGAGATAAATTATGAACAAACGAAACACAACCAAAAAGTTTTAGGGGAAGACTATAAAGATCCTTGGCAGGAAACATGACCTGATAAGGAATTTTTCTATTCAAAACTCGAGAAGGTGTTCTATTTATTAATTTGCTGTAAGAACAGCATATCCCCAAAAAAGTTTTGGAACGTTCATGTGAAGCATAAGAGCACGAGCTACACCTAAAACTGGCCCATTTTTCCGTTCCGCAACCCCATTCTGTTGCGGAGTGGTGACATAAGTAGTTTGATGAATAATGCCATGAGTCTCATTAAAATGCGTAAATTCATTAGAAAGATATTCTTGGGCATTATCAGTTCGTAAGATATGTAATTTAGCATTAAACTGATTGACAATCTCAGCATGAAATTTTGAAAACACAGAAAATAATTGAGACCGATCTTTGAGGAGATACACCCAAGTTATACGAGAAAAAGCATCAATAAATGTAACAAAATAGCGAGCACCACACAAACTCGTAGTGCGCGAAGGTCCCCAAATATCTGAATGAACTAAAGCAAAAGGTTCTAAACATGGTGACTCAGTACGTAAAGGATAAGAAACCCGACGGTGTTTACTAATTTCACAAGTATCACAACTAAAAGGAGAAAAATGAGGTAGATTAGGGACTAGCTTGCGAAGATTGGCAGAGGATGGGTGCCCAAGACGACAATGCCACTGATAAGGTGTGACAGTAGAATGTAGAGCAGATAACATGGAAGAGTTGGACGCCTGCTGCTGCTTCTCTTCCCGGAGATAAAACAGACCATTCTTCTCATACCCCCCACCAATCATCCTCTGCGTCTTTAGATCCTGAAATTCACAACGAGAAGGATAGAAACGTACAGAACACTGGTGAGTATGAGAAAGTTTATGAATGGAGATAAGATTAAAAGGGAATTGTGGCAAATATAAGACAGAAGGAAAAACAAGACCAGATGAGGAATATGTACCAATGCCATGAACAAGAATTTTAGATCCATCGGCAATAGTAACATAGGAAGGAACAGAAGGGGTAACAACATTAGTTAAAAGGGACAAGTCACCTGTCATATGATCAGATGCGCCAGAATCGAGTATCCAAGGATTACTGCCAGTACGAGAAGATGAATGAAGACAAGTATTACCTGAAGAGACATGGGTCGCAGTGGAAGAAGAAGAAGATGCATTAGCCCTTTGAATCATAGAATCGTACTCGGTCTTGGATATAGTAATCTGAGTAGGAGGAGCAGGTGCAGACGGCTCCCCCTCAAGTGTAGCCTGGTTAGCCCAAGCTGGTTTGCCATGAAGCTTCCAGCAAAACGCAACATCGTGGTTGGTTGCATTACAATGAGTACACTTCTTGGTGCCACGACCACCACGCCCCCCACGTCCTCCACGCCGGCCACCACGTTCAGAGGAACTACTATGACTGTGGGGGGGATTGTGATTGCCAAAATTTCCAGAAGATAAAGTAGGGGATGTAATGGGAGCAGCAAGAGCAGATGGAGTCGGTCGCTCTAAACCAGATGAACGGGTAGCAGCCCGTCGAACACGAGAAAAAGCCTCACCAACAGTAGGAACTTCCTTGCCAGATAGAATCTGAGAACTTAGAGGAGCAAGTTCTGAATTTAGGCCAGACAAAAACTTTGAAACACGAAAGTCATCCCTGTACTTCTGTTGAACCCGTAAGTCTGTGGATAACGGTTGATAAACATTTAATTCATCACACATCCCTTTTAATGTAGAGAAGTAGTCATCGAGTGATCGATCTCCTTGTTGGAAAGAGAAAATCTGCTGATAAATTTGATATATACGAGAAGTATTCTGATCTGATGAATATAATTCTTTGAGAGTGTCCCAAACAGCTTTGGACGTCTCTTGGCAAGCAACATTATTAAAAATATCGGGTTCAAGACTATTCCAAAGTAAAGTCATGAGATGAGCATCATTTTGGGTCCAAGTGGGATCAGTAGATGCATCATCAGTGATGTAGGAAGTCTCGCCACTAGCGCGCAGAGATACAGTTACTGCGCGGGACCATGGCAAATAGTTTGATCCATTTAATTTAATCGCGGTGAGAGACCGACGATAATCCCGAACAACATCCTTGGTGCCTGATGCACCAATGTCTTTATTCTCAGCATCTTTGTTCTTATTATCACCCATGATAAATAATAAATCAGAGATATAAACGAAGAGATCCGAGAGTTACCCACAGAAAAAAAAGGGTTAGTTTCAAATACCACAGATCAGCAGGGGTCGCCAGAAAGGACGGTGGCGGCCGGTGACGGCAACTTGCGGGAGTCAAAGCAGAGACCAGAGACCAGATCGCCAAAACAGAGAGGGCAAATCAGAGACCAGATCGCCAAAAACGGAGATCAGAAAACACGTCCAGGCGCAAAACAGAGAGTGCGGCGACAGGACTGAACAGCGGCAGCCAGGGGCGGCGGCGGCCAGGGGCAACGGCGGCCAGGGGCGACGGCTACGGCGACGACTGATGGTTTTAGAAAAAAAAAAAGAGAGAACGAAGAGGAGAAAGTCAGGTTCCTAGAACCCGCTCTGATACCATGTCGAAATATACGAACGATATGATTTATTCTTCTCACAATGAGGAAATATATAGACTGTGTACAAGATGAATAAGGAAAGAAAATAATACGGAAAGAGGAAATTAAATCCCTAATTGATGCTACCTACCTAATTGACTAACTTGCCTAATTACAATATATATACTACCATATACAACATTATTTCCAACAAAAATAATATTCTAGAAGGAGCCATATCAGAATTATCTTATTAGTGTCTAATCAGAAAGCAGTCCTACTTCAGTTCTGATCAAGAGTTAGAGTCCTAAGAGAATTGAGAAGATTGAATCACAAAATCTATAAATAAAGGTCCAAGTCCACGATAAAATGTACGCATTAACTCAAGCGCTAATAGAAGAATATTAGCTTGAATTACATATACTCTTGTGAGTTTTGTCTAACTTAATCATTAGAGTGTCTTCCCTCTACCAAGGTGGTAGGTTCTTCAACGAGTTATTGTCTTGCAAGTCACAAGTCATAAAAGAGAAAGAGTGTAATTCCTGCTGGATAAATAAGGTATTAATTTTTCATCTGATTGTGAAAATCAACCCACCTATAATTAGCGTCATTTGTGAAAAAATTAAGATCTCATGTCAGGAACGCTACTGATGGAGACACCAAAGGAAAGCACTAGCAGGAGGAAATCAAGATTTCCACCCCAAGTGCCTCCCAAGCCGAAGGGTCCGAAAAAGAACATTCCAAACATTCCTCTCCCAGGGTTCACGGGAGGTCAGCCTGATGAATAGATACGAACCCACCCCAAGTGGATCCATCGCCTCCACCACCAGCGCTTCCTTCGGCACTAGAGGGTGGGCAACGAGACTCGCCCAACGAAGGGAGAAGATCCCGAACCTGTGATGAATTGCGTTCAAGAACCCAGGGATAGCAATAAAGAAAGGGTGGGAAGGAGAGATTGTGAACTCGAAGAGATGAGGTGCTACCTGCACTGAATAGAAAGAGAAAATAGAGCCCTCCGACAAAAGAGGGACCAAACACGTTCTGTTGAAACAAAATGGGACAGACGATTAAGAATGGTGCAGGTTTAGTGCGGTGATCGGCATAACCGGAGCCACCAGAGGGAAGACCGGCCACAAGAAGGGCAAGCGTCAGCCGCATGCGTCCCCGATATTGCCTGAGAAGGGCATGCCTCAACCAAGACACCCTAAGTTCGACCAGACCTTCCAGATATGAAGAAATGGCTAAATCAGCAATTGGCAATGAGCCGAACTGAGGACGATACAACACAGAAAAAATTACAACAATTGGCGGCATCACCGTTGTTAGCACAAATTGAAGGGGATACGTTACTCAGAAAGTTCACTTTCTTAAAATTTTAGATTTACAATGGCAGGACGGATCCAATGGCTCACATCAAAGGGGATTTATAGGCCATGATAATCTATTCTAGTCATGAGAACTTATTCTGTAGTGTTTTTCCAATGAGCCTACGCGAAACGGCCTTGAATTGATTTCATGCTATTCTCCCACTGTCAATCCATAGCTAGGCCAATTGGCCGAACAATTCATCAAGAGGTTTGTTGCGAACTGAACTCAGAAGAAGTATTTGGATACCCTCCTTGCAATGAGGAAAATACCCGATGAGAGTTTGAAGGAATATGCAAGCAGATACTGGGTTACGTATAATGAAATAGGAAACTACACTGAGGAATTCGCAGTTGCTGCCTTCAGGCTAGGCTTGCCATCCCAAGATAGGTTGCGGGAGTCACTCATGGTAAATGCTCTCGAAATAATTTTGGATTTAATGGCCAGGGTAGAGAAGTATGCCAAGCTAGAAGACGAAATCATGAGGGACACTAACCGATCGGCTAGCCGAAGCCACATAAGCAACATGGTAAGGGAGGCCGAACAAAGCAAAAAAAAAAAAAGCCAAAGAAAAAGGCAGCCGAATTGGCCTTTGCCGGAAAAGAGTACAAACCTCCTAGACCTCAAGCATACAAAGGAGTTCGCATAGTATTCAACACCTCTATATTTAAGATGATCTAGCCACTCAAAGATGAACCCTTCTAGAGGTAACGACCAAGTTCGAGAAGAGAGGCCGTGAAAAAAGATTTGAACAAGGACGGGTGCAGGTAGCACAGGAATCATGGGTATATCACAGAAAAATAAAAAGCATTCAAGAGGTTCCTAGAGGGGCGTTGAAGCTGGCACATCAAAAAGTACATCGCCGAAGAAGGGCAACAAAAACAGGGGCCAACAACAACAAATAAATCAGTATCTTTTGAGAGAGGAGATAATGGCCACAGGAACTATTCACGTGATACATGCCGTGATGCAATTAGCCGACCAGAAGGATGATAAAATGTAGAGGCGCAAGGTAGGGCATGAGCATCATGTCCAGTAATTGAGGCAAAAAAGTCAAAAACTCGAGAAGGAGTTCAAAACAGATATTTCTTTCACAACAAAGGATCTTGAGGAAGTTCAATATCCCCATAATGACGCATTGGTCATTACATTGCTCCTTGGCACCTTCGACACAGAGAGAATCCTTGTCGACCAGGGTAGTTCGACCGAAATTCTGTACTATGACACATTCAAAAAGTTGGGTCTCACTTAGATTGATCTCAAGAAGGTAGACATTCCCTTTATCGGCTTTAGTGCAGAACCAGTTTGGCTTCTTGACCAAGTAACCATTCCCGTTTGAGTAGGAGAAGTGACTCTAGAGATGAATTTCTTGGTGGTGGATGTGCCATCAACCTATAATGCTATTGTTGGACGGACATGGTTCCACAGGATGGGGAAATACCATCAACTTATCATCTGGTAATCAAATTTTCCAAAAAAAAAAGAAAAAGGAACCTAATGTGTTCGAGAACGTCAAAAGAGGGCGAGAAGCTGCTTTGTGACTTTAGTCAAGCACAAGCCGAAGCTAAACACACGTCAAGTCCATTGAAATACCAGATCAACTCGTCCTAGAAGATGTCAAGGGAAACTTGACCGATATGGTAGTAAAGAAGCTTAAGAAGGTACCGGCTCATGAAACGGATCAAGAGAGATTCTTCCTCATTGAGGAGGAGTTATCAAACAAGGCGAAGAAACTCTTCTTTGGATACTCAAAGATCATATCGATGTATTTGCATGGACACCCTAGGAGATGCCAGGGTGAATTCGAACATCATCTACCATCACTTGAACGTTGACCCAGTGCACAAGCCCGTGATGCAAAAGAGAAGAAGGTCGTGGTTCAACACACAAAGACAGTAATTGAAAAAGTTGATTAGCTACTAAAAGTCGGGCTATACGAGAAGTGTAATATCCAGAGTGGTTATCACAAGCCCATAATAGTGAAGGGATAAAAAAGGACATTGTCACTAGACAGTCAGGGGACTTCCTCAGTTCAATTGGAGGAGATACACAACATGCACTTTTTACTGCCGCATTTCCATTGGAAAAGTCATCTACGATTACTAACTTGATCGTCTAAGGGTCTTTGGCAAAAAACCACTTCCGATCCCGGGACTTGTGTCTAGGAACCATTGCATGAGTACAAAGGTGATCGTCATGTTCCCGGTATCGTCAATAATAAATGTACAAGTTTAAAAAGTAACATTTACTTAAATGATATGCATTGTAAATAAGCCTGCTAAGTGTTGAGTATTGAGTGTGCTGAGTGCTGAGTGATCGAGTAGAATGCTAAGTGACCGAGTGTTGTCGAGTGCTGAGTGTCAAGTGCTTGAGTGCTAAGTAGTTGGTCGAGTGCTAAGTGGTGAAGTGTTGAGTAATTGGTTGAGCCCTGAGTGCCAAATGTTGACTGTTGAATATGTGTAGTGTGGTGAGTGACCAAGCAGTGTGCCGAGTGACTGACTAGTTGGCCGAGTGGCGAGTGGTTGGCTGAGTTTCAAGCCAAAACTATTTTTGTACAGTGATTGTTGGCATCGAACCAAGTTTTTTTTAATCAAATGTACGAATGGCCCATCAAATAGCACTACTAGGATGTCATCTAAGTATCTTAAGGCTTTAAACATGTTTTGGTTCAAAGAAATAAGTATAAAATCACATTTGTTTGTAAAAGTGAGTTTTTAATTCTACCTTGATCCGATTGATCCAGCTTGAAGTGAAGGTTATGGAACTCCAGTAAGGATTTGTAAAGCCTAAGGATGAAGATGAATAAATTGAATCTTGATTTGATTGATCTTGATGAAGGTTGGAGTTCTTTACAACCTATCCCGCTTAAACAATTTGTCCTCAAAATTACAAGTTGTCGTTATCGAAAAGGTGTGGTGGTTGGCTCATATGACATCTTCTCTCTTCCAAATAGATTCTTTAATGTTGCGATGACGTCATAGTACTCGAACAAGATAGATGGTCTTTCCTCGTAGGGTCTTCTCTCCATGGTCAACAGTGTGTATAAGCTGCTTTTCATCTGTTGTATCTTCGTCAATGGTGACTTCTTCTCAGTTGAGGAGGTGGGTTGGATGTGCCATGTATTTCCGATGCAAAGATACATGGAACACGTTGTGTACTCGATCAATCTAAGGTGAAAGTGCTAAGCGATAGGCAAGTTTTCCGACATGTTGTAAAAACTCGAACGGTCTGATATAGCATGGCAATAGCTTTCCTTTCTTACCAAATATGATAATCCCATGGAGAGGTGAGATCTTCAAAAAAACGTGATCCCCAATGTTGAAAGTCAATGGTCTGATTCTCCTGTCAGCATAGCTTTTCTGTCTGCTCTATGCTATCAATGGTCGTTGTTGGATGACTTTGACTTTCTCTATGGTCTCCTATACAATATCTTATCCAAAAAGGCTGGTCTCTCCTACTTCAGCTCAACATATAGGTGATCGGTATGGGCGTCTGTAGAGTGCTTCGTACGAGGCCATTTTGATGCTCGCGTGGTAGTTGTTATTGTACACGAATTTCACCAAAGGTAAATGTCTCTTCTAGCTTCATCAAAAATTTAGAACACAAGCTCTAAGCATATCTTCCAACGTTTATATGATCGTTTTTTATTTTTCATTGATTTGTGGTTGGAAAGCAGTGCTCATGTGGAGATCTATTCCCAATGCTTTCTGTAGGCTCTGCTAGACATTAATGTGAATCTTGGGTCTCTGTCTGGTAAATGGACACTGGTACTTCGTGAAGTCTAATGATTTCCTTGATATAAAGTTGGTTGTACGAATCCATCGTGTTAGATATCTTGATAGGTAGGAAATATGATGACTTAGTCAGACGATCCACGACGATCCAAATGGCATCATGTTCCTGAATTGACCTCGGGAGTCTGTTACAAAATCCATAGCAATATGTTCTCATTTCCATCCTGGTATCGGTAAAGGTTGCAAGGTTCCTCTTGGTTTCTAGTGTTCTTCCTTGACATGCTGACATGTGAGGTAAGTAGCTACGGACTTGGCCACGTCCTTTCATTCTGCTCTACCAGTATATTTTTTTTAAATCTTTGTACATTTTGTTACCTCCGAGTAGGGAAGTATTTGGCCAAGAAAAGAGTTTTGAATGTTTCTCATGTCATTATCTCGACCTCGTGGGTGGTCTTCATCAAGTCCCACCAATAGTCGGCCTCACCTTGCACTTGATAAGTGGCCAAGGCCACTTTATCCCCGTTATACGGTACTTGCATAATATTCAGGAGCTTCTCTCCCTCCCCTCCCTCCCTCCCTCCCTCCCTCCCAACTGAAGCAACCACCACCGCCTCTGCACCCCCTGCCACCGCCTGGCTTCTCCACCCTCATATATAATAGTCCCTAGCCATATACCCCTCTTCGCCCACACATATCACGGAATTAGTAGGAAAAAAGCCACAAAAAAACCAAACCCCAAACCCCTAGTAAGGATGTTTGAAAAATACTGCGGATGTTTTTTAATTGACTAGATTTTATGTAAATCCGGAAGCATTAAAATATGATCCAAATTATGAAACAATTCGAATCTGAAATTTGATTTCTTCAAATATATAAGACATCCTAATCTGGAAAACCGGACATCCGAGACATTGGGGTCTGATGTCTAGTTTCAGGTCTGGATTTGGGTCTTACCATCATCAGCAATGGCTTTCTCTTTCTTCATATTCCCCTTTCTTTTTTTCATTTTTTTTTTGGTTGGGGGGGGGGGGGGGGGGGGGGGGGGGGGGGTGTGGTTGGTGTTGGGGCGACTCTTGTGGCGGACAGCCTCACTAACGTGTAAAAAATGTATTGAGAGAAGGGATAAATGAGGAAAATTTATAAACGTGAAGAAGTAAGGAAAAATATGTATGAAAATTTATAAACAATGAAAATCTAGGAGAGGCTGGGTGGGGTTCCAAAGTGCCTCAGAAACCATATGGAAAATGGCCGCGTCCCCTGTAAACCGCAGAACATAAAAACCAAAATTTTCCATCACCATCACAGATTGCTGTTTATTCTTTCATGGACTTCAAGTGTTGGTCAATCTCGGGAGCTTAGGGCTAAGAAAAAAAATCTCATCCGCCCTAAATGCTACTGCCTCTTTGCTAAGCACAAGAATGCTTGATCGAGAAAAGCTCGGCCAATTACAAACCCAATCTGGACCAGTCCAAATCAAAAAGTTCAGTTTGGTGTTTTACTAGTATAATTTGGTCCCAGTCCCGATATAGAAAATACGCACATAGGAAAACAGCCTTTACCAATAAACTCAACCATAGATGGTGTTTATTGAATCTTGGTCACTTTTTAGTAATTTTAATGAATATTCCCTTACAATAAAATTTCGGTTTGAATTTTTATCACAATTTTAAGTACTTTAAATATTTTGCAAGACAAAAATATACAAACTTTCAGGTGAAACACACTTTTGAAACTAGAAACGAATCGAACGACGTACTATAATTTGGAAGACAAAAGTGCAACGCAACGCAATGCAATCCAATCCAATCCTCCAAAATTGGTAGGAATCATAATGTGCTTTGAGAGAACTGCTACTGGACCATCGGAGACAACACTATGCTACGAACAGATGAAAGGAAATAGAAGCTGATGAAGAAAGAAACATAACAAAATAGCCCGACGGCAAAAGGTGAAGCAGCAGCATGATACTCTCCAGTTCTTCCTGTTGAGGGTTAGCCCGAAATGTTGGACATGACCCCACAGTAAACACACTAGTGGAACCATAATTCTCTTCACCATTTCCAAATTCATCTTCATCTTGTTTGGCGCGTGTTGTAAGACTTGCAGCTAGGGCATTTCTGAGCCACGATATGGAACGGCACTTCTGATGTGGTTCCGCAATCGTTGCAAAGGATCCACACCTGTTAAGCACAATGCACTGCATTCAAAACCCTAATGAACTTTGTTTGCACTGCCATTCAAACGACGACACAGCACCTTTTTTTGGTGTGCATGTGCATGTAACGACACAGTACATTTTTTTGGTGTGCATGTGTGCGTGCATGCATACGAGACAGAGAGAGAGAGAGAGAGAGACCATCTTGTTTTGGTAAAGTTCTGGCATGGGCGTAGCTGCAATCTCCATGTCAAATTTCTCCCATACCTTCGACATATCACAAACTGACTTGGAGCAGAGAGGGCATGCATACCTATTCAGTAACCAAGTTGATTAATGTTAAAGGATTTTCCAACCATTCAAAGGGGTTAAAGATAACTAAGTAAATTGAATTCTATGGACACTCACTGGTAATGCTCATGCATCTCCTTTAAGCAGTTCTTGTGAATTGTATGTCCACAAGGCATGACAATTACATCGTTTCTTGACTCAAAAAGGTACTGCATAAACCAAATTTTATTAGCAATAGAGTCTGACTGTAGATACACACCTAACTGTTTGGTAAAGGTTATTTATTTTCCATCTTCTGCTTCAATTTCCGGAAGTAAAACAACTTACTCGGCTAACTGTTCTAAAATAACTGTTCTTAAAAAAATGACCTACTTTTCAGAAAACACCATAACAACGTTTTCATGCTTTTGAAAACGGTTTTCACGCTTTTGAAAACGGTTTTCACACAAATGAAAAAGATGCATGTTTTTAAAGAAAGAATGAAACAAGTGAATAACAAAAAGGAATATAACAATTGCAATCAGAGGAGGAATCGTCAAAAACCGTAGTTGCCACCATATACCTCGAAGCAAACAGGGCAGTCATGGTGCATTGCACCTTCCACGCAGGGGTGGCTATTCTTTAAAAGCACTGAGTAGCAACATCCTGGATTTTGCATACAGTACACAGTTAGCAAGTACAAATATTATATGATTTCTAAACAGCAGCAGAATGAACAAAAGCCAATCAAGACTTACGGCATTTAGTGCAATGGAAGAAATTCTCCCGCCCACCAATCCTGCAAAGAAGGCATAAGCGTGTTAAGATTCAGGGAGAAATAGTTAAAATCTGTAATCTTGCAGAGAGTTAACTAAAAGAGCACAAAAAATGGGAAAAGAATTCAAAAGTCTGCAAGTTCATTTGTTCACAGAACAATCTCTCTGGCAAACAGGCATTAAGAGCCCCTTTGGATTGCATGATTTGGTAAAGAGAAAAAAGAAAACATTAGAGTTTCTTACCCAACCAGTCATTTGGATTGAGTAATTGGTGAGGAATGATGAAAAATGTACAAAAATAATATCTTTTGATTGGTTATTTGGTGAGGAAGGCCTCCCCTTTCTCACCTTTCAAATGGGCTGTAATAGTCAGGCATTTACCTTCACCCTCATCTAACACCCACGAACGGGGAATTATTCTCACATACATTTGATACATAGACCTTAAGCTAATTGAGAGGTTTAATAAGTATGTTATGCTCGAAAATGGAATAAGCATACCTGCATAAACCACAGCCATCACAATGATATTGTCTCTTTGATGTCTGCAAAATCGAAAATAAGGTGATTAGGATCAGCATATATGATTTTTACTTAAAAAGTGGAAGCATCACGTGCTTCAGCAATGAGCCTCTGCGTGCAAGCAAATTAGAAGGTGTGTTGTATATGTGTATCTTGGAGTCTGTCCATATTGACATTTCATTAAGGATTTTTCTCTCCTGCATTACCAAGGGGCAAGAGGACCAATGGGACAACCATAACTTCCCAATTGCTCGTATGACCTATTGCACATTGCCACACATTTTTGTCTCGCATGGTAAACTGATTGATAAGCATAAGCGATAACTATTAACTCACATCATCGTCCCACAGCTTGCAAGTCTCACAGAAGTATCTTCCCATACACACGCCACAACTGATACATATTTGCCGAACCTGGTTATAGCAGGAGCCAGCATAAAACAGACAGACAGTATCAGATATTTGCCCTCAATTTCAAACAGCAACTAAAACACTAAAATTATGACAACTCGACATGGTTGCTTCAATTCTCTTTCAATTCTTCTAATTCTAACAAAATGCAACAGCAACCATATCAAAACTCACCTCTTGTTCAGTGCCACAGAGCAAACAAACGACCTGAAAAGGACATTAAATGTCTCACTTAGATGGAGGGCACTGAAACTACAAAAGAAAAACAAGGAACCAGCTACTGAGAAGAGCCAAATATTAGAAGCAGAAGGGGAGGAAAAGAGCTTGGTGGACCATGAAATGTTGTACCTGCTGTACCTGATGGCAAGGAATGTCATGTCTATGCTTTTGATCAACATTGAGATCGTTCTGCAAAACAATTTACAAATAAGTGCAAAGAATCTAAAATACTCTCCAAGGGCCAATGCCAAGGCAACACCAAGACAACAATTATCCAAGTATAGAACCACAAACTGATCCCAACAGGCCTTACATCATGGTCTAGACCCACTTTCAGTTGTCAAAATTTGAAGTAAGAATCCTCAACCCATACGAACATAATTATCAATGGATGTATGTACTCTTGCCGATTTCCCCATCCAAAATTGTAAGGTTGAAACAGGTGCGACTTAACAGACAAAAGGTTCTCGGACATATCTGATAAAGTCATAAACCAACCTAGGCCAATAAATAGTGATCCTAGGCAACACGTAAGAAATGGTTCATGCCTTTGACCTTTTCTTGGACATGTTGTTCACAGCTTCAACATTATGCATTCTGCCTTTTCGCAGTCAGTTACGATAACATCAAATTGAACTAAAATTACTCGTTAATTTCTGTATATGTATATTAAAAAAAGAACAGAAGCTCCCAGTATGAGTCTATTCGTGACTACTATGAGGCAAGTCCTTTACTTATTAATCTATTAATTTACTGCAATTGAAACATCAAAATAAACAAAAAGAAATATGTAGCTAAAATCAAACCAACCAACCTTGGCTTTATTATGACAATGACGACAACCAAAAATTTCATTGCAACATGGAGCTCTAATGCGGCATCTTCGTCGGTAATGAGGGCACCTATCAAAGAAAGCACATAAACTTACCAAAAAAATTCCATCGAACCTGTGTTGAAGAGATAAGAAAACAAATACACGAGCCATACCCATATTGCATGTATCCCTTGTCCAGCAATTCCATGCTGGTGATTTTTGCATCAATTGCTGATTCTTCAGCTGGCAGGCACTCTCCACAAGAATGCTGAAAGTGCCCATGAGTTGCCTCCATGTAGTGTTTCTCACTTGTCATAGGTTCAAGGTTTTGGGGCTCAAAGTTTAGTGCCTGACAACGATCAAACAGCTAGTCCCACCTTTAGTCTTTTGAGAAGACACTAAAGACTACCTAGTACGTGGTATTGAGCCTAAAGCACCTGCATTTAATAACAAGTTAAGCAAGGAGTATAAAACCTACAAAGGCATATCTAGTCGCTCATCCAACAGACAAAACACCCCAAGCAACTCGTCTACTTGTAGCAGACCAATTCGAATCAGCAACAACATAATCCACAACGAATCAGCAACAACATAATCCACAAAAGGTTGAACAGCTCCAATCAGCCCAAACTCCAACAGGATGACCCATCACAACACGTAGATCTATAGTACTCCATGTACAACTAAATGCAGCCACAGAGGAAGTTCAAAGACTTCATTTGTGCAAAGTTTTGCATGATTGATTCCTCAAGAAGTCCAAATCCATCTAAATTGGACACCAGAACCTATCGTAAAAGCAACCAATCACAAAGTCAAATGTGTTCAATAAGTGATAGCAAACATAGGGCAAAGAGTGCAAGAGATTGCTAGGGTGAGTTAAGATGATTGTCCATCAAGGACAAGCCTACCTCGATTTGCGATTCTGCATCTTGACTTGTTCAAAAATTCACCGAGAACACATCTATTCTTCAGGAAGTGAAACTTACAGAAAACTTCTTCTTCGAAGAGTAGCTCATTTCTTTAATCATCTCTTGCTTTTCAACCGCTATGCAGTTACATGGTACAGGTCATAACTTCAGACTCTGTTTGGCAGAAAGAGATGAGATCCAACAAGATTGAGATCCCCTCAATTTTACAAGATGATATCATTGCTGATAAGGAAGACGTGAACTGCTGTTCAAACCAGTTACTACTTGAAAGGTGTTTTTGATGCAGATCAGGAAAGAGGGAGTTTTAGAGAACGTGTCCCTAACTATGCCAATTCTAACCTTAGCTTCTATATAATCTAAGTTATCTAACATACATCTCACATGTTGCTAACAATAGCCCATCCCAGCTCCAAAATTTCTTCCATCATCAGTGATAAAATCAACTTCAGACACCGTTAGCCAAATAGAACCCGCCTCTCTGCTCGGGATTCTTTTTTCTGGTGGTTTTCCGCTGCTGGGGGAGCGAAGTCATAGCTCCTAATGCTGGGGGGTCAACTGCTTAGAGCTTGCTGGATGAGAGTAGACTAGACTGACTTCCACTTCCACACTCCATTTTAAAGAAGGAAGAGTAAGCCAACAAGCTCAAACTTGAACAATTAGTTGGCGAGCTAGCTACATCCCTTGACAAATGCACTTTGCTCTTTAGAGATACTCTTATCCCTATCGAACCTGTTCTTTACTCACTTCAGTCTACCTTGCTAAATCCAATGACTGATTTGTTTGTACCATTCTGTCATTGATCACAGCTGGGACGGCTGGTTAGTCAACCAAAAAAGGCATCAAGAAAGGTCAAACTTATATGTTTTGAAATGATCAGTGGTATCAGTTATGCTGCCCGTGCTTGCAATTCCCTTGGCTGGGCCGGTCAGACTAAGCTAGTCCAAGAAGGAAGATGGGATAAGAACAGCCTCCAACCCTAGTGAATGGGCAAAGCAAGCTATACTGATACCAAGCAAGGAAACTTATCCTACATTCTCCATGTTTGAGATCAACTTAGAAAAAAATAAGCAGTTGGTTGGTGGGGATCCTAATACCAGAACTGGAAAAGGTAAAAAATAGGTGCCAGAAGAGAGAAATTATGGTCTTATCTCCTTGCTCCGGTGAGGTCCTCAGTTTAGAGGGCAAACTTTAAGAAATATGCATCTTTAAAAGTGACTGAATGGCCAGTACTGGCGTGAAGAGCATGAACAAAGAAACAAGATAACAAAAAATCAAAACCACCTAATGGTTTTAGTCAATCGAGGACTTTAGGGTTCCTGAACAAGCATCCAAATATGGACCTGTCTGATTAGAATCCAGACGCAATCTGCAATCCATTGTCCACATGCTTCAGAAGTACAGAAGATTGAAAAGAGTAAAAGAAACAAGTTAACTATCCTTCCACTTGGAATTGACTTGAGTCAGCATGGGGTTAAGCAGCATCATTGTACACATTTGCTCTCCCCTCTATCGTGCAAATAGGTAGGAAGCACATAATCTGTTAGTTCTGACACGACAACAATTTTATAAGAACATTGTACTATCCTAGCACAGAATTCTAATAGACCTCATAGGCAAAAAAAATTAAAGGGACTAAGAAAACTAGTTCAGTTCCAACTTCAACCTCATTTCTCTCATTCAAATGTCAAACAGGCAATCAGTTAATACGAATCCAATCATATGATTAATACTAGTCAGAGGTTACCCAAAGAACTCTTCCTCTTTCTAACTCCATTCTCCGAGGCCTTACCCATGACTTGTTTCCACATCACATATCCAATACAATCTCCCTAATCAGATGAAACTGAAAACAATATGACATCCTAAACCATGGTCGGATTGTTATGAAGAAAGGCAAATGCCACTTCATTAGTAGTTAGAACGGCATTAGAAAGAGAAAAACTACAATCCAAAAGAGGCAACAGAACATTGGCCATTCTTTTTAAAGGGCTTCCTTACTATAATGACAGCTTCCCTCTTATTTTCTTCTCGTCCTCTTTCACTTTTGTGTTCTGGACTCCTCTTCCTAGATGCAAACTTGTGAAGTAAGATATTTCCAGAGGACCCTCAACACCACTACATGAAATAATCTTTTGAAAATGGTGCAATTTGTTTAAAAACAAACAAAATAATCCATAACTATAGAACATCGAGCCCAAGTATAACAGGCAAGAATTTAAATGACAAGATTGCACATCAAATGATCTATTCCGTGAATCAGAATTCAATCTTGTCCAACCATGTTAACTTCACTTATTCTATTTCAACAAGTGTTAAGTTAAACAAAGGAAGCCTGAACATTGGAATAATAGTGCTTTATTATTGCAAGACAAGAAATAGTGCCAACAAAAAATTTCTCTTAAACGAAAACAATAAATAAAAGCACTCAAGGGAATAAAAACTACCAAGTAAAAAGTGGCAAGTGACTTGATCGATATCAATGGACACGAAATACCACACGACAATATCATCACAAGATGGAGAAAGAACAAGCTTCACATAAAGTATCAAATCAGGTAAGCCCCAAAGGGTCGGCCTAGTAGTCAAGGTTTGGGACTTAAAAGTTTACCCCTTCCTAGGTTTTGGGTCTGAAACCTCCCTAGTGCTATCAACTCTTGCGAATCAGTCCATATGCTTTAATTGGAATTCTCTCAAGTGGACGGTGAGATTGGTCTCACGCGCGTAAGTTGATCCGAACACTCTTTATCCCAAAAAAAAGTATCAAATCGGGTCATGTGCTTGAAAATGCTGCACCAGATTGTAACAGCAGTCGACTAAACACAGGAAAAGGCTACCCGCCTACCCCTCAAGGAGACCGACTAATTTTTCTTGAAGACAAACCCTTACATGCCAGCAGGCATCAAACAAGAGAGTAAAAACTAAATTATACAGTAACTTACCAAAATACACTCATATTGTAAATGCCCAGAATTCAACAAACAAAAAAAAAAAAAGAAAAATGGTACAACTAGTGGTTTTTTAACTGAAGTCATGTATATGCCCAAGGAATAAGACATACCCAGAGACGTAATTACGTAGATAAAAATTGCAAATCCCTAATCTTAGATAGAGTGCCCAGATTTTATGATAGTCTCAGACCAAATATCAAAATGAAGCTTATTTGACTACTAGATTGGAAAATTTGACACTTTGGGCTTCTGATTAGCATAATTATTTTTAAAAGATAGTTCTTTAAAAGAATGACAAAATAGAAGTAAACTACTTTCAAAAACCGAAAATCACAACTTACTAATATGGCAATCTATTCGATCTCTTCCTCTCAATCAACCAAAGAACCAAATGCAGCACACTACGTAGATTAGAAACTTTCCAAAACACCAAAAACGAAAAGGATGGGAAACAAGGTTAATGAAGAGATTTCTGCTTCACAAAATAACGAACTCTCGATTCCGCCGACTATCGACCCTTCAGCCTCAATGCTTGCGTGTACTGTAGAGAGAGAAAAAATTATGATAACTTCAGAGAGAGAGAGAGAGAGAGAGCATTGAAACTGGGGGGCTTTTATAGGAACGTGAAACTTCGGCTTTCGAGAGCTTCCAGAGCAAGGCTCTGAGGAAACATATGTTTGACGCTTTTGAACGCGACAAAGAAAGCTGGCCATTTGATACTTATCTGAACTGAAAGTCGCTGGCACTGAGGTGGATGGATTATTCATCTCAATAAGATAAATAAAAACTATAAAGATATTAAATATAGATTGAATTAGAAAAAATTCAAATAAAACGGTGTAAAAACATTAAATATATTTAAAAAATGTCATTTGCAAATTTATTTCGTGTATAGTGAATTTTTTTAATTTAAATTTTTTGTCGAGGTAAATAAATAATTTTAATAAAAAACTAAACGAAAAAACTTTAAACATGAAAAATTAATGAGATAAATTGCTTTGATTTCCACTAAGGTTTTTGACAAATATAGAGATATTTCTTGAAGGTCTAACAAATGTACTCTTCTCTCCTCTTATTAATTTTCATTAATTTCTTAACTACCAAAATCCAAATAATTCTGTCCGAATTTTTGTTTCAAAATTTTTTTTAAAAAATTCAACATAAGTTATTTCAAATGTGATAAGAATTATATTATAGTTTGAACTTGGTGTTTCAGTATCTTGATTAATGACGCTTGATAATTTTTAACGATAAAAACGTAAATAGCTGCACAATAATTTAAAAAATAATAAAAGTCCGAATATCTTCTTAAACGACAAGGAATAAAAATTTGATGAGATGTTTTAAGGGCAAGTCGAATCGGAGGAGGCCAAATCCTCCGTGACTTGGGACAGTCACATTTGAAGTATTCAACAGCTTCAAAGGGACACAAAATAGCAACAGTGGTAAAAATGAAAGTTAAAAATAATATAAAATAATATGATTTGACATATGGGTAACATCTCGAATTTCAGAAACGTTTAGTAAAGAGTTTTCAAAAATTCACTTGTTTGTCATTTCATTAAAATTAATAGAAGTACAAGTTGAGTTACAAAGTATTAAATACAAAAATAAAGTCTTATACAAAAGGTTATTTACAACTTAAAGACTTTAATAAGAGAAATACAAAGCATCTATGCTAAGTAAATCAAAACTCGATAAGTCTTCATCTCCTAGTGTTATTGTCAACCGGATATCTCATGTCTTCATTTCCGCCTTTGATACCTGATGTAAAATATTAGGGCAAAAAATAGCAACACGAGTTATGAAGCTCCATAAAGAATCATACCCATATATGCCAATTCATGCGGATGACAAGAATGTATGATGCATAATTATTTGAAAGCAATAACACATGAATGCGAGAAATCAATGAGATCGATATCTAAAGTCAAGTTGTATTATCAATCCCCTAACAGAAAAGAGAATTCTGAATCCAATTCCAAAGTTTTTATCAGCTACGTCATAAAACATTAACTGAGTGTTAATTAGCATGTCACTTGACCGAGCGGCAAAAGAGTGTTCTTGAGATGCCAACCGTGTCAAATTTAATTTATTAAAACAAAACTCCTCCTTGTGCGTGAAAACGTACAACGGTGAGTTTGAGTATCGATTCACAGGAAATAGTAATATGATGGAAAAGAGATTTTGCAACTGTAGCGTTTAGAACACTAACCCTTATTTTGATGAGATTTTCTAACACAACTGCAAATAGTAACTAACAACGGAAAATTTATCAGATTAATAAATAGGCAAGGTTCCAGGAATTCATTCATCCACAATTTCAGTTAGCAATATCCTCTCTTTTATGACTCAATCAAGTACCAAGCGATGGTTCTTGATCGAAAAAAATTTCAATGAAATTCACTTGAGAACAAAAGAAGTGTTATCCAATAATTATAGTTCAAAAAATATTTAGTCAAAACTAAAAAAGACGTGTACCCAAGCATTAGATGTACCAAGGTTTATTGGTCGCACCTAATCAAAGGTTTAACGCTTCCAGTTAGGTTCTGAAACAAGAACATAAATCATTCTGTAACAAGCGGTGAAAAACACTAAAAGCATATGTACTAACCTAAGTCACCGAATGAATATCATCATAGGACCTTACTTTAAAAGATTTAGTCTAACATGCTCAATGAAGAAATCAAATAAATAATGAACACGGTGATTGAACTAAATAAAAACAAAACTTGAATTAAAGCTATAAAGGTTTAACAATGAAAACGATTAAAGAAACAAAAACAAACTTCTTACTTTACCTTCCCAAAGCGAAGAACTAAATAAGAGCAAAGTTCAAACTTTGAAATCTAAATCTACCTTTCAACTTACGAAAGTTGAATATGCACACAAAGTAAACAAAGCCTCGATAATGCTAAAAGGGATCCTAAGATGTGCCCCAACACTATGTTTTTGTAGGGAAAATAAAACCTAGAAAGAATCGTAAACCAATTTGGAAACTAGAAAACAAATCTGTAGATCGACAGCAATTCTACCGGTAGAAAGTGTTATTGTCTCATTATCTTCTTGTAAGCTGTTGGATTCTTGCTGAGCCACAACGCTTGACGATATTTCCAGAACTGGTTTTGGAGTCTCTGATGCACCAACCTATGCTTTGTTTGTTTGACTCTTAGGCTGAGTTCTATTCTAGCTTCATAATTGTACAAACCACTGCCTGCTTAGCTCCATGCTTCAAATGCGCTTTGAAATGCTTGGGGTCCCTTGAAATGAAAATATTTCCGTGATTGCAATAAAAGCTCACGAAGATCCCGCGAATCTGATGACGAGATCTACATTTAAAAACATCATCCCATGAGAACATGTAGTAGTAGAGTCATTCTGAAAAGTCAAACGAGATTGACATAGCCGAGTCGTGAAATAGGATGAGACACAGCTGAAGGCATAGCCTTGCCAACACTCCTCCGATATCTAAATCATAACTTATAATAGAGAAGATGATAAGAAAAGCTCAAGAAATTAAAATAACAAAGTTTTCGTACCTTATACTACAGTGTTTCCTTAGGTTATATAGAAAATAAGAACCTCCTTATCCCCCGTTATCGTGGAGTGTAATTAAGAGATAGTTCTTTGAATATAGGAACGACACCAGAATGAACCCTGTGATCCTTATTCATTATAAGATTGACATGGATAACTGTTATAGGAGATTTGCCCTTATCCCATGATATTAGGAATATAATCAAATCAAGGCAGAATGATATATGGTCGAGCAATATAGCCTTTGGGAGCCTTCTCATAATGTTAAGCCTCCTCAAAACCTTACGTGCAGCCTGGCTAAGCAGATAACTAGCTGAGCACGCTCCTGAATTGAGGAGACACCCAGCCTAAGTAGACCACATGTGCCCAATCATACCGTCAATTCTTCTACTCATCACCAAGGTTAGAGATGCTCCAAGCAATCTTACAAGTCTATAAAATAGGATGGGAAAACAACCACGAGCTGTATTTTAATAATTCGTATTATTCAATTTGTAAACCTTAATACATAAATCATCAATTAAAAGAGTTTTGCTTAATAACCGTAACCTCATGATTTCATCACATTATATTATTAATAAAATTCATATGCTTTAATTATTACACCACCCCCATTTTTTTTTCACTATAAAAATAAAACCTTCCCAACTAAAAAATAAATGAATAACCAGATTGATTTGCGAGTTATAAGCGGCAAGCGGTTCCGAGAAGACACAGTCGTTGGTCCAACGCCAACTCAGAAACATTAGCACCGTTGGCTATACATACGTAATTCCTTGCTGACGTAATATTATATGTTTCATCACTATTAATTCAATTAAACTACATGTCCTATAAAGTTGAAGAGCGTTACGGTATCAGAAAATTTTCTTCGAAAATATTCCTGAATTCAAAATCAAGAGTTCAAATTCATTCGAATTTAAAAATCTACACACTCAAATAAATCTAATCCATTAATTTCGAATTATAAGAAGTTTTCTTAGAAATTTTTATGGAACCATAAATTTTTCCGGTTTTAAAACGCAGTTGACAATATGATTGAAGCCTACGGTGGTCACTCCATTTACACCAGAATTTACATAAAATAATCAATAATAATAGGGTTAACAAGATTTTTTTTTTTTTTTAAAAAAAAAGAAGAAGAAATTTATCAAAAAACAAAATGATAAAAAGCAGAAAATCAATTCTTGATATCTAATAATAATACTTGGAGGTAGTTTTGTCACCCATATTTTCCTAACAAATGCCTTAATAACAGGGAGAGGCAGAAAAAGCTCATCACCGTTGAAAAAATCATAACCAGGTGGTAACTAAGGAATTGGAATTAGCCAACTACAAAAATAAATAAATAAACTAGAAATTACAGCACACTAACTGGGCATTTTCTGTGATTTTTATCTTCTTGTTTTGCTCTCTTCAAGTTCCCTCACAGACTTCCCTTTTGGTCAGATAACACATTTCTCTCTCTCCAAAACTTTATATCTATAGATAAAACTCTTGCTAGTACCCAAAAGGAAAAGAGCAATCAAATGTTCAGCACTGGGAGATGATGAAGAAGAACACCCACCATTCTAATCACCTTCCACCCTTCAACTTCTACATACTATACACCATTTTCATCATATTCATCAATGCCTCTACCACCCAACAGATCTCCACAACCACCACCACCGCCATCACCGAGGCTGTATCCATTAGACAGAGACAACTCTTGTCCTTCAATGGAGTCGATAGTATCACCATCGATCCCTCTCTTGTTTTTGAAAACTCAAGGCTGCAAAACGCTTACATCGCATTACAAGCTTGGAAAAAAGCCATAATCTCTGATCCAAAAAATACTACCACTAATTGGATTGGATCCGACGTATGCAACTACACCGGAGTCTTTTGTTCTGATGCACTCGATTGTTCATCACAACGTACAGTAGCCGGCATCGATATCAACCACAACGACATTGCAGGTTACCTCCCAAATGAGTTAGGACTACTATACGATATCGCATTGTTCCATATAAATTCAAATCGCTTTTGTGGGACCCTACCTCGGAGTTTCTTGAACTTGAAGTTACTGTTTGAGCTGGATCTTAGCAACAACCGCTTTGCTGGAAAGTTTCCATGCATTGTTCTCAACCTGCCCAACATCAAATACCTTGACATTAGATACAACGAATTTGAAGGTAAGCTTCCAAATCAACTGTTTGAGAAAGATCTCGACGCCTTATTCATCAATAACAATAGATTTTCTTCCGATTTGCCGGAAAATATTGGAAACTCGCCGGTGTCGGTCATGGTTCTGGCCAACAATATGTTTCAGGGCTGTCTTCCGGCGAGTTTTGGAAATATGTCAAGAACATTAAATGAGATAGTCCTAAACAACAATGAGTTTCAGTCGTGTTTGCCTAGGGAGATTGGGATGTTGAAGAACTTAACTGTGTTTGATGTGAGCTTCAATGGTATAATTGGGACGTTTCCAGACAGTATTGAGGAAATGGTGAGCTTGGAGCATTTTGATGTGTCTCATAACATGTTGTCTGGAGAGGTCCCAGAAAAGGTGTGCACGCTTCCGGAATTGGTGCAGTTTTCCTATGGTTACAATTTCTTCACTAATGCTTCGTCGGTGTGTATGAATTTGCTCGGTTTTGATGATCGAAGGAATTGTTTGGGAGGGAGGCCAACACAGAGGTCTACGTTGCAGTGTAAGATGTTCTTGTCTCGGGGGGTCAACTGTAGTTCTTTGAAATGTGCCTCACTCGTTCCTTCTCCTCCACCACCACTTTCTTTCACAACTCCGCCAGTCTTTTCACCCCCACCACCTATTCAGTCCCCAAAACCATCGCCACCCCCAAGATCTCCACCTCCACCACTCCTCCCACCAGAGTCTTCACCGCCGCCGCCGCCAGTTAAATGCATTAAGAATCCACCACCACCACCCCTTTCACCAACTCCGTACTTCAAGTCACCACCAACTCCACCCCCATATTTGTCACCAGCACCACCGATACCTCGCAACCCCTCTCCACCTCCACCGCGCATTCATTCTCCACCTCCATATCTACCACAACCGCCACCACTAACCACATGTGAAGAACCCCCACCCCCACCACCGTGTGAGCAACCTTAGCCACCCCCACCATCCCAATTCGATACCCAGTACCAACCTTCACTACTTTCCTCACCACCACCGCTTTCACCATCTCTTCAAAAGGAAAAGTCAATGCATTTCATTCAGTCACCACATCAAATCATCTCCACATTTTCGAGCAAAAACGTGCTGAAGAAAGTTTACAAAGGAAGAAAACTTTCGAGCTATTGTTTGCAAATGCAAAGGATTTGGTTTGCGAATGACGGATTCACCCGTTGGCCAACAAGAGATAGAAAAGAAGAGGAAATGTGGCCGTGAAGAAAGGGTCACTATATTTTTTGGGAACTGTTATGGATGATTTTGATTTGAGTAGTTAATAAAACGGAAGGCATAGAGAAGAAGGTTGCAGTTGCAGGCTATGTAAGTATCGAAATGAGAACATTTCCAGAAAACAAATGATGAGAAGGTCCTATGTTGGTCACCTTCTAGCATTGAAAATACTTTGTCCCATCTGATGAGTTCTTCCTACATTGCATACTTTTGTGTTGATTTCCACGGTTCATATAGCTTGACATCATTCACATGTGAAGGGTATTATGTTAAGAAGGATTCTGGTGATTGGAGTATCTAATAACCGATATCATCTTCCTTTGACTACATCATCAACCCTCTTAAGTTTCCAAATCTAACTCCATAACCCATCCACCTATTTTGTGTATAGCCTATAAACCTAAATCCCCTTGTTTAAATATCCATCCTTTGTAATGTACTCTAAACTTCGGACCCCAAGTCTTTGCAGTAGCCACTAGGATCTAAGTTCGTTAGTCTTCAACAGTAGCCTCTTTACGACAGAACAATTCTTAGATAGCAAACACTAGCTCCCTGTGCGACTTAATAAAAAGCAATCAAAGATAAGATCGAAGAGAATGAAACGCACGCAGTGGTCGTTATAGAGAGTATGACTTCAACTTTGATGTGTTCAGTCCAATAATTATGTACACGCATTTTAATTACAATTTAGCAGGTAAGTTTTATAAGTCCACGATGTGTTCATTCCAATGACTATTTACAGGTACTTGAATTAGAATTTAGCAGGTAAGTATTATAAGTCTATTATGTGTATAGCTGGTCTTCCAAGTTACTAATACTGTGATTATATTGCATGATGGGTATGTGACTGGCCCTCCTTAGGGATGTACTCAACCTACAAAGAAGATCTAGTTAAAATGCCATATTTTTCAGATTTTGGTTCGTTTAAAACAAATATCAACAAACTCTATACATGGGCTAGTGGTAGAATGGCTTCTTAAGGGATGACCTCAAGGTCGCTGGTTCCAATCAGCCGCCACGCCAACAGTGGGTTACTCACCTTACAAAACCAGGCTAAAAGATGGTGCGGTTTTGTGGGGACTGCAGGGTTCATATTGCAGCCCCTCGTCCAGCTAGTAGCAGATGGTTGGGTTGGTTCCTCAGCCGCAACATTTAAGAGAAAAAAACAACTGAAAAGTTGTTCCCTCGAAAGATCCATTAAAGATATCAATTTAGTTCTGTAGTATTTCAGCATTCGGGCCTTGATAAATAAATTAAAACTCTCTCTTTTATCCACCATCTCCCAGGAAAAACAGATCTAAGGCTAAAGGTGATATCAATTTATGTGGAAAATGGTTGAGGTATGATCTCCATATTCTCTTCCAACTGTAAGCAGAACTCCTATCCAAGCAAGCATGTAAGCATCCTCAAAATATTATGATCCAATGGAATCTATACTCAAAGTCTCTTCAAAAAACCTTGGTCTACAAGAGGGTACAACATGGATTCTCTACTTTCCAAGATGGAAAAACAATCTCGCCTCAAAAGTATTGGCACGGAAACAAATACAGATATGGACACGTGACAATGGAAATTCTAAAGAAAAGGGAACACTGATGTTCCGGACACGGCAAAAATTAGACAAATACACGCGTTTTTATGTTTTTAACCGTTATTAACACGAATATTGCATTCAAAAATGTCAAAAACGAACGAAAAGGTACTTCACAGGATCTCACCATCGAGAGCTTTACAGACTATCAAAAACAAAAGTGCAGCATCCCAGTTGAAAACAGAGCGAAACCATGAGAGGATGAGGAAAAAGGATTAGGACCAAGGGCTCGCGGTTTTGAAGTGACAAGGGATGCGAACCTTCAACTTAAAGGATGATATGCTTCTGTGTAGAATCAACTGAAGGAGATGGCACGCCTTGAAGGCATCACGCTGTGTTGTACCCTTAAAGGCAGTGTTTTGACCCAAAAATTGCTTCCGCGCCCCCAACCTTTATCCTAATAAAAGTCAAACGTTGGTAGTTTTTTACTCGAAAGAAAAACAGAACAAAAATCTGAAGGGACAAAAACACCCACCTGGGTACTTTTTCCTATTGTTTTTTACTCGGAAAAAAACACAACACAAAAAATGGGTATTTTTCTGATCACAGAATATGCACTTGCTTGAAATTTTTGATTGGCAAAAAACACAAAAAGAAAGAACCCACTTGACCTAGTGTAATTCAGACAAGACAAAGCCTTCACATACACGCACACACAAACACATAGAGAGAGAGAATGAAACACGGGAGTGAATAGGACATTGAGTCTAAAAACCAAGTTCGTACACTTGAGTACAATTAAATACGGTCTATTTCTCAACTTTAAGTCAATGTAGATTTAATCGTACGACACTTCAATCAATACAAGTTTTACCCAATTTTCATGTCAAGAGTAGATGGTTGTTTTGAGAAAGTACAACTCAAAACTTGATGCTCTAGAACAATGTTAAGTGCTAATGCGCAACATGAGGCGCTTTATCCTTCATCAAAAGCATTTACAATTTTAATTTTGAGTTTAAAAATACATACTAAAATTACAACAAAGTGAGAGAGTGTGATAACAATGATAACTAAAATTAATAAAGCTCCTCAAAACTTAGAAATACATATGATAATAAAAGAGTACACCAGTTTTCATGAGAAAAGAAAAACCCAAATAAGTACTCACCAACTTCAAACACGGTACTTGCAAAAAGAAAAAAGAAGAAAGAAGAAACTTCAAACAAGATTGACAGGTCGAGAGAGAGGGTGAGAGTGTGAAGATTTATAGGACGTGTAAGAAGAAAATAAGGAACTAATTATATTCAACTCAATTGTATTTCTCTTATTTATGAATGATACAACCATCCTTTATATAGGGGGAGATGGAGTAACGAAAAGAAATATTTCAACTAAGGAAACAAAACAAGAAAGGAAATAATACAATAAAAGAAAACGAACAAGAAGGAAAGCAATATTATCCTGTATAAATATAGAACAATATTTGTTTCCTCATATAGATATAGAAATACTAGATATAGAATAATATTTTATTTCCACCACTCCCCCTCAAGTTGGGGCAAAGATATTCATGAGACCAAGCTTGCCAATAGACAACTTGAACAAAGACATCGTTTCTTCTGGCATTGTGGATCATCATCAAGCAATCATCAACAAGTCACGAAAAAGTGACCAAATTGTGGTTATCAACCACAACAACCTGAACATAAGAACAGGAAACCCTAGGTTCGTTCAAACTAACCTTCAAACTGTGGTTAACAACCATAACAACCCGAGGCTCGTTCAGTACTAACCTATAGATCATCAACAAGTCACCAAATAGTAATCAAACTGTGAATTACAACCACAGCAATCCGAACAAACGCACGGGAGAGAACCTTCTAGATCATCAAGTCACCAAACAGTGACCAAATTGTGGTTTATAACCAAAACAATCCGAACAAATGCACCGGACAGAGGACCTTCTGAATGATCAAGAAGTCGCCAAAAAGTGACCAAACTGTAGTTTACAACCGCAGCAGACCGAAAAAAAGAAAGAAAAATTACACGAGAAAAGGGCCTAGTGGTGGTGGTGACGAAGAGAAGGCCTAACGGCGATGGTAGGACTAGGATCAGAGCCGGGCCTAGTGGCCCGGTTCTGATCAACCTAGCTCTGATACCAAGAAGAAAATAAGGAACTAATTGTATTCAACTCAATTGTATTTCTCTTATTTATGAACGATATAACTATCCTTTATATAGGGAGAGATGGAGTAACGAAAGGAAACATTACAACTAAGGAAACAAAATAAGAAAGGAAATAATACATATAAGGAAACGAACAAGAAAGTAAACAATATTATTCTATATAAATATAGAACAATATTTGTTTCCTTCCATAGATATAGAAATACTAGATATAGAATAATATTATTTCCAACAGTATAGAAAAGTGTACGCTTCACATGGAATATTTAAAAATTTGCAAAAAGTGCACTTTGTGAAACCACCCCATAGACAAGGTGTAGGCTTTTAAAGGGTAAGGCGCAAATGAAAAGGCCACGAGGCGTTTTTCAATAGCCTGGCCTTGATGCCGGCCTCGAGGCGAGCCTTAACTTAGCCTTTGAAAATATTGCTCAAGAATGCAATCTTAATGTCCAGCCTTCTGATGACATTCAATTTAAAACATAATTCGTGAGCATGAGAGCTAAATAATTCATCTCAACCAAGCATATCCATGCGGAAAATAAAGTGCAAAGATAAAGAGATGAACACAACAATTTGTAGTGGTTCAGAACCACCATTGTGCCCAAATTAATCACAACAAATTTTCATGCAAGTTGACTAAAAAATCTTTACAATCACCAGAGGAGTTTTCGCTAGGCTAACTCCCAACTTGCAAAAATCACAAATCATGCATAAAGTAGGGTTTTCTTGGCTCAAACCAGAACCAACATTGGCTGATCGCATCCTAACAGTAAAAATAGAAAGAGCTCAACCAATAGCCATGACCAAATTGTTAGTGGGTGAAGGCACAAATGTATGCAATCAAATATAACCCCAAGATGAGAAAGACTATCTAGCACAACGACAATACTTCTATTGGAACTCTATTGATTATTGATTCAACTAGCAGCAAAGCCTCTCTGCCCGGGGGTAAGCTTCAATGAATTGTCTCTATTGGACCCACAAAAAGTTGTTTAACAATAAGGAAGGTTATTTTCAGTGTCGAGAGCCTATGTTCAATTGAACAGCTTGAATCTCATCAATCTGCTCCAAATGGATGTGTAGGCCCTGTAGGGTATATAGCCAAGCCTCCAAAAGCTAGCTTTGTGGCCATAATTCTTGAAATTTTCCAGGATGCTCGACCAAGATATAGACTTGGTCAACCATGAATCAAGTTGGTCGACCAAGCATGTAAGTTGGTCTATTAAGGGACAGACTGGACTTATGGTTGGTCGACCACAGCTTGGGGCTGTCGAAATCCGAGACAATAGAAGTTTTTCAGGACTCCAGATTCTAGGATTGGTCAACCACTGTTGAACACTGGAAATTTCCACCACTCCAGAGATTGGATGGGTTGACCTGGTCTGTTTAGGGCCTGCTTCATGACAACGAACATATCTAAGTACCACATTCTTGTGGACTCATAAATTAAACTATATTGAGGATAGATAATACAAAGATGATATTTCCGTTACAATCTTCCAAGTTCTACCTATTCTGCCTGCACCATACATAAAGAAAGAAGTGAATGTTGCTTGTAAATTGAGATGCAAGCATTAAAACATAGATCAAAATAGCATAAGAGGAATGTATGACACGGACAGTAAAAGACGGACTATTCCAGAGTATATAGGAAACATGATCATATATTTTTGACATCAAAAAGGGAGAGCATATAAGACACCATTCAGGTTTTACTCCATGGAACTTGAGACATGCAGGCACATCATGCCAAAAAGAGTCATCGAAGTAATACGAGTTGAATTTGCAGCCAAATTGATGACTATATTGTCATTCATGCCATCTCCAATGGAAGCATGTATGATAACACAAAAATGGATTAAAGACAAAAAGAAACAAAGCAGATAGGTTTAGTTTAGATCAATAATGGTAGGTCAACCAATTTGGGGCTTTAACCTTAAAATTTGTCCACGTCTAACTTGGAGACGGTAAGTCTGCCATCACTATAAAATTCTCGGGCCTATTAGCATTTATATTTCTTTACTAAATTAGATGAATAACTTCAACCACATGAAAAAACAAAACAGAATCATTTACAGAAAAAAAAATTACTACATTATAGTCAAAGCAAAAGATTGCTTACTTTCCCAGAATTGCCAGAAAGCGAAGGGCCTCTGTCCAATATCATGTGCAATCTGCAAATAGTTCAAATACACATGGTCAAAACTACAATCTATACATTTATTTTCTCATGGAACTACTATAAACAACAAAACAAAATAAATCAAATAGACTCTCTAATTCTCAGGGAATTGACAAGAAGGTTAAGAGTCATAATCCAAACATTTTATAGCATTACTATCACTAGAAATCACACAAGCCAAACATTTTACAGAAAGGTATAACTTGACTCACAACTACAGGCAATAAAACAAACTTACTGTAAGTTTTTTAATTGTTACCTTTCTGCAAAGTGACATTTGGGTATTAAATACTTAAGACGCCAAAAAAAAAAAAACTAACCTCGGCTCTGTACAGGGAAAAGGCCAAGAAGGTTTAGCACCAAAGCCATCAAACTAAACGTCCAACTTATACATAGCAACTAAAGTAAGATGGAGTTCAATTTTCCAATATTCATTTTTGTGTGTATTTTCTCACAAAAAAACCCTGATATCCGGCAGAAGTATTAACCACCAAAATCAATCTGTATTCAGTGAGCTCATATAAAAACAAATTATGAAACCTTGAAAATACATGTAAAAGCATCAGCTAAGATGCATATCACATGATGTAGCTTCGCATGCAAAGAAGTGGAGAATCGTTAAGACAACTCTTGAACCTTCAAAAGCTTGTTGATCAGATCTTTTTCTCTTTTGAAGTCTAAATTTCCGATGGCAACAAATGTGCTCATATAAGTTCGTATCCTCACACGCCGGCTTGGACACACAAGCAGGAAATATTCATCCCAAACATAACTTTATCCCCTCTTCAATGACCCCGTCAATGGATTCGTGGAAAAAGTAGGAGACTATCTGTTGTCTGGGAATTTGTGTCAGGAGGCAGAGCCTGGAGCAGCCCACTATTGGATAAGTCTTCCAAACCTTTGATGTCTTGTTGCAGGCGTGTTGCATGCAAAATGGCGTGATCGAGAACTAGAGGATCATCTGGAGGGTTTTGCAGAAGGTTAAGCAAAGTCTGCCGATAAACTTGGGCTGCCAATAACGGCCTAGCAACTTGCCGATTCTTACATAAGATTGCCACCTTAACAATGTGCTTACAAATGTTCCCCAGTCTTGACCAAGGGCAATCACAGAGCGAGAATTCCGAACCTGGATTCCATATCGTGTACACCAGAGTCCTGTCAGTTTGAGAAATGACCTTCGCAAACTGGAGATTTTCTTCATCTAACAACACATCAACGTCTGGTATGTGCATAGCTTGATACCAAGAGTTTGTTGAGAAGGACCCCTCCCTCGGATTTCCAAGAAATCCAGTCTCTACTGTGTACTGATCAAGCCAATACAAGGAGTGGAATTCAGTTGTCAATGTATAGATCAACCAGTCAACTCTCTGCCAGCAACTAGAATGTAGTTTGTTGAAAACTTTGGATTTTAATCTTAGATGGTAGGCTTCGATCGCAGCATACGGTTCTTGACTTGCCACGGGGAGAGTTCTTAGGCTATTCACCCAAAGCCCTGCCATGCAAATACAACATATAAAACGTGATAGAATCGCTATTGGTTGACATTTATGGCAACTGTAATGAACACTACATTAAACATGTGATTAACTATGAACAAAACATACAACAAAAGAAGGGAAAACCTAGTTTAGCTACTATACAGCAGTTAAAAAATGGTACTCGGACCAGGAAAACGGGTTCAAAGAACACGAAGTCAGAATGAATGGAAGAAATACCTATCTTCGGTACCCACCGATCTCTAAAATAAGTCATAAAGGCACATTGATCAACAAAAATTTGCATAAACTCTTCAACTGCATCTAAATTGTTTGACATGCTTCTTGTGCCATACAAAATCCGCCCTAAGTGCTTAAACATCTCCCGCTGCACGTCAAAGTTGCAACATTTCTTTAAGAGGCTTTTTACCCAAGCACGACGAATATGCCAAAGGCATACTAGGACCCGGCATTGGAAGGTCTCTCTGCAAACGAGAAGCATAATATCGAATTTCATAATTCCCTCTAAAACGAAAAATCACGAGAACTATTCAAAACGAAAAGTTGATGATGAATAGATTACCTGATAATAGATGTCTCAAAAGAAGGATCATCCGCTAAAAAGGCATTGGGTCTCCATCCGGCATCCTTGGTTCGAATCTTCTCAACAAGGGGTACCATCCATTTATGAATATCTTCGTGAACATCACAGGAAGTTATGATCCAGGCAACCGGAATTGCATTCCTTGATGAGTCAAACACAAGCAACGAACAAACAGGATACTGTGAACCGAAACAGGAAAAAGGCAAAATCAGAATTCAGACCTGCCCACACATTATACTTGAACTATAAGAAAAGATTGCAGAAGCAAAATTATGAAGTGCAAAAAAAAGAAATATGATCCTTATGTCACTCAACCCAAAACCATTGAACCAATTTCCAAACTAAAATGCTTACTCAACAAGGCTTAAACAGTCAACAGCTACAGCTCTCCCATTATTTTTCAATATTATCTCATTCAATAACTATTCGGGTGTTCGATTCCCAATTGAACACTATCCTCTTGATTCGTATCCTAGTTGAATCCAGATTCGTCCCCTTTTGCCTATTTATACAGCCTTTGATCCATTCAATATTCACTTTTCACCGTTTCAGATTATCTTGCGTGTGTCTTTGGTATTCGCAAGGTAATTTTTCTCAAAACCTCGTGTTCATGTATTTTTTTCAGTCTAGCGCACGTCCCCCTTTCCTTTTATTTTCCCTCTTCTCCTCCCAGTCGTTTATTTTCCCTCCCTCTACACACACACAAATCTTAGGCATTAATAGTTATGCGAAGGTAAAAGTACTTTCCACTTAATAGTTGTGCATTTTCTGCTTTTGAAACATTCATTTCCTACCATAGCCCTCATAGCCGCTGATGTGCGCAGTTAATTATTGTGTAAAGAGCCGCGGCCTCAGGCCTCACAATGTTCTTTCTTACAGAGAATGGATGAAATTACTGTATTTATTAGCAACAGAATGGCCACGGGGGGATGATATTCACTTCAACTTATTTTAGAAGATATTTTATTGTGTAAACTTTTGGCCTTTTTCTAGCCTTTATTGTTTCCTTAATCACATCTACATTCTGTCTCATGCCAGAGGCATAATACTCCTAAATTCCAAAGGACACACCATATGACTTAAGGAGATGAAGAAAAATGAAGCATAAGCATGAAAACACACATCAATGTAAAAAGCAGAGGATAAGAATGCAAAACCTTAAATTTCTTTGAGCCAAATGCTGAATGAGAAGCTACGGAGCCAATATGCCCATAACGGAGCATCTGCTGCACCTGCCAATCTGTTTGTATCCCTAAAATAAATGGTTCTGAACCACATCTATCTTGGAAGAAGAATACATGTTTCTGGTGGCGTTGCACCCATGTTTTTACACTACGTTCATCATTTCCATCTAGCTCATGAGAGGAGTTACGAACCAACCTTTCCATGTTTCGGACATCATTGCGAGTAAGGAAGTCGTCGCGGTTGTGGGGCCCTCCATGGCTCTGCACCGCCTCCATGTGATGCTGCATTATATTGTCCAAAGATATTCCAACATAAAGCATGGACATCACTTTCTGGCGTAGCTCTTCCGAAATTCGAGGAGCATACATAGCTCTTGTTCCCAAAGCGTCATGGTCTAGTATCCCATGACAAGGAGCACCTGATTTATCCACATGGTTTCGCTGGTTGTAGATGATTAGGGCGAGAAGGGGGCGGGTGTATAAACGTTTAACAGTAAAATGACAAAGGCACCCTCTCATCATGTGACGTCTCCCTGGCCTACTTCCTTTGCCTGAAGCAGGTTTATTGTTTGCACCATCCCCTATACCAGACTCACTATCCCGGTAATCTTCTGGACCATAGGAACACCAGTACCTAACAAATCCAAGAACAATTCCATATGACAAGTAACCTCAGAAGCACAGACACTTCAAATAATAGGTGGTGAGTCATGTATCCAAACATTCTCAATTATTTCTTTACACTATTAGAACCAAACAGTCTTCCGATACTCGGAGGACAAACAACTCCACCACTAAGACATACATGAATACTAGGATGAAAAACAGTGCTTGGGATACAAAGATAGAAAAAGAACCACGTACATTTATATCTGTTCATCCCTTTTCCTTTAGATTAATTAATTTTAGAAATGTTATGTTATGTGAGTATGGGTTGATGGAATCAGTTCTACATCCTGTTTGGGTGAAATACTTGTTTTTTAAGTTATGGAATATATCTTTCTTCATTTAATTAGTATTATGTTGCATTCTTCAAAACAAAAAACACATTCACAAAAGTAACATCTACAAATCATGCCCTTGGCGTGTCAGTGTCCTATATTTGTCTTATCGCGTGTTCTTGTCCATTTTACTTAAAAACAAGTGCTTCAAAGCAAGTCTTTTTAACCTCTGATAAATGAGATTCTTTGACAAGCAACTGACGCAGATGTGGTCGCATTGAATTACATGGCCCCTTTTGACCTCAACGAGATGAAAAAGCACTAGTAGAGGCAACAGCCAGCATTGGCAGATAAGTTCACAAATCGTAAGGTCGATGCAAAACGGTTCAATTTACAAGACTCCTCGGTGTGCCATGACCGAGGCCCTTTTTTAGGCGTTCCACTTATTTGGGCCTCTGAAAGCCCAATTTTGCAGTTTTAGGAAATATTTAGACTGCTAATTACTTGATCAACATGAATCCGTTTTGACCTAGGTTTTTGGCAGCTAGAATTATTTTTTACTCTACTTTCCAGATTTAAGCCTAACTCAAATCTTTCCGTTTCAGGTATTATTTTGATTGTATTTGATTTAGGCATGATAGGCAACTATTGCCTTTTCTTCTTTTATTTTCTAGTTCAATTAGGATTTCTTTTTATTATCCATACGCATTGTAAGCCTAAGGGCAGTTCAGTTGAGTTTGAAGAATAGAAAACAGAGAGCTTTCTCTACAATTGTTTGTTGTGTGACTGTTCTTGTGTGTTGTTCTTTATTCTAGACGCTTCCCTGCATAAGCAACAATATGAATGAAAATAGAGGTACCATTCAAAACATGCGAGAGGTACCATACAATCATACACCCAATAAATGACATGCAACTTACAACGCACAACATACAGTGTGTATTCAAGATAGCCATCAACCCTTGGTCTGCTGACACTCCCTTCAGTTCTCTTCCTTCTAGACTCAACTCGGAAACTAGCAGGGCATTCTGCATTACTAGACTCTCCTTTTACAAAATCATCCACTCTAGCATAAGGGATTAGAGCAATATTGTCACCACCTTGCCTACCCCCTTCTACTTGTATCCAATTAAGATGAGCTGCAGAAAACTCTTGAAAAGCAGGATCCTGCACTGGAAGGTTAAGAATATCCTCCATTCTAGGCATCTGTAGCAAAAACACAAACTCAGGTATGTGGCCTGTACAGAACTGACAGAAAATATAACAAAGAAAGGTGGCAATTCCAATTTCATAGTCAGACAAATAACAAGCACCGACTTTTCCACTTGGAGGAAAGTGAAATTCACAACATATCAGTAAACAAAATGCAAAAAGGACCAAAGTTTGAAGACAAAATGAGAAATTCACAATATATCATCATGTTTCTCATCTAGGGCATGACTGGGAGGTTGGAGTGTCCGTATGGAGAGAGAGAGAGAAGAGTGAGGTTTATTTTTAAATAGATAGAAGTGCTGAGTAGGTTACTGATACCTAAATCCATTCAAAGCATACGAATCCAAACGTAATACAACAAACAGTAGATTTTAAAACACATCAGGAGTGCAACATTGAGCCAAAACAACCCACAGCAAAAGGGTGAGCAAATGAAAAAACACATAAACACATAGGTTATACCTTTGCTTCGTGACCCCTCATGCTTCCTCTAACCTTTCTTCAAAGCAGAATACACCCTGAACCATACAAATATGAACTCTCAAACACCCATTTTTACACATCTAAAGCAGGATTCATCTACCAAATAAAGCAGAGATTTTTGTAATTACAAAAAAAGAAGTGGACTCTTAAAATAAGGGAAGACCTCAGTGAAGTGAAGAGACCCAATAAGAAAACCAACCGAATTACAGAAATGTGGGGTAAAGACAATGAAACCCGGAGAAAATAAGAAAAGGAAAAAAATCCAAATTCATACTCAAAGACAAAAAAATCAAAATTAATAAATACCTCTCTATTCGCTAGATATGGAGTTCTCTTCGAATTTGTCCGGCGAGTATGATTGGAGTCTCTTTTTCTACTCTCTACAGATTTCTCTACGCGCTATTCATTCAAAAATCTACGAACTTTGTTCATACAATCATACTTCATACCTTGTGGTCAAGGGGACGAACTTTGTTCGTACATCATACTTCATACCTTGTGGTCAAACGCACTTGCCCCCTTGAAGATGTAAAAGTTTTCAAATTAGTCCTTAAAAGGTTGATATTAACCCAAATATCAGTGTGATAGGCCCAACTAGGAGCAATCCAATCGTACCTTGAAGGAGCCACTGCACTTGTTTTGGATTGTCATGCCGTAGTTTAAGTTCGGAGTAGCTAGTGCTAGGAACACAAATTTAACATGCATTTAACGGTTTCAGATACATTTGTGTCCACGTGTATCCGAAAGATTTATGTTTCTAGACTTTTTCTTAAGTTTGGAGGGAAAAAAAAAACATGTTTGTTGCAGTTAAAGGGTTAAGCTCGCCTCTGTACCTCTGTTTACGTACTTTTAAATCTTAAAATTTCCGACTCTATTTTTGAATTATAATTGTAATTTAAGTAGTTCATTTTGTATCTCTCAAAAAAACAACATTTGTAACAAAATATCAAAATTAACAGGATGATGATAAATGAGTGCTCAAATCATATAAATCATCTAGTTAGGATCCTTTTACAGTTTGTACTCACTCTTAGAAAATAAATTCAGTATATATATATCTAGATAAGAAGTTATAAGTTGGCCGAGTTGAACCAAATACTTGTGGTGCATTTGGTAGCATTCATATTTCTTTGTTTGGTGTTAGTAAAAACATGAAAACATGATTACGTATGTTTTCTAAAAAGTAAAAATAGAAAACATGTTTGGTAATAAAAAAAAAAAAATCAAAATAGGGGCATATGTAAAAAAAACATATTTTGTCATTACTCATTCTAATATATATAAAGGGTTAGTGATTGACTAGTGAGCCGAACTCACTCATGCCTCCAACTTAAAGTTTACAATTTTAATTGAAATCAAAGTTGCGAAAATGCAAATAAAATAATTAGTCAAAGCTATGTGTATAGATAAATACTGAAACATATTCTTAACCATATTTTACCCATAATAACGTCATCCGAACCATCAAGCTTGTCTAGGTTGCTAATGAGCTCATTAATTTTTGTACAACAGACATACATATCACACTAATCACCAAATCGCCTATTGACACCTGAAATATTACGTTACAATATTCTTACGCATAAATCTAGTGTAAAGTCAAGTTAATGAGGGAAGTACTGCAAAATACAAACAATCTACAAAACTAGGGCAAAATGTATTTTCCATTTGTGTTTTGGAGTGACATGGCGTATTTTTCCAGTGTGGAACCTAGACTAGCGTTGTATGCTAGTCCACATGCATTTTTACATGTACGCAGATTCCATTTGCAAAATATATCTGTATATAACCATGCTACCGAAGGCAAAAAAAATATGATTGGTGATTGAGTTTGCCATGAAAATATCCATGGTTGACCCTATCTCTGCATAATTAGCTAAACACATGTTGTCGCAAGTATTCCCTATTCATTGTATGAGCAATTACCGACCTAGAGTGCCTAGAGATCAATGTGCTAATTGTTTGACAGCACAATGATTCGATCCCTACTAGGAGTGTTGATGCAAGCAAAGACCATAAGTCCCTTTCACGGTTGAATAATAGCTTGGCATTTTTTTTACCATTGTGGGGACAAAAATTTTGTGGAGCTAAAAGTGCAGTACATTTGCGGGAAGGACGTGTATTTTTTGATTGACTGGAATCAGACGTCATATGAGGAGGGAATTGTGGGTTATTTGAAATGGCCAAATTTGTTTGTCCAGCGTAACAAGTTTTGCAAGAAATTCTTTGATAAGGTTTTGAAACCCCGTTCCATGGAGATGATTTTAGGTAGAAGAGACAATCGGTATGAATGCAAATTGCATCTGTGGTTGAGGACTGCCCAGATCAATATGATGTTGGCCATTAGTATAGAACCGTGACTACATAGTTGCGCCAATTGCTGACGACGTAGAGTACACAAACCGTACATATGTAGAGTATAACGTGTACTCTACACCACCATAGTTCACTCACGTGGATCAGTAGTCCATCCATATAGATCACTAACAATTACAACCCCACGGACATCGTATGACATAAAACATAAAATTGTGCTCATGTAGATGAGTACTAATAGTGGAATCTTAGGATTAATCCTAATGAGATCATGATAATCCATCTCTCCGGACACATTTGGAAATTACACTCCCTAAACCCTAAATCTTAATGCAAATATTTAGGAAGAACGACTTGTATTTGGTACAATAGGTGGTATGACGCACAAAAGGATGTATGAACAAACACCGAGAAATTGTATTTATAGTAAAACAAAACGCAAGTTTGAATTGCTTTTCCTAAAAGGCAAATGTGATTTGCATTTTCTCAGAGATAAATCACCCTAGCAGGCTCAACCCTCGATCTTCTGATAAAGTGAGAGGCCTATTGCTAAAGCCGGTAAAACACAAATCGAATATGCTTTTGACTAGTACTGCCAAACGAAGGACCCTCGAGTCTGATTCCTACTGCGTATAAAGCTGCTAATTAAAATGCAAATAGGCTTTGCATTTTATTAGTGTACATCAGTTAACTTATACCCAAAAAAAAAAATCTTAAAGCACTTTTACATAGATAAGACACATCCTTTGAGTACTCATATGATTGTTCGATCACTTGATATGAACAAAGATCTTTTTCGTCCTCAAGAAGAGGAGGAGAATATTCTTGGTTCCAAAGTACCACATAAGAGTGCAATTGGTGCACTTATGTACTTTGCAAATTGTACAAAATCAGATATTGCATTCTCGGTTAATTTATTGGCACTATATAATTCTGCTCCAACTCGACGATATTGGAATGGTTAAACACATATTACGTTATCTTCAATAAACGATTGATTTGGGCTTGTTCTATTCAACTGAATCACACAATTAATCGGATATGCAGATACTAGTTATTTATTCGGTTTGCATAAAAGCATATCACAAACAGGATATGTGTTCACTTTTGGTGATACTGCAATATCGTGGCGTTCTATAAAGCAAACTTTGACTACTATGTCTTCTAACCACTCTGAAATTATCACGATTTATGAAACAAGTCGTGAATGTATTTGGTTACGATCTATGATTCAACACATTCGAAATTTGTTGTACTAAAAGATATGCACATAATATATGTTATATGTTGTACTAATTCATTGATTGAGAATATCAAAGAAATTTTAGGCCTTTATCATATTTTTACTCAATGAAGCTATTTAATGAACGAACTCAAATGTAAGTAAAATTTGAGATGAAAAAATAACCTAGAGAAATTCCAATAAAAACTTTGAGTCTCCCTTGATTTGAGTAAATAATTAAGTAAAATTTAATCTGACATAGATTTGAGTTAAGAAGTGGAGTGAATTTAGACTATTTTTACTCAGATTACTTCTGTGCAAGAGTTTTGAACCACATAAGTGGAGTCAATGAAAGAAAGCCAAGAATAACTTTGAGGAGAGCCTTGTTTGATTGGGAGTTGGAGGAATTCCAGAATTTCAAAGATACTACAGTAACTCTTCAAGCAGGCGAGGATACCTGGTTATGGAAGGGATCTAAGAATGGGATGTTTTCTGTTAAGAGTGTCTATTTGCAGGGTATCACAGCATCAGATAATGCAGCAACTGTCCCCAGTACATGTATTTGGCACAATCTGGCCCCTCCTAAATTCCAGTTCTTCTCTTGGCTATCCTGGAAAGGTAGAATTAAATGTGGGGAACTGCTATATCATAGAGGAATAATAACAGTAGATAGGGCCCTGTGTAAATTCTGTGATAACCACTTGGAGTCAGTTAGTCATGTATTGATCCACTGCCCTAGAGTGTGGAAACTTTGGTGCCTTATATACTGGAATGGTGGGGTCTGAAATGGGTAACTACAGCTTCTGTTTCAGATTTGTTTTTCTGATGGGCTGATTGGAAATTCAAGAACCAACCCAATAAAGCTTTACTAGCCTTGCGGTATCTGTGTCCTAACATTGTTCTGTGGCATGTTTGGAAAACCAGGAACGATTTATTTTTCAATGCTAAAACTATTGATTGGGAGGTTTAAGTGGACAGTATTAAGCTCAGGTTAGCTTGGTCGGCTATCAGGGAAGCCACCATTGCCCCTTCTCTGTCAATGATTTCTTGTACAACACAAAAAGCATTCTGAGGACAGTTACATTATTACACTAATTTGAGGGTAGATTATCCTTTCACCAGTGTCCGTTTCTACTATTGCTGTGTATTTTCCCAGTGTCTATTTCTGCTGCTGCTGAGCATGGGTGATCTTAGGAGTCAAGGATATTCAAGTTGCAGTTGAGGATTTTGGTGTGGTTCTGCCCATTCTGCTTGGGCTGGTGTTTTCCCATCCTTCTTGTGCTCCTGGTTTTGGTTTAATTTGGTTTTGGTTTGTTATTTGTATACAATGCTATGGACTTGTTGGCCTACCCACACCTCATATGTTCTTTCCCTTTCAACCATAGGATATATACCTTGTAAATATTCTTCCTCTATATAATTTCTTCTTTATCGTTCAAAAAAAAAACCAAAGAATCACTTTAAACTATGCAAAATTATGTTATGATTAGGCCAAATATTATGATTATTGTATACTTATAATTATACTTAATCACAATTCCCCTTTCTCGATAATATTTTAAAAACTTGAGGTGACTTCAATGTCCCCCTTGTCTCAAGCCGACTTGAGTAAGAGTGGGAGATGTTAATCTAATTAGTGCTTTCTAGAGTTTGAATTCTGAAATTTTTTTTAGAAGAGTAATGCTATTAACATGCCGCGTTGTACATCATGTTATATATATTATATCTATATGACATCCACTAATTTAAACACATATCAAAATTTATATGACCCGCTTTTATATTTTTTATTATAATAATATGTCACGTAAGTATAATGTACACTTTGATGTATAACTTAATGTGTTAGCAGACATATTTTTTTTAAAAAGTTTTCGAGGACCAACGAATTATCCTTTTAGCATAGTGGAATAAAAATCCAAATCCCGTTGACCTTTTTACTAAAAAGAGGTAGTAAGGAATTAATTCGCCACTCCAAGTGCCCACTTATAGAGGCTGGAAAACAGATTCCCAAGGAGACTTTCCTTTTTATCACTTTACAGGTGATATCACCGCAATCACAGCCAATAAAAATATTGTTTGGCGTAGGATAAAACAAATCAAATTGTCTGATGTTATTTTTTTATTTTCATTTTTTTTCTTCTTCATTTTTTATCCTTTAGAATATAATTAAATGAAAAACCCATAAAATAGAATGTGATTATTTCGAATATATCTGTGTGTGTTGCTAGACTTTTTGTTGGAATTACCAAGTCCACAATTATTGTTGATGACCTAGACAAATCAGTAAAAGTAAGATTCCTCACCCCACATTAAACGGCTCACATCACTCTCCTCATAACTACCTCTCTTATCAATTTAAAACCATGTCACAAAACATGCACAAACATTCCTTCAATGGAGACCCAAACCCACCAAAACCCATCTCTCCAAACGCCGCCCCAAACCACCGCCCCACCACCCCCGTCATGTTTCCCGGCCATCATTGAAAAAGTGAAAAACAATTTGGTTTTCAGGTCGAAATGGGCTGAACTGAATGGAGCAATGGGAGATTTGGGCACATACATCCCCATAATATTGGCCTTGACCCTAGCCAAGGACCTAAATCTTGGCACCACCCTTATTTTCACTGGGGTTTACAACATCATCACTGGCGCAATCTACGGCGTCCCAATGCCTGTTCAACCCATGAAATCGATTGCCGCGGTGGCAATATCGAATCCTGATTTCGGCATACCGGAGGCCATGGCGGCCGGAATCCTGACCGCAGCAATATTATTTTTATTGGGTGTGACGGGGTTGATGCGGCTTGTGTACAAGTGGATACCACTCTCTGTTGTTAGGGGAATTCAACTAGCACAAGGATTATCATTTGCCTTGGCTGCAGTAAAATACATCAGAAATGTACAAGATTTTTCCAAGTCCAAGTCTAGAGGGCAGAGGCCTTGGTTGGGGCTAGATGGGTTTGTTTTGGCCCTTATTTGTACCATTTTTATCATAATTGTCAGTGGTGCAGGTGATGATGAAAGTGAGGACAGAGAAAGTGGAAGTGATTTGGGTGATCATCAAGAAAGGGTTGGAAAAATGAAAAGGGTTAGGAAATTTGTAGCTTCCCTTCCTTCTGCTTTTATCATTTTTTTGTTAGGGGTAGTTTTGGCAATAGCAAGAGAGCCTAAAGTGGTGAAGGGGTTAAAATTTGGGCCATCTTCCATAGGCATTGTGAAGATAGGTAAGCAAGCATGGAAAGAAGGATTTATAAAGGGTACAATTCCACAATTGCCCTTGTCGATATTGAACTCGGTGATCGCGGTGTGTAAGCTATCGTCGGATCTTTTCCCGGGGAGGGATTCGTCGGCAACGTCGGTGTCGGTGACGGTGGGGTTGATGAACTTGGTTGGGTGCTGGTTTGGGGCTATGCCATGCTGCCATGGGGCTGGAGGGCTAGCTGGGCAGTACAAGTTTGGTGGGAGGAGTGGTGGGTGTGTGGCCTTGCTTGGTGCTGCCAAGTTGGGCTTGGGCTTGCTTGTGGGGAGCTCTTTGGTAAAGGTATTACAATAATAATATTACTGAGTCACTGACACTTCATTTTATGTCTCATGTTTTATCTGTTATAAATTTTAACAAGTTCTACTCCCTAATCATCTATGTATGCCAAATTGGTAAATTAAAAATTGAACAGGTATTGGACCAATTTCCTGTTGGGATGCTGGGGGTTCTTCTGTTGTTTGCTGGGATAGAGCTGGCTATGTGCTCAAGGGACATGGGCTCGAAAGAGGAGTCCTTTGTTATGCTTCTTTGCACTGCCGTTTCTCTCGTGGGTTCGAGCGCCGGCCTGGGCTTTCTCTGTGGGATGGCTGTAAATTTCCTTCTTGGGCTCAGAAAATTGGGCAAAAATGATCAGTCTTGTTCTTTGGTGCACTTGTGACTGAATGCATGATAACTGTATGTGTGTATGTTCTAGACTTCCTTTTTCTTATGTGATGAGTTTTTTGGTTTTGGTTCGAGACATCTTCTCTAGGTTGTTTTGTGTGAAATGCTACTATTGGTTTTTCTTGGGTGAAGGATGTAAAACTTAAATAAAAATTATTGAATTTTTTCTTAAATAATTTATTCAGGTTGGTACAATGATGCTTTTACGTACGTGTATCTTGTCGAGTTCGAACGAATAGTAGTCAACTTGAGAAAGGCAGTTCAGTATGTAGCTGACCTAAGATAGTCCTTTTAAAGGAATGTCGATCTGAGAAGGGCAGTTACCTATCTTAAATTTGAGATGAAATACAACTATGAATATCTCGGGATAAGGTTCTAATCAGATAAGGATGAACAATCATAGACCGATTCAACTTATAATGAGAAATTTGTGATTAAATGAAACTCTAACAGTAGAAGATGATTCTTTGAAAAGTTCAGGTTGGTTTTATCTCATTAGTGGTCAATCAGAAAATAATTTTACTTCAGTTATAATGAAGAACTAAAGTCTCAAGAGAACTGGATGAAAAAAATAAAGTCACAAAGTCTATAAATAAATATGGTGAAAGGTATACATTATTTATGGCTAGAGTTATAACATTTTAAGAGATTTTGGTAATCTTTGTCCTGACTTTATCATTGGAGTTGTGAGTACCTGCGGTCCGAGACTTAATTATTTATATTTTTAATTTATTTAAAATGTTAGCAGTTCAGTTTAACTGTGTAATTATGGTCCATGTGTGATGATTTAAAGTTTTGAGCCTAATATGAATTTATCATAACTAGAGGGGGTTAGTGTGATTAATTATTAATGAGTATTTAAGGATTTGAAAATCCTAAAATCTATTTTTTTTATTTTTTAGAAAAAGTAGACAGCTTTTTTTTTTATAAATCTCAAAATCCTAGTTTGGTAGAAGAGGGATAACAGATTAGTACACGGAGGAATCTCACAAAAACTTTTAACAGGAAGATTGTTGCCGATGTCGAGAGTTTCAAATAGAGTCCAAGATCAGCCAAGTATACAGAGAGTTTGAGAGATTTTCTCAATTCAACAATGTTTTTATTGTCTTTCTTGATAAGGTAGGATTTCATATTAATTTTCATTGCGATGTTATTTAGATCGTGTTTCTATAAATATATGTGTTAAATATGGATGTGATCGAGTCATGCATGTTCTTTAGTGTTTTCGAAATGTTTTGAACAGTTGGATTGCAGAAACAAAGGCTAAAATGAGTTATGTTCAATCAGAACATAACTTAAAAAATCGAGTTGCCTCTTTAATTTGTTGGCATCCTGTATTGGTCAGTAGACATGTTTTTGGTGCTCAAGTCACCTCCAATCCTTTCAAGCGACCTCCCAAAACATAATTTTTTTAAAAAAAAATTTACCTGTTTCTTGCCTTTCGGTCTATTTATACTTACTGTTCAAATCTAAAACTGTATGCTGAGAGTTTATATGGTCATGCGTTGATGGTGATTACATTGGATTTGTGTCTATGTGATTCCCACAGTAAAAGTCTATTCAAAATATTACCGTTCGGAGATGTCTCAACGGTCAGAGGTGTTCTGTGAACTCTAAAGCAGGGTATCCTTGGTTCAGTATGTTTGCAGTGAAAGACCTTTAAATTAGTACTAGGTGCTCATTATCCGTGAGTATGACCTGCAATGAGAGGCCGTTAAATAATTGCATGGGTCACATGTTGAGCATAATGTTGTTAGCTTTTTCGGTTGTTGTTTCCTATTGTCTATACTACGTTATTGATGTGAACATGCTTTAATCAACATGTCAATGACATAATATAATTTTCTATTTGAGTTCCGACTTATATTTTTCTGTAAACTAACCATATACAGGTGATTTTTCGGATACCTAATAGTGAATCTCTATTTTTAGTGCTTTCTAGGGTTTGAATTATGAGAAGTTTTTTTCAGAAAATTTTCGGGGACCAACAAATTTTTCCTCAATAATGCTACTGACAATTCATTTGTACCTCATCTTTTACTACATGTTGAGATGATCTCATTATTTTTTTCCTTTTTAATAATCATGTAGCATAGTGGAATAAAATTCCAAATCCCGTTGACCTTTTAATTAAAAAGAGGTAGTAAGAAATTAATTCGCCACTCCAAGTGGAAAACAGATTACACGCAACCCACGTACAGATTCCCGAGGAGACTTTTTCCCTTGTACATCACTTACGTCAGGTGATATTACTAAAATCACAGCCAATAAAGATAATGCTTGGCATAGGATAAAACAAATCAAATTGTCTGATGCTATTTTTTATCCTTTAGAATATAATTAAATGAAAAACCCAAAGAATGAATATTTTTTATTTTCTGCAAAAACTAATATTCAAATAATTTTAATAAAGGTTTTCCAACCATAAGACCCTATGAAGTATCAAATTATCAAAACCAATCAATTTTAATTAGAAATAACAATATATTTTCTCTGACTGTTATATATATTCAATTATTCACTATTAATTAGAAGCAATGCTAAGAACATAGACATATCCAAACACAGATGTGTCTGAAATTATTGAATGCATGTGGAGCTTTTAATAATTTGAGAATTTTATATTTATCTAACGGTTCCGGACGTATTTATATATCAAGATGTGTGTGTTCTTAGACTTTTAATTTGTTGAGATTATCAAGTCAACCATTAAACAGTTCACATCACTGACCTTATCATAACTATCTCTCTTATTAATATAAAACCATGTCAAAAAACCTGCCAAACCTTCCTTCAATGGAGACCCAAACCTACCAAAACCCATCTCTCCAAACGCCGCCCCAAACCACCGCCCCACCACCCGCATCATGTTTCCCGGCCACCCTCGAAAAAGTGAAAAACAATTTGGTTTTCAGGTCAAAATGGGCTGAACTCAATGGTGCAATGGGAGATTTGGGCACATACATCCCCATAATATTGGCCTTGACCCTAGCCAAGGACCTAAATCTTGGCACCACCCTGATTTTCACTGGGGTTTACAACATCATCACGGGCGCGATCTACGGCGTCCCAATGCCTGTTCAACCCATGAAATCAATCGCCGCAGTGGCAATATCGAATCCTGATTTCGGCATACCGGAGGCGATGGCGGCCGGAATCCTGACGGCGGCAATATTATTTTTATTGGGCGTGACGGGGTTGATGCGGCTTGTGTACAAGTGGATACCACTCTCTGTTGTTAGGGGAATTCAACTAGCACAAGGGTTATCATTTGCTTTGACTGCAGTAAAATACATCAGAAATGTACAAGATTTTTCCAAGTCCAAGTCTAGCGGGCAGAGGCCTTGGTTGGGGCTAGATGGGTTACTTTTGGCCCTTATTTGTGCCATTTTTATCATAATTATCAGTGGTGCAGGTGATGATGAAAGTGAGGAGAGAGTAAGTGGTAGTGATTTGGGTGATCAAGAAAGGGTTGGAAAAATACAAAGGGTTAGGAAATTTATAGCTTCCCTTCCTTCTGCTTTTATCATTTTTTTGTTAGGGGTAGTTTTGGCAATAGCAAGAGAGCCTAAAGTGGTGAAGGGGCTAAAATTTGGGCCATCTTCTATAGGTATTGTGAAGATAGGTAAGCATGCATGGAAGGAAGGATTTATAAAGGGTACAATTCCACAATTGCCCTTGTCGATATTGAACTCGGTGATCGCGGTGTGTAAGCTATCGTCGGATCTTTTCCCGGGGAGGGATACGTCGGCGACGTCGGTGTCGGTGACAGTGGGATTGATGAACTTGGTTGGGTGCTGGTTTGGGGCAATGCCATGCTGCCATGGGGCTGGAGGGCTAGCTGGGCAGTACAAGTTTGGTGGGAGGAGTGGTGGGTGTGTGGCCTTGCTTGGTGCTGCCAAGTTGGGTTTGGGCTTGGTCGTGGGGAGCTCCTTGGTAAAGGTATTCTTGCAAAATTTCAATAGAAAAACAAAATATTTAACTGCGTTAACAAATTCTACTCCACTAACCATCTATATATGTAAATTGGTAAATCAAAAATTTGAAAGGTATTGGACCAATTTCCTGTTGGGATGCTGGGGGTTCTTCTGTTGTTTGCTGGGATAGAGCTGGCTATGTGCTCAAGGGATATGGGCTCCAAACAAGAGTCCTTTGTTATGCTTCTTTGCACTGCCGTTTCGCTCATCGGCTCGAGCGCAGGCCTGGGCTTTCTCTGTGGGATGGCTGCAAATTTCCTTCTTGGGCTCAGAAAATTCGGCCAGAATGATCAGTCTTGTTCTGAGGTGTAAGTGTGACTGCATGATTACATTGTTTATAAATTATAATCATGATAACTATGTATACATTCGTGAGCGAGTGCGTGGATCTGTACATCGTTTTGCAATGTAACGGCCGTGTCCGATGTCTTTCATCTGCTCATGTTCTAAACTTCCTTTTTCTTATGTGATGAGCTTTTTGGCTCCCATCAAATGGTAGAATTGAGATTGGTGGATATATATATATATATATATATATATATATATATATATATATATTTATATATGAAAAAGTGCATACATGATGATTTGATGTTGTGCGATCTACTACGTACTACTGCTTTCTTGATTAACACAATTGGTTTAGGATTTTTTTTGACCATTTATTTCAATGTTATGCATTGGTTGGGTTTGTACAACTTTTATTCCACCAAGTTCTAAAATAAAAATTCAAAAGAAAGTTCATACATAGACCAAAAAATAAGGGCATTTTTTGGTTGGAGCTGTGGGCTCAGTACCCCACTTGTGTAGAGTACTAGTCGTGTACTGAATTCTAGAGTTGTTTTATCTTTAAAGAAAAAAAATTAAGAGATAAGTCTTCAGCCTTGTGCCCTGTCTTGTCGCAGTTATGTCACTTGCCATGAAATTGGAACTTGAGTTTCTCCCCTATGCATCCTTTGGGTCCTAGCTTGGATCCCTTGCGAAGAATTCTTTAAAAATGGCTTTTTATTATGACCAGAACTTTGGCCATGTTCAACCATATGTACTTTGGATGTGTAGAAATTCCCCATTCTTCGGTTTGTTATTTGGTTATCGTCTTGACTATGGAGCTTCACGATGAGATTCATGAATTTTGTCTCCTTCTGCTCATGCTTTAAGTAGTTCTTGAATTATGTCCACCTAAGGAGTAGCTTCTCGATCATGAAAGCCACCTAGAATGTTTCATTTAGAATCATTCCTTCAACATGGATATCATGCATTATGACACGAAATTCCTAGACTTGGCTCATCACAATCTAGTTATCTGCCATTGTATAATTCAGGAATCGACCGACGATAAAAAAATTTGTGCTAGCATCCTCAATTTTGTACTTCTACTATCACAATTCCTTTGAAGTTTCCTTGCCACTGTACACTAAGTACAACATATCGTGCAAGCAGTTTACAACATAGTTTTGACACAATAAGTCTCCACGTGGCCATGCACCAACAACAATCTCTACTTGTTCATCCTGCTCGTTTTGAGCAACAAGGGTGTCCTTTGCTTGGAATCTCACAAGGCCCAAAATGATAATGTAGAATAGCATCTTGTGTCATTACCTTTTGAAATTCACACCACTAAACTTTTCTAGTGTTTTCAAATGATTTACAAGAGCCACAAGAATAATTTGAGATTAGCAACAATCGTCACCGGATTCAGAATACAGTCAACTTTGGCATTCCTATTTAGATTTTCAGTTTGGTTTCTCATTTTTTGAAATCAAGATCAACCACAAGTTAGAAATTATATTGTAATTATTGGAATAACAAAAAGCCAATTGAAACAACAAAATCAGAGCTAATATTGATTTTTCTTATGAGTAGGAAGGCCGAAGTTAATCGAGTGTTCAGTCAACCGGGTGGGAGGTTAATCGAGTGGAAGGTCAACAGGGTTGTGGTGGGTGGTTGACCGGGTTACTATGGACGGGTGTAGGAGGGTGGTCAACCAGTTCGAAGAAGACAGTTGACCAGTTCAAAGAAGACGATCGACCAGTTAGGGTAAAGAGGTCAACCAATCAAGGTCCTATTCGTCCCATTTTCTCAAACTCACTGTAAGTCTATTGAATTGCTTAGCAAAAAAGTCTATTGAATTCCCAAAAACCCTTTGTTTTCTCAAAAAATCTGGTAATGTAGGAAGGCCGAAATTAATCGAGTGTTCAATCAACCGGGTGGGAGGTTAATTGAGTGGAAGGTCAACAGGGTTGTGGTGGGTGGTTGACCGGGTTACTATGGACGAGCATAGGAGGGTGGTGAACCGGTTCGAAGAAGAACGTTGACCAATTCGAAGAAGACGATCAACCGGTTAGGGTAAAGAGGTCGATCAATCAAGGTCCTATTCGTCCCATTTTCTCAAACTCACTGTAAGTCTATTGAATTCGCCAAATACCCTTTGTTTTCTCAAAAAATCAATCTATTTGAAATCAAAATTTCCAAGGCGCTGGGAAACATTGCAGCTGAAGAACGAAACTTGGTGGGTGGAAAATTCGTTTTAGACCTAACAAAATACCCAATCCAATACCAATAATCAAACCCATTGGTTTGGGCCCATGAATCCAGAGTCCCGGCTTCGTCCAGGCGTTCGGTGATGACGAGTACGCAAACGTCCTCTCTTTTAACAAATTTTGACCTTTTCCATTTCTCGTTATGAAATAATTGTCAATCAAATTTCCAACGTACCCATCTTCTTCTCATTTTATCCCTCCAAAGAGTCGGAATTATGTCTTATCTTGGATTGGGATCTACCCATTGCCTTTCTCGAGTCAATGATATCTCGAATCGCCCTTCTCAGGTCGGTAGCACGTCTGACCGCCCTTCTAATTAAGGTTGGCAGCTCACCAAGCCATCTTTCTCAGATCGGCTAATTACATATCAGGCCTTTTCGGCTCGAATATAGTAAGAAATAACCCTCCTCAGGTCGGCTACACCATCACATGATCGGCACGTTTATTATGATATTGTCTTAGTTCTTTGCCGAACTAAATCACTTATCCAGAAGAAAACTTATTTATTTCTCATTTAAGTTTTACTCTCGTCATATGCCTTTTGTATTCACTGATCCATCAATTACAAAGAGAAAGGGTTACTGTATAAATTGGTATAGATGAAGAGAGTGCAATCATAACATAGTTTTGAACAAGGCAAGACAGAGAGTAGTTCTAAAAGCTTGCGTTGCAGATTTTGTTGGAGCAGTTCTCTAAGCATTTTTCCATCGGTCCTCCATCTGCTCAGTCAGAAAATCCATGTAAATTAATATCATCATGTAGGAGACACCAAATACATTGATTGTTCTTGTTCATGGGGAAAGCAATCTAATATTCCAAGAAGGAAAAAAAATGAAAATAATTAAAAATCTAAATAAAATAGAACTGTTAATTATAGAGCTTTAGAATTTAGAATTTGTGTAATGTTATAGCTAATAAAAAAATATAAAATTGCTTAGAATAAGATGACAAGCATGTCGTTCGGGAGGACCTACGCTGAATTCAGGTTTTAAAAATGTCCTTAGAATAATTTTGAAAATTCAATAATAATAATATTCAGAATTTATTATGTAATCGACTTTGTAAAGAAAGTAAGAACAAGTTTAAATTAAACAAAGAAAGCAATAATATTTTACTCGTTTAACCTCATTGTTTCGGGTTCATTAATTACCTTACCAAGAATATGATCCATATCGAAAATTTTCAAATGAGGTTTCTTTGAGCACTAAAAACATACTGACAAGTTTTGTAAAGGTCAACATCCTAAATAAAGCAACACTTGCTTATCGGGGAACCATAAACCTGTTGGTGATAACTTTGATATTGATAAGTCCAATTTAGACTCAGGATCGATCAGCAATTGGCGGGCTCCATTCACCGGTAGAGCCCTCCAAACTCGAGCACATCCAACCGATCGATCAAGCACATGCATTCTCGTTTGATCAATCTTTATCCATGCATGTTCTAGGCAGGACAATGTACACAGGGCAGGGGAGGCATTGCACGCCTACCATATTTCATCACTCGGACAACCCTGGGGGCGGCGCTCCAGATCGCTTCGCATCCCCACAATTACAAATTAGGTCCAGGGGGAAATCCTCCTAAAATGAAACATGGGCGCTGATAGTGGCGGCTAGGCCGCCACATAAAATTCCTAGATCCAAAAAATCCTTCTCCAACCACAAGGCAAGGTACACAATGGTTTCTACCTATCAATTTTCATCCAGTTTATTTTCCTCCTAACTATGTTCTAAATTGATCATTGGAGGTTTTACGACCGAAAATCACCCCCGATTATCGAACTTGTGCGCAGGAGCCAGAAGCAGATCTCAAAAGCGTTCAACCATTTTTCGACATCATCAGTTTGTCGCCATCGTGAGAACGATATTTCTTCTCACTCTCAACAAATTTAACTGATTAGCCAAAGAAGATGGCGACTACTGAATCGACGCTAAAGGGAAGACCAGAGGAAGATATTATCAATTTTACTGAAGAGGATGTCAAAGGGCTCCAACAGCCCTATAACGACCCTCTGGTTATAACGGCAGTGATAAGAGAATATTTAATTAGCAAAAGTATCGACTGACGACGGGAACTCAATTGACTTCCTCTTTATGACAGTGCTTAGAAGAATAAACGTTGAGATCAATTGACTGCAACTGTCACACTCCAATCCCAGTGATATAATGGGACCACCCAGGAATGTGACGTGGCAACATCTTTAATCGAGTTGTATTATTAGTTGTGTCATATAATGAGCCAAGTTATGTCTTGAACCAAATTATGTTCTTAAGTTGTGTCGTGTATTTCAAATAAAGTTAGCGCTAGTAGAAGTCAAGTAGGACATTTAATCTAAAAAATGACGTACGAGAGACATAACATTGGAAAACATAGTGTTGAAACATGAAAGACAGGAGCAAACGTTTGGGAATGTCAATGGTTGGGAACACGGTCAGCACAGGAGTTGAGATCATATCAGGAGAGAGCATCACAAATACGGGAGATATGAGTATGGGTATTACGGAAAACGCTTGTGTAAACCCGAGTTTGATTTACGGCAATGCATATGTCAACTCGGGTTTGAGATGTGGAAATTATCGATTGGTATGATTTGACATTCGAGGATACTATTGTTGAAAATATTGAAGATATGGAACTTATATAGTGTTTAATTTTGGAGATTACGTTAGAATCACATTACCCTTTGACAATTCTAATTTATTTATTTTCTTCCCTTATGTGTCACTGCTTCTGCTAAACTACGCATTCATGCATACTAGATCTATCCATATACATAAATTGGGCCTAAAGGTAGATCAAATTTGTTGACCGAGCATCATCGCTCATAGTGTTGCATTTTGCCTATTGGCTTTTCACATAGGTACTGAAGATAGAGTCGAGAAACCGAATTATCCGGCCAACAAGACGACAACGCCGAGAAAGATCTAATCGAGCCTTGATTTACCTAGATTAGGTTTTGTGCTCTGAATCTCAATGTAAAGTTTTTGATAGATTGTTTCCCTTTGAAAGAATTTTATCTTGATATTTTGTAAACATTTTCTTTCTTTTGTTTAACGTTTTCGAACCAGACTGCATATATATTACATATATGTAGGAACTTATAACCTTATCTATTAACCCTTAAATCTTCAATCCACGCTGTCATCTACCTAATTTATAATATTACTAAATCCTAGTCATAAACCAACACTATAAGAAAACTCACCATTGCCGACCAAATATTTGGTCTTTGGTCGGGAATTACAATTGCCAACCAAATAATTTCATCGTCAAGTTGTTATTAATACTTTAATTTCCCTAAATTAAGATCACACAAATCCCTGATGTTGTTATTATACTTTTAACTGCAATAAAGCTAAAAAAAAATTATTATGGATTTGAAAAAAATTAAAATTAAAATACAGTTATACACTTAATTAGGTTACATACAACTTGATCACATTATTATCTCTCGTTAACCATTTAATAGTTTACTAACGGAAGTTAGGCAATTGAAAGTTGACCTAAATATAGTGTGGGTTTGGAATGTTCGAATTAGAAGTAAAGGTCGCAAAGTGATACCAAATATAAAGTGGAAAGGTAACAAAGCGTATACATTATTTATAGGTTATTCCCGTCTTCAAAAGAGATTTCTTATAATTTGTGTCTATATATGTATATATACACACACATACATGCATTTATTTTTTGAAAATGAAACTGAGAGAGAAAGAGAGAGATGGATGATTTGAAGTCTTACCAAAGGTAAAAACCATGCACAATTTGAGTGAACAACCAAGGTGACAGTAGTAGTGATAATCTGAAGCAGTGTGAGCAATGCAGCTCCCCAGGCAATTCCAGAAACAAGCCAATTTGTGATATTTGTGTTGCCCATTTTGCAAAATACAGCCATTATAGCACCCTCCCCAACATGCATATTCCCCCTGCCCTGTAGCTTGTTTTGATACCAAAAGCAACCCCACAATTACCACTCCCAAAACCACCCTCCTGCTGCTGCTACTACTTCTCCACCCCATCCCCATCACACCTTCTCTACCCTTTGGAACTAGGCTAATTGAGTTTTGTGAATGAAACTTTTGCACCAAAAGTCTAAAATTATAGTCAACTCAAAAAGAATTGGGGTTGGTACAGATTACAGCGGATGGAGATATGCTTACGATCTTTCAATGATTGCCCTTTTATTACTCCTTTTGTTTTTAGAACAATGCTACTAATACATCACGTTATACATCAAGTTATACATTATGCCTACATGATATTCACTAATTTGAACACATAATCAAAATTCATGAAACCCGTTTTTACACTTTATACTTAAAATAATATGTCACATAGACATGATGTACTATTTGATGTGCAATTTGTAGACTTATTTTTGTTTTTATTAGACCTAATTAAAATTTAGTCCCCCATTTCTCATTTCCTACACACACGTACCAAAAAAAAGGAAAAGAAAAGGCACAATACGTAATCCCCTTTCTCTAACTAGTCAATTTTGGGTATTATATATATGGGAAATGCTATACGGACCAATATTTTTTTAGACCAATATTAGACCAACATCTAAACTCTTCATTCTTGATTAAATTTTAATGATCCGAACCGTTCAATGTGTTTAAAACATATTTTTAAGGATACCCACGAGAAATTAGCTCAAAATAGTACCGAAAATGATTTGATTCAAGCAGTGGTTCATAAAACAGTTACTCATATAATGAAAAATTTGACAGAACGATACATTGGATTATCGAGAGACATGAGTATCTCACTTATAATCTTATTAACAATTTTTATTTGCTGGTAAAATTATATATATAACTATTTTGGAATGTGCCCCACCCGCGTCAAGTCTCTTTAAAACTTTGCAAGTTGTGATTGAAGATATAGTTATTGTTGGTGCAAAATTTGAAATCTTCGGAATGTGAACAATATGATGAACTTGCTTCGAGGCGTGTTACGACGTCGCTTTCTGAAAAACAGTATTCGCCCCCACCAATTGGTGTGCACCGGGTTGCAGCGAATATGTTTCGAAGATACAACGAAGCCCGATCGAAAGATCTTCTGTCTGCATACGCACAAACGAAGAACAGACAGAATACCGAATCAAATATAAAATAAAAGAACCAAGGGACTGTTAAATTCGTTTCTGCAGAATAATGAATTAACAGCACAAGAAAAACGGATTTTGGAGTGAGAGATTTTTCTGATTAATTAAGTGTTTAAATGGCTGTGATCTGGGCTCTATTTATAGACCCAGATGCACCCACTCGCGCAGGGTTGTACCTGTTCGCGTACGGACACGCCCACACCCAATCGGTTCACTCAAACGGGTACGAACCATGGGTCGCGTCCAATCCAACAGGCGCACCCCGTGTGACTCAACCGCCACACGTACGCAACGCGTGTGCCACGTCAGCGCCACCTTACTGCCAAATCGCAATAAGAAAGGGCGCCTACTAGGCGCCTCGCGCCGACGTGCAAAGTGCGCCATCAAAGCGCCACGCAGCCCATTGCCACGAGCACGAGCACAAGCACATGCACGCATGTGCGAAGCACACCGGCTTTGCCGGTTTAAGGTGCGGAGCACCTTAATTATGGTGCGAAGCACCTATGAGCCAAGCCACTTTAGAGCTAAGCTATTAAAGTAAACTTGATAGGTGTGCTCCCTTATATAAACCATTAAACTTTCTCCCACCTAAGCAATGTGGGACAAACCTCTACACTCTAAAATAAGTTTTCTCAAGCACAAGGAAATTTTGATAAAACACCCAATTAAAAACCCATTTTATTTTGACAATTTCAACAATCCCCCACCATTTTCAAAATAAATAAGAAGCCTTGGTTCCTTTAAAAGATTTGTGCATCAATGAAGGTGTCTTACGAATTTAACCATTCATCTAGTGAAGACGCATCAAAGTTAGTCGGAAAGCATAGTAGACTTGGCTTTTAACTAGCGATCCTATAATGACCAACCGGACATGTTTCACGCACGCATCTTACCTGACTTAGGTATTCAAATTTGCTGACACGTGGATTGGCCGTGTGTCTGTATCTTAATTTCATGAGCGCTCTATAGTTCTTGCCTGTGAACCAATAGAAGGCGGCACCACCTTCACACTCGTATAGGTAGGTTAAGAATGCCCCTGTAACTACAGCATTCGAGACCTAACAACACCGTTAGAAACCTATTAAGAGCTAAGTAGTCCAACCTCCTCATTTTCATTACAGGTACCAAACACTTTACCTTAGGATGGATTAAACCGAAAAATGTTTGTCATCACGACTTATGGTGTACTTTGCTCATTGAACCCAAGACTTGTAGGAAAACAAGTGTTGAGTTGAGTTTCCACCAAGATTGATTATATCTCAATGGGCTGAAGTCCCATCTCCTTTGATGTTCTCCACACCAATTCCCTTGCAAGACCTTTTGTTAAAGGATCTGCCAAATTTTGATTTGACTTTACATAATCAATGGTTATCACTCCATCGGTTATCAAATTTCTAACATAACTATGTCAAAGTCCTATATGCCTGGACTTTCCATTATATACCTGGCTATAAGCCCGTGAAAGCATTGACTGACTATCACAATGCAAAGATATCGGTGGCATAGGTTTTGGCCACATGGGTAGTTCCCACAACATACTTCTCAGCCACTCTGCCTCTTTGCTTCCTGATGCTAATGCTACAAACTCAGCAGCCATAGTTGAATCTGTAATGATACTTTGTTTCTTTGATCCCCAAGAAACTGCTCCTCCTCCAAGAGTGAAGACCCAACCACTTGTTGACAAGTGATCTTCATTCTCAGCTATCCAACTAGCATCAGTGTATCCTTCTAGAACCGAAGGATACCCACTATAGACTATCCCGTAGTCTATAGTTTTCTTTAGATACCGCAAAACCCGATTAACTGCATTCCAATGAATGTCACTTGGGTTGTGAGTATACCTACTTAGTTTACCCACAGCATACGCAATATCTGGTCTTGTACACGTCATCGCATACATCAAGCTTCCAATCACTCTAGAATATTCTAATTGTGATATAGCTCTTCCAGTATTAGGATACAACTTAATATGCGGGTCAAAAGGTGTAGATATTGGGGGACTATCGAAGTGATTAAACTTCTTTAGTATTTTCTCAATATAATGAGACTGGTTTAGGACTAAACTGTCTCCTTGCCTCATAATTCTGATGCCTAAAATTATATCGGCTACACCCATATCTTTCATACTAAAACTAGAAGAAAGAATCTCTTTTGTATTTTGTATGATCTCTAGATCAGTTCCAAAGATAAGCATATCATCTAGTACAAACATATGATTATACCTTTATTACCAATAAATTTACTGTATACACACTTATCTGACTGGTGTATCCTAAACCCGTTTGATAGAATTACTTTATCAAACTTTTCATGCCACTGTTTTGGTGCTTGTTTAAGTCCGTAAAGAGACTTAACAAGTTTGCATACTTTGTGTTCTTGACCTTGTACAATAAATCCTTCCGGCTGCTTCATATAAATCTCTTCATCTAATTCACCATTTAAAAATGCAGTTTTCACATCCATTTGGTGAATCTGAAGTTTATAAATTGAAGCTAAGGCAATCAGAACTCTAATTGTAGAGATCCTTGCCACCGGTGCATATGTATCGAAGTAATCGATACCATCCTTTTGGGTAAAACCCTTGGCAACCAACCGTGCCTTAAACTTGTCTATTGTACCATCAACTTTCATTTTCTTTTTGAAAATCCACTTGCAGCCAATGGCTTTGGAACCCGGAGGTAAATCAGCAAGAACCCAGGTATTATTACCCATAATAGAATCCATTTCATCTTGGATTGCTTCTTGCCAGAAAGCATAGTCTTGTGATTTCATAGCCTCCCCGTAGGTCAAGGGATCTGACTCTACATGAAGTGTAATCATGGTATGATTACATGTAATTTCTCTAGTTCCTTCAACTAGATAAACTACAAAATCAGGTCCAAAGGACTTGGCAACTCGAGCCCTTTTACTTCTTCGAAGTTCGACCTGTTTCGAAGGTTCAGTCTCTGTATTAGACTCCAAAGGGAGTGGTTCATCCTCTTGATTTACCACCTTCGAAATAGGACCAAACCTATTTTCATAAAACACTGCATCACGTGATTCAATAATGGTGTTTACTCCAATTGAATCAAATGGCTCAGACACTAGAAACCTATATGCTTTACTATGTAAAGCATAACCAATGAATATGCATTCAATTCCTTTTTCGCCCAATTTCTTTCTTTTAGGCTCTGGCAATCTAACGACTGCTCTACAACCCCAAGTTTTAAAGTAACTGAGGTTAGATTTCTTCTTTTTCCATAACTCATATGGAGTTATTCTTGACTTTTTGAGAGGTACCCTATTTAGAATATATGTAGCGGTAAGTATGGCTTCGCCCCACAAACCAGTACCTAATCCCGAATTACTAAGCATAGCATTGACCATCTCAGTCAAAGTCCGATTTCTCCTTTCGGCCACTCCATTTTGTTGTGGAGTATATGGTGCAGTCTTTTCATGTATTATCCCTATTGATTCACAGTAAGCAAGAAAGTGATATTCACCACCTCTATCAGACCTTAAACGTTTTATTTTTGTTCCACATTGATTTTCAACTTCGGTTTTGAAAGCAATAAAACTTTCAAGAACTTCATCTTTTGAATGCAATAGATAAATATAACAATACTTTGAATAATCATCTGTAAACGTTGCAAAATATTTCTTGCCTCCTCTAGTAGGAGTGCTGTGCATGTCACATACATCACTATGAACTAGTTCTAATAAAGATGTGGTTCTTTGAATTTTAGGAAATGGAATTCTAGTAATTTTAGTAAGCGCACAAACTTTACATTTGTCAACCATATCAATATTATATTTAGGAATTAAATTTAATTTAACCATAAAATCCATTTTCCTAGTATTCACATGCCCTAAACGAGTGTGCCATAAAGAAAGAGAGTCAATCATGTAAGCAAAAATAGCATTTGTATTATTTATGTTAAGTTTGAACATGCCCTCTACAAAATAACCTTTCCCAACAAAAATACCACTTTTGGACAGAACAAATTTATCTGCTTCAAACACTAACTTGAAATCATGCTTGTTAAGCAGGCCTCCAAATACAAGATTTTTCCTAACTTCTGGTACATGGTAAACATTTGTCAGAGTCAGCATCTTCCCAGAAGTGAACTCTAAGTCCACTTTTCTTTTGTTTTTGATAACAGCAGTAGATGAATTTCCCATATAGAGAACAGTGCCATCATCAACCACTTCATAGTCCGTGAAGAACCTCTTATCATTGCACACATGCTTTGTAGCACCTGAGTCGATCCACCAGTTTCCAGCATCCTCGAGAATGTTAATCTCGGATAAAACAGCCAAAAAATTGCCTTTTGACCCCGATGCTTCTGAATTTTTCTTCATGTTGGATCTGCAATCCTTTTTGAAGTGCCCTGACTTACCGCAACGCCAACATTCCACTTTTGCCTTTTTTCCTTTCGGTTCATTGCCTTTGTCGTTGCTTCGTCGGAATTTCTTTTTTCTTTTACCCTTGTTGGAACCTTTCCCTTCTTCCACCATATGAATCTTGGAGTTATTAGCCCCAAGTTCTTCCTTCTCTTGACGCTTTGACTCTTCCTCCACACGAAGGTGGATAGCCAATTGTTCCAACGTAAGATCCTCAGTTTTGTGTTTAAGACTTTTCTTAAAATCTTTCCAAGAGGGAGGGAGTTTATCAATCACAGACGAAACTATGATCGATTCATCTATATTCATACTTTTAATCTTAAACTGATTCAAGATATGTTGAAATTCATGCAATTGATCAATCACAGACTTGTTATCTATCATTTTGAAATTCATAAATTGACTAACCAAAAACTTTTTACTTGTCGCGTCTTCTGTCAGATAACGACCCTCCAATGAGTCCCACATTTCTTTCGCAGTCTCCGTATTGGTATACACGTCGAACAGTGGGTCCGACAGTGCATTCAAAATATGCCCTTTGCAAATGTAGTCATCATTCTCAAACTTCATCCTCACCCGAGTCTCCTCCAATGTTTCATCTTCTTTCTCCTCCGGATAGGGAGTGGTGAGAACATAAACGACATTCAAAGTCGTAAGCATAAAATGCATCTTCTTTTGCCAACGCCTAAAGTTACCGCCATCAAACTTGTCCAACTTCACGAAATCTTGTGTCAACTGTCGCAGAGACTTTGACGCCATTGCAGTAATACTGTTTTTCGATTGTTGGTGCAAAATCTGAAATCTTCGGAATGTGAACAATATGATGAACTTACTTCGAGGCGCGTTACGACGTCGCTTTCCGAAAAATAGTATTCGCCCCCACCAATTGGTGTGCACCGGGTTGCAGCGAATATGTTTCGAAGATACAACGAAGCCCGATCGAAAGATCTTCTGTCTGCATACGCACAAACGAAGAACAGACAGAATACCGAATCAAATATAAAATAAAAGAACCAAGGGACTGTTAAATTCGTTTCTGCAGAATAACGAATTAACAGCACAAGAAAAATGGATTTTGGAGTGAGAGATTTTTCTAATTAATTCAGTGTTTAAATGGCTGTGATCTGGGCTCTATTTATAGACCTAGATGCACCCACTCGCGCAGGGTTGTACCTGTTCGCGTACGGACACGCCCACACCCAATCGGTTCACTCAAACGGGTACGAACCATGGGTCGCGTCCAATCCAACAGGCGCACCCCGTGTGACTCAACCGCCACACGTACGCAACGCGTGTGCCACGTCAGCGCCACCTTACTGCCAAATCGCAATAAGAAATGGCGCCTACTAAGCGCCTCGCGCCGACGTGCAAAGTGCGCCATCAAAGCGCCACACAGCCCACTGCCACGCGCACGTGCACGTGCACGTGCGAAGCACACCAGCGAAACACCTTAATTATGGTGCGAAGCACCTATGAGCCAAGCCACTTTAGAGCTAAGCTATTAAAGTAAATTTGATAGGTGTGCTCCCTTATATAAACCATTAAACTTTCTCCCACCTAAGCAATGTGGGACAAAACTCTACACTCTAAAATAAGTTTTCTCAAGCACAAGAAAATTTTGATAAAACACCCAATTAAAAACCCATTTTATTTTGACAATTTCAACAGTTAAAACCATCAAAACCCATCAAGTCTATTTTATTATTACCCAAAAAAGTATATATGTCTAGGGTAGTAAAATTTCAGATGATTTGATGAATTTTTTTGAGGTAATCAGATATATTATATCATTCAACCATCAGTTGCTAGTGCGAGACAGGAAAATATTAAAGAAAAAATATGGTAGACACGTCCGGCAATGCTAGTAACAATAAAAATTACTCCATTGATTTTAAAATTTTCATCAGCATCTGCCTCAATAAATTTAATGCAAATTATACCTCAAAATTCACTTTCATATTATGCATTTGGTGTAAGAATTTGACGAGTAGGTTAGAAATGCTCTTAAATGCATTTAAGAAAGCACAACAAGCATTTAAATAACCTCAAGAGATTATCTGAGTGGAAATTAGGACAAATCGTAAATCCGACATTCTAAGATCGAATTTCATTGGCAACAAGGAAGAATCACTGAAGGTTATTCGGTCGTTAACTTCAAGATTCCGAGAACTGTCGGCATTAGATGGGGACACTTCTCAAGTTTTACTTACCCTAACTTGGTCCCAAGCCGTCTGGATACCTCGGTTATCAAAAAAAAAAAAAAAAAAACATTTAAATTGCATAAATTTCCTCCAAATTTGTTTAACAACCAACCGCTTGGGGCATCTATAGAGCACACCTAACATCTCACCTTTTTTTCTTTGACGAATCCTTCTGATATTATTGTCACTCTTTTTTATTTTATTTTTCTAATCTAATTATAATTAAAAAAATTTAAGAGTTCACTAAAATAGAAAACAAATTAAGAAAAAATAATTTTTCAATATATTTAAAGTACGTTGAATCAGTAGAATCAAGATTAAAATACACTAATTAATTTAATAGAATATCTATTCTTGTTTGGTTCACTAATAAATAAAGAAATGAAATTAAAAGGATTGAGGAGTCAAATAGTCATTTCATTTCTGAACTTATTACAATTTCACTTCATATTTTCATGCATTTCTAATTTCTCTCGTCCAAAAAAATAAATAAACATACAAAAAAACTGCAAACAATTGTAAAAAACTAAATCTTACCCATCTTTAATAAAAAATAGTTTAGTTCAAAAGAAGCCGGTGTACCTAATGCAGTAAAATGGGAAAGCCATGTCTAAAGACTCACAGAAGATCCATGACATCCACTTGAGAAAGAGAGTGAGAGAGCTTTGCTTGAGATGAGTTTCGGACACAGAGAAGAGGTAACAAAGTCCTGAAAGTGAAGTTCCAGGGCCTATGAGAGAGAGATGATCCTCTGTTTGGAACTCGTGAAAAGAAAGAGAAATTAATTCATAAAAGAAGTGTAGAAAACACTGCTCAATACTTCACTGTTTCTTCCCAAACCAAACAACACAAGAAAAGAGTTGAGAAAGGAGTGCTTTTCTTCTTTTTTTCTCTTTAACTTTTCCAAACAAATCCTCAGAAAATGGAAGAGTGAGAAAGGAGTGCGAAGTTGAATTCCTGGGAAGGTTAAACACAAGTATCCCCACAAAGGAACCCTAAGCCCAGCTGCCAAATAATCAAGCTACAAAAAATGGGGTGTAGGATCTCTCCAATAATGCCACCATATCCTGTAGCTTTACGACTACTAAATATCAACATCAAAATCATTTTAACGCGCGCACACCCTGAAAAATCTTAATGTCCATATAGAATATGCTTCAGCCAATTAAGTAGCTAACCTCAGAAGCCACAAAATCTAAGCCTCCAATAATCCTACTACGACATTCTAAATTCCAACTACTTGGAAGCATTTCTTTTCCTCTCCTGCTTCAACCTATGGCCAACCAATCACATAGAGAGAGTATTCTGTCCTTCAATTCTCTCTGTTGTATTCTGTTACTTCGTACAATCTCTCCTTCCATATAAAACACACTTAGAACAGAGGTTAAGAGAGTTGAAAAAAGAGCAAAATATGTCAAAACTATGAATACATATGCTACATCCAATTAAAATCTAAGCCCCTTCAAAACCCTTCGGACATTCTACATAATTAATTACTTACAGGATTTCTTTAATCTCCTCACCAAGGGACAAAGCACTCTGCTTATCTATAGCAACTGCTCCAAAGTTCACTCACAAAGGATTCTGTACTTCAATTCCAGAGTGTATTCTGTTATTAGGGACAAATTGCTCCTTCCATAACAAACACTTGAACTGAGGTTAAGACTACGAGAAGGAGCAAAACAGAAAAAGGGGAGAAAAAAAAATCTGTACAATAATGGGCAATGTACATTCCACACCCCTTACCCGCACAAGTGGTGAATCAGTCCACGTTGCTGAGAAAAACTTGCTGCCTGGAAAAGGATTACTAGTGCGTAGAACCGGGATGCTATGTACCAAAACTGCCTTCATAATGAAACCCTACGCCATTGGAGATCACCACCAATGCAAGAAATGTAACAGATTCTGATGCTCGCAGCTATGTTAGAAGTTCACGTTGGAATCTACAGCCAATGATGAAAAGCCGCCACCATTGAACAAAGAAAAGCCAGAGCCACTATAGCCAAAAAAAAAAAAAAGAGGTCAAAATCAAAACCTATACGAACCCTCAATCTCATTTCACCTAATCATCCTTCTCAATGCCACTAGTGTCCTCAGAAAAAGCAGCATTGATTGCCTCGGCAGTCGTGAGTGCAACTACAGCCTTGTGGATTGCTACATCCGCTCTGTAAAGCAATCTCTGAGCGTTTTCCCTCTTCCGCCTTGCCATAGTAAGTGCAAGATGAGCTGCACCAGATGGATCTCTCAACCTGAATTCATCAATATTTGAGCCGTCCAATGGTTCAAGACCTTGCCTCAGAGATCCATCTGATTGGTAGTGCTTCTGACTTGGCCACTCAGGCAACGGCATATGCCACCGGTGAACCCCGTTTCTCTTGCCTATTGTTGTTCTTTGATTGTATGAGGCCAACATCTGTGGACTGTTTGGGGATGGGGATAGAATCGTCCCAATCTTCTTTGACTTGTTTCTATGAAGTTTTGGATTATTCCAGTCAGACCAATCATTGTTTAACGAGAAATATCCTGAGCCACTAGCATCACGTGGTGAGAATGCTCTTGATGGTTGAAACAATGGGGAAGCATCTGAAGATTCAGGGCTATTTCCCTGAAACATGACCTTCTCATCTCCAAAACCATATCCATTTAATCTTCTCCCTGGTACAAAGACACAGATTGCGAGAAGAAAACAATTACATTCTATGACTAAGGGATTCATCCTTTCTTTTCTACCTAAAGTTCTCTCCAAGAGAAAATAAATCACGAATTGAACTTTTTTCAAATCTAAGAATCAAAACCAAGAAATTAGATAATAAAACAGTTTAGTAATATAAAACTTCAATGTAAAAGACACTATAATGTAAAATATGGTAAATTTATCACAATTGACGAATGACCAAAACTGATATATGAGAAAATATCAAATATCAGACCTATAGAATGAATTATTTGCCAGAATGAAGCAAAAAGCGATTACTTGTTGAATGAATTATTTGCCAGAATGAAGCAAAAAGCGATTACTTGTTTATAGAAGATCTAGAAGGAACAAATGAAGTTACCAAAAGCATGAAGACCATCATGATCCCCCAGGAAAGCATGGCTGTGCCCAGAAACTGGAAATTTCCGATGCGACCTTTGTTTCGAACCCTTGTTGGGAACCTCCAACCCACGAGGTTTCAAACAAAAAGCATATATTGTTGGTTTTTCCATGGGTGGAGCCTTGTCCTGGCATCCGTTGGAGAGGGTAGTGTTGCCTTTGGCCATTGCATGCTCCCACTCTTTCACTTGCTTCTCATAACGCTCCCACAACGGAGGCTGATAAAACACAAGAAGTTTAGACATTATGCTACCAATCTCAATGAGAACAACTATCAAACAAAATATGCAAACGAGGCTGAAACCAGTTACTTTGTACTACTAAATCAACGAGGCTGCTCAACCGGAGGGGGGGGGGGGGGGTGTAATCGATGTTAAACTACACAATGGTGTGGGACCCTCCGTATACATTTTCACAACAACAGGTGGGATTATTTTGATCTATGGCTGAGGTTTACTTACAAAAAGTTACACAAATAATCTTAATTGGCATTTATTGGCCCCCATAACTTTCAAAGAGTTACATTAATGCGCTCTCTCTCTCTCTCTCTCTCTAGTTGAACACCATTTTTTATGCGAAATGCTAAATTAAAAATAGTTGGAATTTGTTCATTATACCGTTTCTCGTAACATTATTTCAAGAGTGAATTAAAAAAGTTCACCAAAGACTAAAATAATTCAAAATGAGCAGTTGTTTTAAGATTAGTTTTGTCAAAATTTTATAAGCCTAATCATCCTTTAGCTATTCTTGAAAATCAGCCTAATCATCCTCACATAGACCTCCCTGGTAGTGCTGTAGGCAAGGGTAATACGCTAGTGGCATATTATATATCTAAACAAAATATACAATAACATTCTCATTAGATGTTTCCCCATACAAACTAGATTCACAAAAATAGGAAAGGTGCACTGAAATTTTGTAGCCATGAATAACGCCATGCCGAAGATGCTTTTTCAAGTCAACATCTGCCAAAGGAACATCTTGGAAAAGCGGGAAGTGGCATTACCAAACCCGAGGATAGTAAAGGAGACCAAAGCCTGTAAAAGCAGCTTAAACTCCTCAGATCACCGACAGGTAGATCTATAGGAATTCAAGAACACGTACTTTGAAGGCATGCATTATCAAACTCAAAGTGGATTAGGTCCCTGAACCTCTGATGTGATCAATTTTCCACAAGGGTAAACCATTTACGACCAATAAGGTTTGAAGGCAAAGGAAGCACAAGAAAGAGGACACCAAAGGAAAATGAAAACAGAAAAACAAAATGTAAAAGTAGATAAATAAATAGAAAAATAAAATTTTGATACTGTAGTTTAGTATATAGAGACTTAACAGAAACTAAAAATGACAACTTAACAAAAAAGATTCTCAACATCACGAACAAGTTTATCCAAGAAGAAGATTATGGGGATAGATCGAGGATCACCTGGTAGCTAAAAAGGAGCCACTTGTTCCACCACCACCTCAAGTGCAGTCTAAAAGAAAGTCTACCAGCTAAGTTATGGATAAAAAGACAAATCAAACTGACTGGCAAATTAAATACCCTAACTAGTAAATATGCCACCCCAGAAAGGATCCCAACATACAACAAAAGTGAGCTACACAAGTGTAAAGCATCTTTCAGAAGAGGAATAATGTCAACCATGGACATAACATGGACTTGCCAATTTCCAATACAATTAAGGATCATGTGTTCACAACTCTAGTGGCGAATCGGGAGTTGATGTTCCACCATTCCACTGGATGGCAACTTTTCTGCGGTCAACAATGTTTTCTAAGTCTACACATATGTAGCAGTAATGGTGCAACTTTGGTCAAATGGGGTTGCAATGGCGGTGGGGTTGTTGATGGTGGTCAATCCAGACGTGGAAGGAAGAAATATTTACATACATACATACATATATGTGTGTGTGTATACATATATATAAAGAGAGAGAGGGGGGGGTCAATTCTGGGTATTTTTGCAAAGGAAGCTTAATTGGATGTTTGTAGTAAGCTGGTGATGAGATTCTTAGGTGGAGATGAGCAGGTGGATGGTCTGGTGTTGGGCGACAACTATGAGTGTGGGCATGCACAGTGTTGAATGGGTCTTGCCGGTGATGAGGAGGGGATAGCAATAGTAGTAGGGAAGGAGAAGTGGATATTACGATTCAGACACCTTAAGGACACGTGCCCAACACAAGGGCAACGCACCCACTATATCTTAGTGAAGGAGGTGGAAGAGTAGAAAAACATAAAAAAAGAAAAAAAAAAGGATCTTTAAATACTAGAGAATAAGGTTTTAAGCAAATATAAGGTTATTTTTGCTCTGAATAAAAAAGTAAGGGGATTAAAAACAAAGAGGAAGAAAGAGAGGAGCTGTACAACTTCAAGCCAATTCTTGGCCTGTAGTCTCATACAATAAACAGCTAATGTCATTTAACCCTTAGGTTTAAACCCTCAGCTTTCCATTAATTTGCCAATCTAGCCACACAGTTCTACGCCCCAATCTCATCCCTTTCAAACCTGCCAAACTAGAACTCTCACTCACTAGGCATTCTGACAAGCCAAAAATATCATCTGATTGAAATGATTCTTAACATGAAAATGCTTTTCCCCTTTTCTTTCCATCTTTGGAAGCGCTACATGACCCCTTTCTCTTAAACCATGATATTCATATTCAATTTCAGAAGTACAGAGTTCTCATTTCAGTTTCATCATGTCATACTTTCTATGCGTCAGTTTCTTTTAAGCATCAATGCCTTTTGTACATCAAATCTGTAATTCAAGAGAGAGGGATCCCAAGCATATCAAATTGATACGACCTTGGGAAAGTTGCCACTTTCTTAAAATGAAGTCAGTAAATTTCATAAAAATCAAGGAAGATCCAATCTATCGCTAATCTTTAGTTCAAGATTTCAATGTTTATACTGGAGAAGCCCACATCATTCAGTTCTTACTGTTGTGGATTGCAACTCCCTGGTACAATTTGTAATTACGTGTTCGGAAATTTCATCCGCATTTAGAGATGTTCATGGGTCTTTCAAGTGCAATGCTTTTCGTTGTTACCATTCCATTTGTTTCTCCATAAATCCAACCTAGAATACACATATAAATAGAACTTCTTTCTAAGATGCTAAATCTAGGCCGGTAACAAAGTATTCTCTTCTTTCTTAAGTAGTCTCTTTTTTCTACCTTAATGCTTATAGGTGCACGGTTGCACCCATTCTCTAGATTAGCCATCAACCACTTTCAAGCACTACCTTACTCCACAAAGGCACTTATCCATTCCCTTATTATTCCACACGTTTGCAAACCAAGTAGCACACATTTAATTGAATTGAGGCATCTGGTTTAGGTGTTTACCATAGCACTAGTGAAAAGGATAACATTATAAAGTCTACGAAGCATAATTTGATAACACAATTACTCAAAGAAGCACCCAAGTTGTTTTCTGCCATAGATGACAAGGACAAATAAAGAGAACACATCAAATAACTTAGGAAAGCATTACTCAACACCCCAACTGCTAAATTATCTCGATCCCACCAAAACTAAGGGGGTGTCATATGCCATCTAGATTAGCAACACTCTTTTCCGACAAAGTACGAAACAAGAATCCAACTCGCTAAGTGGCAACTAAGTTTGAGAGTACCTGTAGATGACGAATTAATGGCATCCCTTTTCTTTGCCTCTTCAGTCGCCAATGCTCATGGATTAATTTAATTACTTCCAAAGGCCCAACTCCACCCATGAACTTTTCCAATTCATCGGATGTGAAGTAGTCACGCTGTTCGGCATATGCAACTTTCTCGAATGCATCCATCGTCTTCTCAAACAACTCTTCAGAGATATCTTCGCATTTACTTCCATGATCACGTGAAGACTCATAATTTTCTGAAATCCACTGCTCATCATCACTATCCATGTCATATAAGATACGTACTGGATCCATAGCCATTTCAACATCAGTTTCAACCTGCTGAAAGTACATGGGAGAGCTGCGAATGAATGGCAACTCTGTTCCATTATCATCACTTTCCTCTATCAGGCGAACTCCAGGAATAGGAATGTTCTTAACTGAAGCAGCACGAACATTCCGATTATAGCACTCTTCATGCATCTCCTTGAAAAGTGTCCACTGGCTCCTGTCGGGAAACTCCAAGACCCAATCCTTTCCTCCTTTCCACATCATAGCATGTGTGTAACGATTAGTTGACCCAGGCTGCAGAAACTGATGGGCTTTGTACGAATACTTTGTAGTCCCAGACAGTTTTATTGCAAGTCTCCATTCATTGTGATCCGCAAGTTCTAATACAATCCGTGCCCCGCATTCTCTCCACCCTCTGTCCCCAATTGTAATCAACACATTTGTGTCACAAGCCAACAACTCCAGGTTTCTTCTACGAGAATTTCTAGAATCATCTAAGGTCTGCTTCTCACTAGCTTTCCTGATTCGTTTAGAAGGAACCCCTTTACGGGTATGCATTTTGTGTTTTGCGCCGAGTCCGAAAACTCCAGAAGGCAAACTGTAATGAACCTGAGTTCGTGGCTTCTTAGGTCCATTGCCAAAGCCACTGCGGATAAAGTATGTCCTTCCGTTGGGCCATAACTGGGATGCATCTCCTGATGAGGAATTTAAGCTATCTCTGTTGTGATGCCAAATACTTCTAGGACCTCTAGGGTAGGGGTTGTGCCCAATGGCATCACTCACATTCCAAGCTAGATCAGCAGACTCTGTGGAATTGGGTGTTTTACCATTGGCAGGCCTTTCAAATTGGTCCAAAAATGGAATTTCAACACTCAGACCAGTTAAACTAGAGTAACGCCTGGAATCAGGCATGCACACAGAAACAAGATTTTCACAAGCCAGAGGCTCCGGTGATGTAATACGTTGTTTTAACTTTAGACTATTGCATCCCAACTCCTGTGATTGCACAATATGGCTTGAGTTTCCCGCGGGATCTCCCGAGCAAGCAAAATTTTCATCCATGCTCAACTTGCCATTTTGGAAATACTGAGATGATTTTCCCAGACCACCATCATTGCATTCTGAATTAGCATGGGTACCGACCTGGGACGTAGGACAAGGCAACCATCCCCGTGATTCAGCAGTTTTCGAATTACATTGAGGAGTGATTTCTGAAACACGCTCAGAGTAACCCTCAATCAGAGTGCAGCTATCTGGACGGCCTGTGTTTTCTGAACGCTCACGTGAATACATAAAATCATGTTCCCGAAGACTTATGCAGGCCACACTGTTTTCCATAAGTAGCTTCAGATGCAAGCTAAGAAAGAAAGTAGGTGCAGCTGAAAAAGAAAGAGCAAATGGAAGAAATTCTCCATGCTTCACATCAGAGTTAGAAGAACACTGGTTCATAGCTACACCAGAGGACCCTTTGCTAGTACCAAGGGTGATAACACCTGCCGTAGACTTCTCCCTCCAACCCTGTTGATGGCGAAAAGCAAAGCAGTTAATCTCCGTAGTGCAAACTTAAACTGAGGAGCAAAGCCACCATTTCACATTCTAAATTGAGGAAACAGAAAAGAAAGAAAACCTAAAAGGCTAACATGTAAAGAAAAGCGGACAAAAGGATAACCCTGACACTTTCCATTCAGATAAACCAGCATAAAGAGAAGGGGACAAAAGGAATGGAGAACACAAAGCTCAAAAATCAAGAAAAACCCGTGCAAGAGCTTTGCCATGCAAAATAGAAATCTTTTGCATTTTTCTTCATATATGAAACAACACAAAACAAAAACAAATAAAAAGAGAATTAAAAACCAGAGACCCCAAAAAAGGAACTATTTAACTGTTTTTCCCTCTCTTTAATCTCCATTTTTCTACGGAAGATTTACAAACAAATCTACAGAGAAGAAAGAAGTACCTCAAATGCAGACAGCTCCCCGTCAATAGAACTTCTGTGCATCTGATTCCAACCACCTTCCAGTGCCTTGATGTTATCGTATGTGCACTCAGACACAGGTAGTCGCTTGGTGAGCAAAGAATGTTGCCGAAGCTCGGAATCTAGTAACAACCACTTCGATCTTTTTACTTTGGAGAAGCTAAAGAATGCAAATACATGCTGCTTTCTAAAATCTTCAATGCAAGAAAGTTTAAACCTGATTGAAGTTACAGGAATTTGCATATCAGCATATTTCCTCTGTTCATTAGGTTGATCAAATACTGTCAGGATGAGAAAAACAAAAGTCATAGCCCGCTTCAAGCAACACTCAAACAATAAGAACCTCAATCCATCAAAATTATCTACAAATAGCATTTCCAGATGAATCCTAGGCCACATAGTCATAATAGTGCCATAGTGAAGCAGCAACATAGTGCGCAGCAACCAAGAATCATCCCCACCCATGTACCGCAGGTCAGAAACTGAGGAGCCTAACTCAAACCTGAACTCTTTAGATTCTACCAAACGAGTAGTCAATTTTAACAAGCCTGAGTTATCAACAGACCACAGTAGTCCCTCAGAATCAGTGTGGCCGAGAACAACGCGGGCAAGAGGGGATGCTTCGCCTTTCTTGTGAAATCGCCTTCTAAAATAAACGATCGGTAATTTTCCACCTTTGGAATTCTTAGTGCCTTCCAACACAGACTTCTTACCCCTTCTGGCATCAATCGATCTGCCAGGCAAAGCAGAATTACTAGATTCATGGGTATCCTTTTCTGCAAAACCCATGTCCAAACACCCGTTTGAATCGTTAGTCTTGGCAGACGACACAAGTGGCACAAAATTGGATGATTGATGTGATGTTTTACGTCTTTTTGAGACACCATGAGGAGAAGATTTGACTCGACTAGAAGAACGAGCCAACCATGAGATGATGGGCTCCGAGTCTGTATAGCAGCCTATAAAGCTATCATCATCAGCGTCCGAGTCTCTTTTCCCATAGTTATCGTGTCTATTTCCCATCGTTCCTCTTTCTGGCTCCATCTTACGAGGAATTTCACTGGGAAAAACCAAGAGTTTAAATCTTTCATTTTGCAGGTTAATCCATTCTTCATCTCGATCGTCATACTTGATGTGATGAAGGTCTCTTCTGGGATCATACTCATTCACAAGGCCATAATACCAACTCTCATCCAACGGCCAGAAAATCTTGATCCTCCTGTTCAACACCCAGTATGCATCCACATCCTTGGAAAGAATCTCATAGAAATGTCGCCGTTTCCTGAATAGCCCCTTCCCTTTGTGATGTGTCCTCGGTCGCAGTGTTCTGCTAGCAATATCTGCAGAGGAGACAACAAAAGATGGACCATTTCTACTAGGTGATGCAAAAGAGCTGCTTTTTGAAGGAATCCCGGTACAGCTAGGGTCAAATCGAGAAGAGAGCATCCGCGCTGCATTCTGTTCAAGGTTCTCCTCATCCTCGTCATGGGAATTATGACTTATTGTGTTCGGACTATCTGCCAGATGCTCCATCTTATTTGCAAGGCTTTCACTGCCTAATGCCAGGTATGTCCTTCTCCTGTGATTTCTGTGGCTCTTTCTAGAAGATGTATCACCTTTATTATTTACAATCGAGTGACCTCCTTCCTCTTTAGCATGCCTAGCTGAATTCACCCTACTAGTCCTATCTACCTTCAAATCCTCAATTACCCTCTTCCCCTTCACCTTGGGACGAACTATCATTTTACTTGCAGAATCATCATTTGATTTAGCTATCCGATCAGCTGAACTAACTTCACCATCAGGATGCCCCAAACCATTTTCATCAGATTTCTTGCATTCACCATTCAACTTAGTAATTTGATCAGCAGAGGAAGCACCGACTCTACCAGAACCATTCCCCAATAACCTTGAAACTTGAACGCTTTCAACCGCCTTCTTCCCCTTCACCTTGGGATGAACAACTTTCTTACTTGCAAAATCGTCATTTGATTTAGCTATCCGATCGGCTGAACTAACTTCACCATCAGGAGGACCCAGACCATTCTCGTCAGATTTCTTGCATTCACCATTCAACTTAGTAATTTGATCAGCAGATGAACCACCAACTCTACCAGAAGCACTCCCCAACGACCTTGAAACTTGAACGCTTTCGACCCTCTTGCGTCCAACGAAACCTCGTCGTCGCTTCGGAATCTGAATAATATTACCACCACCATCATCCAAATTAAGAGAAATGCTGTTGAACCCACTACTGCTACACAATTTCCGGCTCAACCACGACTGCAACTTTCCCGAATTGGGGGAATCTGAACTCACCCCATCACGGCAGTCCTCATCTAAAATTTCCCTACTTTTCTTTCCCTCCTGCTCCAAACTACTAAGCGGCACCCCTCTTCTACTCTTCCTCTTCTTCTTCCTAACCTTCCCATCATCCACTACTCCACTCTTCCTTTTATTGTTCCCCTGTTCAACTGAAGCCGTAGATTTATACAAACTCTGAAGATCCAACGACCTAGATTTTCTTGAAATTTCAAGAGGGTTCCCCGCTCTATTTTCCATCAACAATCCCTAAATCCAACCACCCCAAACCAAACCCCCAATGTTCATATCCCATCATACGAATTCATCCCCTAGTTTAAGATCTGTAGGTAACAAGTACACATCACAAATAAACAGAACTTCAAAAACCACCAGAGATTCAAACACGAATACCACCAATATATCATGCATTTTCAAACCAAATCGACGGAAATGAAAACAAACGACAACGAGCACGAGGCACATACCTCGATCGGAGAACATGAAACGCCCGACGCAAACATCGAATCGAGGAAGATCAGGCGAACGGAGTGTCAATTAAGCGGAATTGAATCTCAGACTGAGTCCGATATGAAACCCTAATTGATCTGTCGATTTTTTCGGTGTTTTCGAATTTTTTTAATTTTATTTTCTCTTTCTTAACCGTAAGCAACGGGGAGAGAGAGTGTGTGGGGGGGTGGAGAGAGAGAGAGGGGGGGCTAGGGTTTCTTGTCGATCACGAGGTAAAGTGTTTTGAGTTTGCGAAAATGAAAAAACAAATAACACATAAATAAATACAAATAACGGGTTGAAAATACCTAGGATGATCTGGGCCGTTGGATTGAGAACCCTAGGGTTGAGATTAGGTGTGAGTAGTTGGGGACATGACGACAGGGAATAAAGAGCGGGTTTCTAATTGGTAAATGGACGGTGAGGATTTCACATTCGGGTTTTATGGATGGATGAGATAAGTGAGGTGTTTGGGAGTTGTCCGATAGTTAAGCGGCCGGGTAATGCAGATCTGTATTTCTATTGCAATGCGAAAAAGGTTAGTTCATACTTTTCCATTAGTGATGTACTACATTAGCCCTGATATGAGCGTAAATTTCCAAAATGCCATGAAAGTTCCAAAAAGAGAGGCCTGTAGGGCTACTCGCGCGAGAAAGATAATGTAGTAACTCGCTCAATATGCTTGACACGTACTCCCATCAAGCTGGTAATTTTTTGTATTAATGTCGAAAAAGTGATTGCCTTTTGACTAAAATTTTTAGAATTAGTGACGTTGTCTTTTTTATTATTGTTTTAATTATTATTGTATTGTTGTTAAATTCAGTTCTATTGATGAAAAAAATTAAAAAGCAAAAATTATATATGATGAAATTTCTCAAAAGAATTATTAAAAATGAAAAAGTTTTAAAATATTTATTTTTTATTTTTTTTTATCTTTAGCATCGTCTAATCTAGATTTTTCTAATTTGAAATTGTATTTTTATACTTTTCTATCAAGACCTGACAGAATGCAAAGTAATTGATGGAAAATCATACGAAGATCACAAAATATCAAATAATACAAGTTGTCTTTAATAAAAAATAATTTAGTTAAAACTCAATCGTAGTCAATGAGCAAAATCGAAGTGATAAAAAAATTTAAAAATTACTCTCTTTTTTTCAAAATGATAGATTGTTGAAGAGGAATTCTACAGAGAGAATATTTCAATGAATATTGTTAGAGAGATATTAACAGTAGATTTTTTTCATGACAAAAATATTTTGAAAAAATCCTTTAAGCTTGGACAAAAGTTGTTGTTGTACAACTCTCATATTCATTTGTTTCTCGAGAATCTATGATCCCGATGGGTTGATCCGTATATTGTCAAGACCTTGCTCTCACATGGTGGTATTGAAATTAAAAACCCCAAGAACGGGAATACATTCAAGGTGAATGGTCACCGTCCAAAACATTTTCTTGAAAACTTTGAATTTAAGGAATCTGTGGAGGATTTGATCGATCCGGATTATTCGGGTCGGTGAGTGTTCATAAAGTTTAGTAAACTATAAATCTATAAAGTTTGAGATACCTCCAGTATTAATCTTGCTTGAACGTTCTTTTAACGGTCTAGTATAGCCACCTAGTCGGAGTTACGTATGTAGTGCCTTGAAGGTTGGGTCTGACAATAGTAACGTAGTTAGCAACGAGAAATTTGTCCAAACTATTTGACTTGAATGTCCGACTTTGTGGAGATTGCATCATAAGTGGAGTGGTTGGTTAAGAATTTGGAAGCCCCAAAGGTGGTGGCAGCCTATTAGAGGATGACACCACTTCTTAAGATGTCGTTCAATCCTGTGCATAATGTCCTTCTAACAAAATGAGAACCACAGTCTTCGACAAGAGAGAAAAGTAGTACCCGTGTCTTTCGCATGATAAAGTGGTGGATAGTTTAGTGCTTATCTTTCCTTATTAGCTAGCCAGCTAATTAATTGTCGTTGTTGTGATGTAATTTTTTCTCTTAGTAGGTAATTAGTAGTCAAGTCTTTACAAGGTGTACACGCTATCACATCAGGTTTGATAGTTTGGATCTAAGTTGGGGTGATTGAAGCATTCAAGAGCCCAAAGTCATGAATGTAATTATGTGTTACAGTTATCAGTCTGAAAAGTCGAACAAGACATAAGCCCAAGTGCGAGACAAAAGTAAAGTACCTCGAACAACTGAGACTTCCACTGCTGACACCTCTGGCGCTGCAATGGTATAAGCACATCCCCTATTCATTTTGTCCATGTTGTACCGCTTGAGCTGACAAGTCTGGTCGAACTACCCCGGCCTACTATGTCGGTGCAGAACTCTACTAAACTGAGCCTGACTGCATTGGACGCTTCCGAATTGAACCTCCTGTACCACCACTCCCTTGATTTTGTGGGGAAAAAATGTTGAATATGGCCCTCCTGATTGCACTTGTAACATGTGAGTGGCCCCTAGTAGTACTTGCAGTCTGTGACGATTGCATCCCCCGTCGGCATTCTAACCACTTGTGGCCCGATTGGCCACACCTATAACAGAAAACTTCCCTCTGTGTACCCTTCCCTATAGAGCCAGCTGAAGGAGTAGACACTGCTTGTTTTTTATAACCCTGAAATTGGGATTTGGCCTCCCTTGGACGCTTTATATTCTATCCCCTCGACTTCACAGTCACTGCCTTAATCGCACTCATATTCTTCGCTGCCAAGTCTACCTCAGTTATCATTTTCCTTTACACTAGGTTCACATAGTCCTAGATCTTTAGTTGTACAACTCTCTCCCGAATTGCTAGCTAGAGACCCTTGTTAGATCTCCTGCACTTGAGATTCTCATTCCCTGCCATCTCTGTGGCAAAGCAGGACAATGAGGTAAACAAGTTATGGTATTCCACTGCTGTCATGTTGATTTCTTAAGATTGTAAAACTTCTATCTTGGTGAGTCCTTCGTCACTTTGGGAAAGTAGCGATCAAGGAATAAGCCCTTGAAAGCTTCCCAAGTTAGCTCGTGTACCTCATAAGTTGTCTTGATCATTTTCCACCACTGGTTTGCCTCACACGTAAATTGATACGCAACCAACAAAACTCTTAATTCATCCTCGGTAACCTGTAAGTTGTCCAAAAAAAATTCAAATTGTTTTGTCCAGTTATTTAGCCATAAATGGGTTAGCTCCACTAATGAACTCGGGAGGATTTATACAACGAAACTCCCACATGGCAATCATTGCTCGAGTCTCATTCCTTGGCTAGTTATTTTGTGTGAACTGTATGGCCTCAGCCATAACCCTTACAACGTCATCTCTAGTAGTAGGATCTGGTGCCCCTACAACGACGGCACCCCTGCCTCTATTCGGAACTATACGAGGCGACTTCTCTCTACAGAAAGGGACAAAACTCATTAGTGACTAAACAACAATCAAACACAGATATACATGTAAGAACAAAAGCACATAAGCACATACTGAGCAATACCCATGAGAATACCAACCTAGTATTCCAATTAACTTTTTTAGACCTCTAATTAGAAGACATGATGATCAGTCGTCTCTTCTAATCAGATTTCACAAGTAGTCACATGGACGTACGAAGATAATGTATGACACTTTAAAGGTGTACTCCACATAAACACAGAGAATTCTAGGAGCCTAATTTACGACTGTAGATATTTGAACTATGATCTGATATTAAGTTGTCACACCGCACACTTCAAGGATATGAAATGAACAATAGAACAATACAACAAAGTAAAACTTCAACAAAAACATATCCACTAAACCTTTAACTAACTTCTCAATAGTAAAGATATCCGATCTCAAAATTAAACAAATAGTTAGCTATGGGCACACAATGGCCAAACTATTAATCAATCTCTAAAAAATATCTAAAATATGGAAATAACTAACATAAAGTAAATCTTAACTACTGAAACTCTAAGTATCTTCATTATGAGATCTAACTCCTCGGGTCAACATCGTCACCTATCAATGGTTAATTTACAGAAAAACGTAAGCTGGAACACAAGTAGGAAATCATATAGAACCATAATCATATTGGCTATATCGTGCTCACATCAAAAAGATAATATAGACAACATGAATAAATAACTAAAAAAACTAACAACATCATACTTACTCATGTAATCATTTAATGGTATCTCATCGTTGGCGTACCCACAGATAATGGGCACCTAACATAAGTCTGACATCTCTTACCGTGGGCCTACCCAAAAAGTTGGGCACCTTGTGTTGAATTCACGAACAACCTTCGACCGTTGGGACGTCTTTAACCAGGTAATATTTTAAATGGACTTTCACTGTCGGAACCACAAAGACACCAATCCAATGTTATTACCATCAATTCATGATCATATGAACCCTCAACATATAATTCCAAATCTAAACAGTAAGCATAAAATGATCAAAAGGCAAGAAACATGCTGAATTAAAAAAATAATTTTTCTATTTTTAGGGAGGGTGTTCGATCGCCAAAAATATGCCTTTTGTCCAAAATTGAACGTTAGAAAATTAAGAAGGTCGCCCAATGGCCTAGGTAATTTTTTAGATTCTGTTATAATAAACAGACCTCGATTTGGTCTCTATTTCTGCAACTAACTGTCCAAACCTCGCAATCCACACAAAATATGCATGACTCAGTCACACTAAAAAATAACATGTATACTCATTATATAAACAAGATGTAAGCAACATCATAATGAAAATCAACATTAAATCTTATCTTAATCAAGAAGAACAATGAAAATGTTGTCAAGTTGAGAAATCTCTTGAATTCTCCTCATATACGTCTAATCTTGGGCTCTACTCGGAATTCTCGACACTAGCTACTACTCTCTAGTTGAACGTTTCACTAAAATTTATTCATCTACTAGCTAGTTAGCCCTCTTCTACTGAAATTAGGATTTGAGATTTATTAGGAAGATGTCTAACTTTTATAAAAATTAAAATTAGGGTTTTGTTAATTCTTAAATACTCATTAAGAGGGTAATCGCACTAACCCTATTCTAGTTCTGACGAGTCCACATCAGACCCAAACCTTAAAATTCTTGTAAACGAGCCACAATTACACAATTAAATTGATATCACTGAACTCTTAAATAAATTAAAAATAAAAATAAAAATGTCTCGAGCCACGTGTCCTCACACGGACTATCGATGCTAGTAAGGCCAAGACGTTGACGTGGTAATTTTGCTCCCCCACCATTTGCTTGATATTTATTTCCTAAAGCATGCTCATAAGATTCTAGGCCACACTACAACAAAATCATGCTATGCCTATGCAACTTAGTATATCGACAAATGTATATTTGCATTGACAAAGGATTTTGCCGATGGAAGATCTTGTGTTAGCACCTTGTCACCAGATGCACGCCGCTAATGAGATTTGCCGATGTGAACTTTCCTCATTGGCAAAAGACAATAGTTTTACCAATGAAAGACCTTGTGTTGGAACCTTGTTGCCATATGCATGTTGCTAATGAGATTCGCCAATGCAACTCTCGATGTCGGCAAAAGACAGTAATTTTGCCGATGGAAGACCTTACGTCGGCACTTTGTCACTAGATACATGTCGCAAATGAGATTTGCCAATGCAACTTTCTTCATTGGCAAAAGATAGTAGTTGTAGTGACATGAGTTCTCATCAGTAAAAGTGTATTTTATTTGGTCAAATATATTTTTGCCGATCTGATATTACATTGTCAATACTAAAACTATTGACAACATAATATTTTGGTAAGTCCTAGTGACATCTAGAGGTGGTAGTGATCCAAATATTAACAAAGGTTTTCGAATTTCCTCAATTAAAAAGAAAGCAAACCCATACTAAGACATTCAACAAGATATTCTGAGTGCTTCACAATTGGATGTATTATTCTGTACGGTAATATGCCTACTAGGCTAAAAACACAAAATAAGAGGATATTAGAACTACTAAAATAGTAATAGATTCAATAAAAGAATGAACCATATACCTCCACATAGAGATTTTTCACCTAATGAGTTCATTTTCATATCTAGTAATAACACTATCTTCATCAAGTTAATATGAGAAGTAGAGAGTAGTGATTAAATTGTTATTCGATTTTAAACTCAATAAGGTTGAAAGTCAGAAAAATAGTGATTAAGACACCTAACTTTAACAAGGTGTCAATAGAATTTGGGGATCAATAAAATGATCACTGAAAAACAACAATGACAATTCAACATAAAGAACTTCAGAAGTTCAAATAATGAAAATTAAAAAATACCACTTGTTTCAAATCCCTTACGGATAGGAACAAGACCCTCATCTATAACCATTTTTCAGTACTTACATAACTTAGAAATAAAATGGATCACTTGCAACCTTTGAAAAATCCCCATGAATACAATAGTAAAGTTCTATTTTGTGTCCCACATATGACTTTTTGACCATTTTGATTACAATAATTTAATATTTAGCACATGAATAGCAAACATATAAACCAACAACAATGTGGTTTTTTGAATATTATTCTCCTTCCATTAGGTAATTTAGGTTTCAATAATTAGTTAAGAAAGTTAGTGTTTTTTTGGAATGTTGGGGGTGAGGGTTAGAAGTTCACAGGGTATTGGTTCGTCAACTATATTACATCGATTATGAAAAATTCTTTGTCTTGCCAAACTAAATTATTTGCCCAATTGTTTGTTAAACCATGGCATGATGGGGATTTGATCGCAGGATTTAACCCCTCTTTGTAGCAGAAGTCTAAATTTTAAAAACCTTACTTAACCTACATACAAGCCATCTACACAAATTTCAATGATTATCACTCTGATTATTTTGGACGATTGTTTAGATATTGATACTCAGGGTATCTCGTGGATACCCGAACGTAAACACACTGATAACGACATACAATTAGTTGTTTGTGGATGTATTCCCCATGAAAATATTATGTGTGTCTTATAGTTGTGATGTGACTTGAGTTGAGTTTTGACTTTAACCAAAAGGTGTGATGGACCCAAGCGATGTATTACCCAAACACTATATTTTAGCCGTGTCACGCATTTAACCAAATTACACTTGAGCAGAAGTTATATTTAGTCCTATTGTGCCCTTTTCAATCTAACGGTCTCCTAGTATAACTTTTTAACTTATATTGTTCGGCACGGTAGCAAAATGATATAATGTTAGAAAGAACATATTGATTGTGAATATGACGATCGGAAATAGGGCGGTTGGGGTGCATGGTGGTTGGGAAGCATCAGTTGGTTGGATAGTCGGGATAGTTATCGTTTGGAAGCACTATACTTGACTTCATTGATTTATAAATGTTGATTCGAAATATATGACAAGGTCATTGATGTTACAAAAGTCTATTTGAAATATATGACGAGGTCATTAATGTTAGAAAAACCTATTCGAAATAAATGATGAGCTCATTTTTTGAACAATTGATGGAATTATACGACGTGGTCATACTTTGGAATATTTGATTCGAGTCGAGGACTCATGGAACGTTTGGAATTGATATTCACTATGATAATTACTCTAATGATTTTAATTACGCTATTTCGATTTAGAGGATGTACTTACTATTTCTACACTTATCTTATCGCATGATTAGATCTTGAATATTTTCATACTCTGTACACTACACATCGTGTTATTATGATAAAACGTTCAAAAGAAACTTAAGGGTAGGGTAACTTATTGAGTGTTAAAATTCATGGCGCAATTTTCTCCTCTTTCTAGCATTTCATAACCAGGTACCGACGACGAAGGAGTTGGACCTGATTATACACCATATGATGATGTTTATCCCGTAGAAGACATGGTGGAGTTGTGGATCACTTAGACTAGTTTAGACTACTCTGATTTAACTTTTAAATTTTTTTTGATGTAAACAGTCTCTTTCGAAATATATTTTGATTATTCTTGTATCTAACTTGTATTTCAATATAATGATGATATTTTGGTTACTTCACTCTTTTTATTATTGTGTCTGAAATTCGGGACGTTACACTAGTCACCACTCACCAGTATACAACCAAGCTCGAAAATGTTTGAAACCTTGTGAGTGCACCCAATGACTACTTTCTAAATGGTCACCAAGCTCTTTTCTTAGTGAAGGAGGAGTAATTTCTCAATCCAAGCAATTACAATGCAAAGGATTCTAGTTTTCATTTGACACTACTTGTCTTAAGTGTAGGGACAAAGTTAAAAATTTCATTACGTATGGATGAATATGTATTCAAGATAAAAAATTACATATTAAATTTTAGCAGAAACAAATTTATATATTTATAGAGAAAAAAGAAGTTTTTTTTTCTCTTACAAGGACCCTTCTCCATCCCAGCTTAAGTGAACAATCGCAATTTCTCTATCTAATTTGGATATTAATGCGTTTACAAAATAATTTAATCCAATCCTCGACAGCCGTATCACTAAAAATGTGCGTGAATAGTAGTGCGTAAACGGTATGCATATACCCACGTGTCGAGCGGAGCCCATTCTCGAAGCGTTTCTCCAACTCGCAAAAAGTTGGGCTCCCTTCTAGGGTTTATCCCCCTTTGCCATCTCTCCCCGTGTGGCCGATTAACTTCTCAACTCTTTCTACACTCTCTCTCTCTGAGCTCTCTCTTTAATTTCCCCGTCCTCATCCTCCGAAGATCGGGTAACCCTCCACCTTCACGTCTATTCTCGTTTATTACACATGCTTTAGTAGACGTAACATCTTTGCTTTCATATACAGTATACACTTCTCTCTCTCTCTCTCTGTTCATATACGTATGTGTATGTATGTGCATGTATGGGTGTTCGCGTTTTTAAGTTAATTTCGTTCTGGTTGAATGTTCACAATTCTGATGAATCTGAACTTAGGGTTTCCCTAAAGCGCTGTAAACGTTTGATGGTCGGAAATGATAATATTTCGGCCGCGTGATTCACTTAATGTCACTTATTGTTTTCTTCCCAATTTCCAGTCCACAATCATTTTTCCTCAGTATTTTTTATTTTGTGAGAGTATATGTCTGAATTTTTTAAGCAGATAATGGTAGAGACTTAAGATGTTTTCCTGAATCACCGTATGAAATTGGCGAGGATAATGATTTTTTGCTTCATTGTTATACAATTTGGTGAGATTTTCTACGGGACGGCTTTGAATGGCGTTTCCTCAGTTTGATTTGTTTCAGTTGCCAGTAAGTCCTCGGATTGAAAATTCCTTTTGCAAATGCTGTAGCACTGCAATATCCCCTTTCGGTAACCAGTGTTGTGCTTGTTTGGAGTTTAAGCAATTTGTTGGACGCTACTGGCTCAATTCAAAAGTGGGAAATATTAGAATATTTATTTAGTTAGTGATTTGGTCAGGAGAATGCACACAGAAGCACAAGCTAAGTGGCTGAACACTGAAAGGGAGCTCTTAACTTTTGCTTAGGGAAATTAAAATTAAAATTTACTATGTTTCCTAAGCTTTTAGTTAAATTGTTGTGAAAATTAAGTACTATGTGAACAATGAACATCGCATATATTCCAATATAGAAGGGCCCCATTTTTATCAGTGTCAACTTTTTCAATTCCTAAATTGTTTTAGAAAGTTACCTCTAGTTCCTTTTGAAGAAGGAAGGATTTTGGGCAGTGACTGGTATTCCGGTAGTAGCGCTGGAACTATCGGTAATAGGAGGTTCTAACTTTTTGGGACAGCCGTCAGTATTACCAGTAATAGGAGGTTCTAACTTTTTAGGACAACAGTTAGTATTACCGGTAATAGGAGTACCCGCGAGAATCCTAGTAAGATTTGGAAAATTTGTTTTCCTAATCTATTTAGGATTTTTTTTCTATTCTTTAGGAGATTTGTTTTTCTTATTCTTTAGAGATTGTTATTCTTTCCTATTATTTGGGGTTTCTTATAAGTATGAAAGACATGATTCCCTAAAAGATATCCCTAGAGAGCTTGATGAGATCTAATTGATTGGGCACCTCACATTAGCTCTCTTGATCATAGTGAAATCTCTCTCTCTCTCTCCCCTCCCGTGGATGTACATTTAAGCTATTGTTTATTCGAAACCACGTAAATTTTTGTGTCTTTCCATTTTCTTGTTGATTATCTCTTCTTGTTTATCGTATTTGTTATAACAGGTAATGCCAAATTCCACCTTCCACGAGTAACTACTTTAGTTTTGAAGAGTCTCCACTTTCCTCTATTGTCTCTACCGCGACAAAATATTTTTCCTCTGCATATCGATTGTTTGTTGACATTATATCTAGTCCACAACAATGCCAGTGTGTGTTTTGCTTCTAGGGTGGCGCTAGACTTTTTCTTCTCACGTTTTCCTAAGGATTTGGTTGTATAAGGGACGTTCCATATTCAATTTTCCAAATTGGAAATGGTGTGAAAGTGTGTTTAAAGCACAAAAGCGAACTTAGATGAACCCCACCTTTCCTTCTTTTCTGGAATTTAGATTTTTGTCTTTCTTTTCTGGAACCACTTGTATTAATATTTTCTAATTCTTTTGTCTTATTACATAGGATTGTCAAAAAAATCTTGGAAGGATAAAAAATCGTTCAAACTATGGAATTTGCGTAGGTATCCGTTTTATTTTCTTCATATTTCTTAAAATTATGGGTAATAATCAGTATTGTGTGAAACATTGTTAAAATTCTTTTGCTGCTGATCTAAATAAATTAGCTTTTTTTGTCTTAGCATCTTCATTTTAGGAAACAAACATCGGAGAAATTTAGGTTCTGTTCATTTTGTAACATTACTCACCGAATCCATTCCACCAAATGGACTGTCAATGTACATATTAAAGACCTTGGTTTCTGTTTCTAGTTTCAACCAAATTGTTGAAATAAGATGTTGGCCTTTTTTGCTATCTAGATTGGGTGTACATTAATGCGAAGTAGGTATTAAGTTATGTATCAGGTATTAAGGTATTCACCAAAATTATTTTCACTCACAAATAAGTGATTGTTGGAGATAATCGGTCTGAAAGTTTGTTAGTTGGACTGAATTTGATTTAATGGTACTCCGTTTCATGAAGGTGGCAAATAACTCAGATCATTCTGTTTTAGCATCAACTGCCAATGAACTACACCGTGACAAGTTGAAGGCTATAGCTGTAAAGCTATCTCAAAGTAGGCTTGAACCTACTTAGAACACATCTTCTGTATATTTTCTTCCTGATCTTTGTCCTTCGATTGTCTCTATTTAATAAATCTCCACAGATATTGATTTTGATTTTGCTTGAACAATAGAGGTGCAACCTCATTATTGGATAACAAGTTTGATGTTGGATAGTTTTAAAACAAATTTCCTGCTAGGTGAACAGATAAAACTCAGAAAAGATAACATTTATTCCGCAAGATATGTTCTACTTGATTGATGCTGCACTCATTCACCGGTCGATGATTTACTTATTGGCTCCAGTTTATGGGAAAAGGTTTTGCTAAAAAAGTATGCCTCCATATAATGCACCATCTTTTTCATTCTTGTGTCATAGGTCAGCATTATGTTTTGTGTTCTGACCATAGTTATTTAAGGCGCAAGGAGAGGTGCGGGCTTTATTGAAGCGAGGCGCACCTAGATGAGAAAAAAACAAAAACAAATATATCTACCAAAAAACTTAGTGAATATATCTACCAAAAAAACATATATAAACTGTGATTGTATATATCTCCTATCTAGCAAAAAAACAGTGTGTGTATAATATATATATATATTCTGTAAATAATGTATAATCACTGTACATTATATATACATAGATGCATGTATATGTATATATAGCATAAAAAACACTGAATATATCTAGCAAAAAAATAAAAATACACTGTATCAGTACATTATAGATATATACACAGCGGATATATATTTGAGTGTATACTATATACATTATAGATATATGCTGAGCAAAAAAAAAATATAGATTATATATATATAGAGGGAAAGACTATATGAACCAACACTTTTTTAGACCGATATTAGATCAACATCCAAATTCTTTATTCTTGATTAAATTTTAATGATCCGAACCGTTTAATGTGTTTAAAACATCTTTTTAAGGTTACCCACGAAAAATTAGCTCAAAATATTACCAGAAAGGGTTTGATTCAAACAGTGGTTCATAAAATAATTCCTGTCAGCATTTTAAACCACTACTTGGATCAACTCTTTTCTGGTAATATTTTGAGCTAATTTCTTGCGGGTACCCTTAAAAACATGTTTTAAACATGGTTCGGATCATTAAAATTTAATCAGGAATGAAGAATTTGGATGTTGGTCTAATATTGATCTTAAAAAGTGTTAGTCTATGGAGTCATCCCCATATATATGTATATATATATGTGTGTGTGTGTGTGTGTATATATATATATATATATATATATATATATATATATATATATGCATATACTTGATTATATGACTATCAGTACAATACATATAGATATATTATACTCGAAATTATTAAACATACCTACAATCTGAGAGAGAGAGAGTTGCGATGGCTGTGGTGGTCGAGATTGAGATCAAGATCGTGATCGAGAGAGAGAGAGAGAGCTGTGATGACGTTGGGTGGTGGTGGTCGATTGACAGAGAGAGACAGATGGATAAAAAGCCATTTTCGAGTAGTTTTCACGAAGTGTGCTCCTTGTGCGCTAGAAGCTCGCATCGAATGCACCTCGTGTAGCCCTCCTCAAAGCGCCTGACGTGTGCCTGACTAAACCTCGCACCTAGGCGTGCTTTTCGTAACTATGGTTCTGACTAACAAGAGTCTACGTTTGACAATTGTCGTACATGTTATGGGTTCAAGGAAATGCATGTGCTTGAAGAATCCTACTTTTTCCATTAGTAGATTGTGATATGCAGAGCCATAAAGCTAGTTGAGCATTATTTCCATATTCCAATTTCAAACGACTTTTGTGGGTAGATAGCTGAAAAACGATGTAGTTATTTGATGACAATGGTTGTGCATCTATGTTTTAGCTGATAGCGAATCTCAACTCATATGGTGTTCATGATTGTAGTTGTTAAAAGTTTTTGTGCATTTGCACCAACTCACACAAAGCCTGTATCAGTGTGGAGACAGGGCTTTTGCCCTTCCAGCGTAGTTTGTTTTATGATGGGATTGATGTTTATCTTTTTGAATTCTTGCTTTTGCTCTTTGATTGCAGGTTTATGAAATACATGCTTATACCACACATTTTGAATGCAGATCTCTCGCTTTCAGTAACGTGCTAGACTGACAGCACATCAAGGTCTATGCTAAGTTGATATTTCATTTGAGAGCTGTGTTGCGGTTCTACTTGCAGACGTGTATAGAGCAGGTGTAGCATGTTCAACAGTCGTTTGTCACAACCATTATCAGTGCTTGAGAAGCAGATGGATCCTGTTTTCGATGAGCTAAAAGTATCAATCCCAAACAAGCAAATGGGAGGCATGTCCATTAGTCCTTCACTGCAACACTTTGAAATACCAAACAAGCAAATGGAACCTGTGTCTAATAATCTTGGATTACAAAGCTCCTTTGTATTGAACAAGAAAACGGGGCAGATGGAACCACAGATGAGCAATTCTGGATTACAGCAGTTTGTGTCAAATCAGCAAGTTGGACATATGGAAGCTATGCTGAATAATCAGGGTTCACCAAAGATATCATTACCAATTAAGCGAAATGCTGCGGGAGAACCCATCTCTAGTAATTCTGCGGTACAATCATTACCAATGTCAAACAAGAATTTGGCCCATGCGGGACAGTTTGCCATCACCCCCGGTTTGCAGCAACTCTCTGCACCAAATAAACAAACTATGCAGGTGCACTCTAGGTATACCACTCCAGTTTCACACAATTTCCCTGCACCAGCTAAGAAAGTAGTGCGGAACGATTCCATTTCTGGTAGATCTGGTACTAAGCAAGTGCAGACTCCGAAGAATCGGAGTACACAAATGGAGCCATCTCCGAAGGTTCAGACCGAGTCATTTCAGTCTGTGAGGTCAAAGATGAGAGAATCATTAGCTTCTGCCTTGGACTTGGTTACTCAGAAACAAGACAAAGCTTCAAATAAAGAAAATGATTCTGAGAATAAAGATGCATTGACTCCTTGGCGAATGCAACAGGATTCTCAGCGAGCTGATGCTGACAATGTATCTGAAAACCCTGTAGAGAGTTTAGCATTGAAAGAATCTTGTTCTGCTAATAAGCACAAAGATGAGCGTAACACCTTTCAGAGAAATCTTGCATCAGAAAGCATTGCTGATTCTGCTCAAACCGGGAAAAGTAATGAACGCCTTATCCAATGTAACACTGCCTTCCCCAGTGAAGATGTTTCACGTGGTGACAGTTACCTTGTCAAAGATGATCTTTTGCAGGGAAATGGGCTCGCATGGGCATTTGATCTCGACATAGATGTGGGAGAACCAAAGGAAATACAAATTGCACAAAAATCCAAGCTGGTAAATGTGGGAGAGCAAGCAGTTCAATCTCCTAAAAGTTTGGCTTTTGAAATTGAAGTAGAACTCTTCAAATTATTTGGAGGAGTCAATAAGAAGTATCGAGAGAAGGGAAGGTCTCTTTTGTTTAACTTAAAAGATCATAGTAATCCAGAACTACGAGAAAGAGTTATGTCCGGTGAAATTTCCCCGGAACGTTTGTGTTCAATGACGGCAGAGGAACTTGCTTCAAAGGAGCTTTCTCAATGGCGAATTGCAAAAGCAGAAGAGCTAGCTCAAATGGTAGTTTTGCCTGATTCAGATGTTGACATACGACGTCTGGTGAGGAAAACACACAAAGGTGAGTTTCAAGTAGAAGTTGAACAGGTTGATGGTGTTTCAGTGGAGGTTTCTGTTGGAACTACTGAGGATACAGAAACTCATCCCTCTCCCAAAGCTGATGGAATGAAAGATAAGGAGAATGGTCTAGGTGAAAAGATTAGTTCAGAAAACCCGGAAGTTTCATGTGGCATTACCATTCCCAATGATGGGACTGATTTAATGCAAGGTCTGATAGTGGATGAATTTAAGGATGCAGAATTCCTTCCTCCTATTGTCTCACTTGATGAGTTCATGGAATCTCTTGATTCAGAACCTCCGTTTGAGAATTTGCCTGTGGACGGTGGGAAGCCGGTATCACCCTCAGTCAAGGAAAGCTCAGATCTAGGAGTCAAAGATCCTGTGGATGCAGCCGTAGAAAAGTCTGATAAATTGGATGTGAAAGACCCAGGCTCAGATCCGAAGACGAATTCTAGGGACAGTCCTGCAGAACCAAAATCTTGTCCGCCTTCTGATGCTGCATCCAAGGGTGATCTTGTTTGGGAAGGTGCACTTCAGCTGAATATCTCAGCCATGGTAACAGTCGTTGGCTTCTTTAGAAGGTGTGTCTCTTTTTAATGTCTGTCATTATTTCAGCTGTTCCTTTCTTTAGTTCTCATCAAGTTACTTGTCCATCGGCCATGTATGCAGTTCTCTTCGATCTACTATCCTTGAGTGTAATCGACATTTTTTATGCACTTCCTGTTCGCAGTATGTGGTGTTAATTAATTCTTGCATTGGCTGCATATGTGTGGTTTCTCTGCTGTTTAGTTTACATTGCGTTAGTTTATATTTTATTGTTTTTGCATCCAAGCATTTTCTCTTGTTGATTTGTTGCTTGTTGGCTCTCAGATAAGAATTTGGCTAAAGTAGCCTTGAATTTCATATGTGATGCTATGATCAGAGGTTTTACACTGAATCACTGATGAAGTAACCTCAGTTGTTTTCATAACGGATCAATATTGCCATCTATGCTTTTTCATTTCTCACTTGCCTGTTCTTCTTACAGTGGTGAAAAAACACCGACGGAAGAGTGGCCCAGCTCTCTTGACATCAAGGGGAGAGTCAGATTGGATGCGTTTGAAAAATTTCTCCAAGAGCTTCCCATGTCTCGAAGTCGGGCAGTCATGGTATCTCTGCTCTGCTTTTTCTCATGTTATACTGTATTTTTGTTTTCTGTTTTGTTATTTTTGCTAGTACCCACTTGTTCCTACAGCTGTGGTGAAATTCTCATCTATGGTGATCACATTTGTAATAGTTATTTGTTTGGTGCCATTAGTGTGACACGAAAGATATTTACAAGCAAATATTACCTTTTAATTCATTATTTACGATACCTTTTAATTCATTATTTACAATTAAATAATCGTTTTCAGAACTCTCTCTCTCATCAGAATAAATTGATCAAATGATATCCTTTGTGAAATGATAGTTGATAAGTTGCAACTTCAGAAATAAAGTGAGAGATTGGTCATTTGATTTTACTACGAAGAGGTACAAAAAATTGGCGTGACATGTACTGTGTGTTGCGAAGTCCAGTATACTTGTTTTGCACTGTAGAGGATCTACAAAGTAAAGCACATGGTGTTTTGGATCAAGCTATGGTGTAAATCCATAGACCCGTAGATTTTTGGACGTTGCTATATTCTGGTTTTCCTTTAAAAAAAGGAGAAAATTATGTAATTTTGGAAAACAGAAAGGATGCAGGAAAAAGGATCCTCATCGTTACTTCAGCAATCCTAAATAAGTACATATAATGAAGAGAGAAGAAAAGATATGTTAGACCTTGTCGATAAAATAGAGCTGAAACGTTTACCTGGAAGCTGAGCTTGCATATCAGATTTGACACCTAACTGTAAAATATGATCCCAAACACACGTTGATGGTAATTTTTTGTAGAGTTATGATTGTGAACAATTCGATAATGTCTCACTTTCTGCAGGTAGTTCATTTTGTTTTGAAGGAGGGATCCTCGGAGGATGATTGTTCCAGTCTTAGTGAGGTAACCAAATTTCTCATATTCTCCCCACATGTCAGTTGTAAGGGTTTCCAGTTTCTTGTTTAACGAAATATGTCTCTGTCCTCCAGGTGGTTTATTCTTACGTTTTGGATGAGAGGTTGGGGTTTGCTGAGCCAGCCCCAGGGGTGGAAATTTATCTTTGCCCACCACACCAAAAAGTAGTTGAACTTCTTACAGAGCACCTGTCCAAGGACCATACTGAGATATTTAATTCTATTGACAGTGGCCTAATTGGTATCATTGTATGGAGAAAAGCTCATTTAAGTTCTAAACTATCTCCCAACTCATCACAGCACAAACACAGCTCAAAAAGGCAACATTTTGCACCTAGGAGACATCAAGAAAAGGATTCAAATGTAATTGTAAACTTTGCATCTAAACACCATCCGAAAATAGATGACGACAATGAAGATGACGATGTTCCTCCTGGGTTTGGCCCTGGGGCTGCTCGGGATGAAGATGACCTGCCTGAGTTCAATTTCTCAGGCCCTACAAATAGATTTTTGCCCAAACATCTTAATCGACCTCCTTCCATGGCTTCCCCTAGACCTGTAGACCAAATGAGACAGCTTGTACAGCAATACGGGCAATCGGTTATTCACAGTGATCCAAGAAACTTAGGTGTTGGAATTCAAAGTTGGAATGATGATGAGGATGACATACCGGAGTGGCATCCTCAAACACTGCCCCAACAGCGTCCACCACCACCACCCCCCCAACCCATGCTTAACTTTCAGCAGATGATGCAGCCACAGTTTAATGTGGCGGCTCAACTGCCAGTTCATATGTTGCAGGATGGTGGAATTGGGGGGCAGCCACCCAGTCACGGTGGCTTGCAGCCTAATAGTCTAGGAGACCAACCAAGTGGTGGGCAGTACCACGGAATGCTGCATGCCAATAGTTTAGGAAGCCAACCTAGTGGTGGGCAGTACTACGGAGTGCCTCCGGCTGGGCAAACCGGGATCAATTATAGACTGGATGCCAATCCGAGTAGGGGATTTTGATTATTTGAGTTTATGTATATAACGTTGTTCTTCTGTTTGTTTGCAAAGATATATGCTGTTATGTAAGCAATAAAAGTTCGATGCATGTATCTGTTAGTTTTTTTCAGTCGAAGCAAATAGTTCGTTTCAGTTTTGACTTGTAATTTAACTCCGTGTTGTGAGTTTAGAAGTGTGATTTTAGTGCACACCATGCTTGTCCACTGTTTTGCTATTAGTACGCCAAGTTTCCATCACCAAAGTTCCCTTTATAAATCTAATTAATTAGGTTTTAGGACGAGATATGATTTTATCCCCTCGGGTATGGGTTTCACCCATGTTGGTTTCCCCTTGGTACGTGAATTCTCAAATCTCATGTTTCGAAATAACCATCACCTTTAAAGTTAATATCAACTCAAATCCATGTGTGATTTCAAAAGTAAAATTTTACGTGAATTTAACACGATTTTTATACGGCAATATGAACTCTTTTGTTTTGTTTTGATTAAGTGATCATTTAAGATAAAATTTTCAAATTTGAAGTTAAAGGTTGGAGGAATACTTCTGTTGGTGTCAAATATGAAAGAAGTCATAAAACTTACATTTCTAAATTTGAAGACAAATTTCTCTTCCATAATTATGTGTTTGTAATTTCTCTTCCATAATTAAATTGTGAAAATCATCGTTTTTTTAGGTCCAGGCCTAACCTAAACATAAGCATTTAATTGTTTAACATCGTTATAACATCATGATTTCCCATTTACAAAATAAACAGATTAATGAGCATAATGATAATCACACGAGATGTTAGTTGATGCTTACGTCCTAATTTTCCTACATATTTTGGTCCATGGATTCATGTTGATTGTTGATGGGATTTCTTTGATTTTGTCGGATCATATTTTGATGAAGCATGATTACATCATGGTTTTTTGGTGATATATATTATACATGCGTAATAAATATTAAGATTAATTACACTTTATTCTCTCCAACTGTGATCTTTTTTCATGTTGCCTCATTTATTTTATTTTTTTTGGTTACAACTTAACCCCATAACTATAGAAAAATAACATAATCCCCTGCTGTTAGCTTTTCCGTCCAAGATTTAAGGGTAAATGTCATGTGTTGTGCACATGTGCTCTTAAAATACTTATTATGAGTGGAATATCCTATACATAAAACATATAACATACACCATTTATTTCTTCATGTACCTATTTTTAAGCTTCTCGGTATGTTTTATTTCCTAGTAAAAAAAATCTTTGTATGCCATTATATATTTTTCTTAATTTTATAATTTTTTTTCATGTTTTATGAATTTTTAAACAATAAGTATATTATAAATGATGTATTATGTATTATAAATTTTATACTTACATGAAGGGTATTTATAGTCACAATAAGTATTTTTAAGTACACACATGCACAACAAATGACCTTTGCTGTTAAATATTAGACGAAAAAACTAACAGCAGAGTCTTATGTCATCTTTTTATAGTTGAAGGAGGTAAATTGTAGTAAAAATAAATAAAGGGGTAAACGTAAAAAATGATCATAGTTGAAGGGGGTAAAGTATAATTAACCCTAAATATTAGGTGCTAAAATGCAAGAATTGTCTGACGTGTATATATGACGAATACATAAGCGAAGTTTTTACTTGAACGAAACAATGTGTGGATGAATTACGAACTCTACAGTCACGTACACGTACATCAAAAATCTAATAGCGATGGAGTATAGCAATGGAGTGATACTACGGTGAGAGTATCACCCTCAATTCTGCAGCACAAAAGCTCAAATTACTCTCCAACGGTAAAGGAAAAAAAAGAAAAGAAAAGTCCTACCGATTTACTTGTTATATTTCTCTTGTATCTATATTTCAAGATAGATTATGCATGAGAATACATGTGTTTGTATATATATATAAACACACACACACATAATCTAAAATAGAACAGAACTCATATCTCTCTTAGAGATAAATATTATTTCTTATAATCTTATTATAGGTGGGTTGATTTTCACAATCAAGGAGGAAAGTTAGGACCTCACCATCTAACAGAAAGAATGCTCTTATGTATGTGGATATGTAATCTGCAAAACAATAACCGGTCAAAGGACCTTCCGCTACTGTGACGGGAAGATACTCCCATGATTAAGGCAGACAAAGCTTCACAAGAATCAACGTAACGAAGCTAATATTCTCTATTAAGTGAATTAGTGCTTATCTTTCTCTATTGACTTGAACCTTTATTTATAGACTTAATTTGTCTTAATTCTCTTAGGGCATTGATCCCCAATAAGAGTTGGAGTGGAATGTCTTCTGATTGGCTACTAATAAGATAACTTATAACCTAACCCTTATTAAGTAGTCACATTTCTCTATTAGAGTTTCATTCAACTAATACTTCTCATATTAATTGAATTGGCCAGAATCTTATCCAATCTTACTCAGAGTTCTAGTTTACCTTGGATTCGAGGTTACTCAATGTCCTTCTTGGGCCAATGATATATCAGACTGTACCTTCTCAGCCCTCAGGTTGGTAACATATTAGATCTCTTCCTCAAATCGTAAGTTACTAGGCCACCTTTCTCAGATCGACTGGTCAATTATCTGGCCTTTTCAGCTCGCATATAGCACTGCCTTTCTTAGGTCGGTCATGCCATCACGTGATCGATACGAGTGTCTTTACATCATCTTAGTATTATGCCGAGCTAAATGACTTACTTAAGAGAAAATTTATTATTTATTATTTAAATTTTGCCACCGTCATTTATCTTCCATATGAGATTATAATCCCACTAAGTTGGTCACTGAGTCATACCCACATAGGCGACTCGATTTGGATCCCGACCCAAATTCCAACATCTCCCACTTGTCCATGCATAGGCATGAAAACTCTTAATTCTTGTTGGAAGTTTAAGGACATGAATGGGTTGGACATCGGAAGGTCTTTTGGCAACGAAGAGTCTAGTCTGTTAAGCAACCCAAGAGACTCCACTATCCTCCATTATCCTCATTCATGCAGTTCATGGTTAAAAGCTCAAAGATCTCGGCAGTTATGAAATCCAAAGGTCTCTCATGATTAAATTTATACCAAACTTGTTATTAGTTTTTAGACACATGAATTTCCATATACAAAAGGACTCTTGTATTGCGTTTCTTCACGTGAAAGAGAGGTAGATATAAAAAGGTTCGACATGCGGACAAAATTAGGTGTTACTCTATTCATGGGAGCTATTTTACCCTAGGAGATAGATATTGAATCAAACCTCCAACACCCACGGCAAGGCAACGATTTTATCTTAAGGAGACTGTGTTAAACACAAGACTTGATTCGATAACATTTTACATTTCGTAAATCAATTCTTGTATTATATCGTAGAATCTGTTATGTAATTTTGGTTTCTATGATTAATGAAAACGATTGTATTATTTCTGAAAGTTCCAAGTTAAATTCGGATCTATCGTATAATTTTTTCCTACAAGCTTAAGACAAAATCGAGGCACCTCGAATTCTATTTTTTTGTTTTAAAATATAGATTTCGATTTTGAAATTATTTAGTGACAGATTTTGAAGTGATGCTGTGACAAATTCGTGTTTGAAAAAAAAAACAACTAGTGGCAACCAACGAGAAGAAGTGTTTACAATCGGTTCTATACACCGGTCTTCCTATCGATTTCTCGGTCAAGGCAAAAATTAGAAGTTCTGGGAAGATACAACTACTGGACAAAAGGCGTGGCTATCGGTTAATGGAGCCGGTCGTCCGATCGAGTAGATTTTCTACTCACAAAAAAGGATCAAATGGACAAAAAGGCATTAAATAACCCCCTCCAACTACCTCTGACAAATATATCTAACAGAAGGGTATATAAGAGACCCCTTGGTGCATTTATGGTTTAACAGCTACTATTCTATTGAGCAAGATCAAATGTTAAAGAGGCTTTAAGGAATTCCAATACTTCCAATCTTTACTCTCTACAATCTCCCAATGCCCTGTGCTTGCACGCGTTTCTCCTCTCCACCTGTAGCTCTCAATCTTCGTAAACAACTAATGCAAAGCAAAATTAGCCCACTAGTCACTTTTGTCAAGTCTGAAACAACATGGTACAACCAAGGACCTACAAAGTCCTTTGTCGTCGAGCATAAGAAGAATGCCAAGACGAAGAGGAGGTACGCTTTTGAAAATTCAGCATCAGCCTTATCCACTTTCATGACCTCTTCTAGCCTAGACAAACTTACCCTACAATCACAGTCACCAAACATACCTTTAATTTGGGCTCTATGTTCATACCTACACTTGGCATGGACATAATTTGTACCACTCGGCAGGCCTAATGCCCTCTGTATGTCCTCATTGCTTAGGATGCATGATTTTTCATCACCAATCTCAATCACCCTCTTCACGTAGTCAAAATGTTGCACCAAGTGTGGAACATACTCCATGTGCAAATAGTTGCATTCCAATTGCAATTGGGACCAAAATCCAAGATTTTTTTACGGCATTTCTTTGTTGAACGGTTAGCGATTCGTTCAGTGCGACAAACTTCTTAGGGGGAACAACGCGTCCTCAGTATAGTTGTTCTGCCAATACGTTACAAACTAGAAGACAATTCAATACACTTAACAAACGCAACTCGAACAAATGCAGACCACAAACAACTGCAGTCTTCTTCCTCGCCTTGGCGCCAATGGAATTTTGTCCTAGCTATGTCAACATATTTAGTACATTCTGGAGATTGTCGCGCCCGGAAATTTCCCGGCCCCCCTCACGAATATATGAATTGTTTGAACGGGGCTGAATAATTTCTTGACTTGTAATGCGACGTTTAATAAAAATTATTTGACAGCTGGGACTTATTTAAAAACTCAGAGTCGCCACTTGACATGAATTTAGGTATGTCAAGTCACCCTCTAAGGCCATTTTCAAAGAAGATGTCCTTAGAAAAATAATTTTAATTTTAAACTCAGAAATATGATTCTGTTTATAAAATTACTCCTTTAAAAGAAATCTGGTCTTGAAAACAGAGATGGGTTCGGGGATTTACTGTTACGAGTTGGGAAGGTGTTAGGCACCCAACATCGCTCTTTTGGTACTTTATTTTCCCAATTAATTTTATTTTATTATCCTTGGCCAAATTTAAATAATATCTAGTGATTGCTGTACAATTGGATTAAAAATAAAACAGGTGCGGGGACAAGACCCCGGCTTACGCAATTTAGCTTTTGGTGGCAAAAAGGTTGGAACGGGTATATGTTAAACTTTGACCGAAACATGATACGCAAACTGGTATCTGCATGTCATGTTTCTATTCCCGGAGTACCAGATACCTTAAATCCCTGGCAGGAATTTTCAAGTTTAACAATGACCCGATTCCATTTTATCAATGGATTATCATGTTATCCCTTTTTTTGGTTTTATTTATTTGCAATTCTTCATCCCGACAGCTACACAATCACTGACGGTCCAAATTGTAGAATTTAATAAATGTTACTTCCTTTAACTGGTTTTATTTATCTGTAATTCTTCATCCCGACAGCTACACAATCACTGGCGGTCCAAATTGTAGAACTTAATAAATGTCACTTCAATCACGATATTCTGTCGTGAAAAGATAACGTGCATTGCCCGTTAAATTTTCATCCCAAAAATACTAACATGGGCTACCTATGTCACCCGCGTGTTTATGGAATTCTGATATTATCGAGATCTTTAACCAAGTAATATGGATAGTGTGTCAGCATGAACTAACAACACTATTCATATAACTTAGCCAAGTAACGAATTTTTTCTTTTATTCATTTTAACATAAAAATAAAAGAAGATAGCGGTATCTGTTACGGGGAACGGAAAAGGGGTAAAAAAGGAAAGAGTTACGGGAGATCGGGGAAAGTGAAAAGTTAGTAGTTAGTTCCGACAAGGGCCGACGCAATCGAGCGATATGCCGGGAGCATTATTCTTGTTTAAAGTGATTTTTGTTTAAATCACGAGAAGTACATTGACATAGGCCAACACCGACTTTCGTGATTAAAACAGGCTAAATCACGAAAAGTACATTGGCATAAGCCAACACCGACTTTTGTGATTTAGCGGGCTAAATCCTGACATTCTAGAAGTGCAGACTAGAAATTTCTAGAACTGCGGACTAGAGATGCGGATGCCCAATTAATATTGACATAATAAAAAAAAAAAGAATAAATAAAAATATTCTGACATTCTAGAAGTGCGGACTGAAAATTTCAGGAAAAGGACTAGAAATTTCAGAACCGCGGACTAGAGATGCGAACATGGTTTATAAGCCTAACTTTAATACTGATAACAAAAGAAAAGAAAACGAATTTACAGAAGTTAAATAGATAGAACAGAGGCAAAAATTATGTTGAAACGATTACCTTATATTCACTGTGAGCTCGGGAATTACAATGGTAGGGGTGAAAAATACTTGAACGCCTAAATAAAATCATAACCTGGCATAACGTTGAATTTTAGAAATTCTTGTTATCCCGGGCTATGCTGATATAAACGGTCGCTCAAGCTTCACCGGAGCTTGAAAAGAAAATTGGACAGAGTCTCCTCTTGCTAAAACTGAGCCTAACCATCCTAAATTTGAATATCGTTCTCTGTATCTTCGATAGTTCGAAACTAAAAAGTTTAGAACGTATCGGATGAAGAACAATCAAACTCTCAGAAAATTGGGCAGAATCTCCTCTTAACCTTTTAATAATTCTAAGCTCTAATGTTGTTCTTATGTATTGACAGTTCAAAACTAAAAAGTTATGAACTTATCAAATGAAGAACTCTCGCTGAAAATTTTGTTTCTAAACTCTCGGATTTTGTTCTAGGTGTTTGCTTTCTTTCTCTGAAAATTCTTCCTATTTTCTTTCTCCAGAATCCTTTCTTCTTCCTCTGATTTCCTTCCCCTGATTTTTCTCCCCTAATTTTTCTCATCCCCCTTCCTTCTTTAGAGCTTCGGTATTTATAGGCAAACATTTGCCCCTTCGATCCGCAAAAAGGAAAACAGCTGCCCCTTCGACGATTCAAACGAAAAAACGGCTGCTGTCCGTGCGAACCAATTGTGTTTAAGCCATCACGAATCAGGCGAAAGAAAACCGTTTGAACGGACCAATAACACTCAAGTGCAACCATCATGGCCGGAAAAACCATTGCATAAACCAATCCCAGTCCAGCCGGAAACGGCTGACCCACGGCCGCTAGGTAATGCCAAAAGCCAACTCCTCAGTAACAGCCTGCAAAAAAAATAAAACCGGACAAACCAGCCCAAAAACCGGGCAGAAAATAGACGAACCGGCCGGGAGCCGGGCACGGCCCAGGCGCCGGGCACGGCCCAAATGCCGGGCACGGCCCAAATGAAGAGAGAGAGAGAGAGAGAGAGAGAGAGAAGAGAGAGAAAGGACGCTGACACGTGTCAGCGTGTGAGAGGCTGATAGGAAAAGGCGTGTGAGAGAGAGGTGGTTAGGTGTGGGTGAGACGGGCTGCTACGGACACGTGGCAGGTAGAGAGAGGGCCACGCGAGAGGAGAGAGAGAGGCATTATACCCCAGCCATCAGAAGCTCGCCACGTCAGCGGCCAAAGCACGTGCGCGTCACACTGAATCAACTCCAAGGCACGGCATTTAAGCAAGGCACGGCCCACGTGTCGTGCACGGCCGACGCGCGCGTGGTGGCGCGTCCGTCCTGCTGACGTCAGCTTTTGTCAGCCCTCTTTTTGGTAATTACGAAAATGCCACTGGTTTAAAAATGCCTTTGCGCGCTATTTCTTATCTTCGGACGTCCAAACGAACTCGGATTTGATTACGGATACAACCAATGGACTCGTGTCGTCGAGATGATCATTTTGAGTCTAATATTTTATTTATGGACATGTCGGCTCGCAAACCTAGCTCCCAAATAATCACTGGTACACCACTATCATTCTTTAAAATGCCATTTCTTGAGCTACCGAACTCAGATTTGACCGTGGATACAGCCGATGGACTCGTATTTCTGTGCTGATCAATAACATGTGCCTCTCGATGCCTGAACATATCAGCTCATAAATTGTGCCTCCGAGACCCCATTCTGAACAATCAAAAATTGTCGGCGTTGTCCGATTTCACCCCAATTACTGTCACTGGACTCGTGTCGTCGTTCTAATCAATAGTATGAGGTTCTCATGACTTGATGAAGTGATCTCGTGAACAGTACTCCCGAACCCCGGACTGTGCAAAGGCAAAATAGTCTTTTTGTGCCCAAATCCTTTTAAACCCATTTTGATGGCATTTTTCATAATAACTTGAGCGGTGTGGGCAAAATCTGGTATCAACAGAGATGTCAACTTCTTCCAACTTAGAAATGCTTCCTTCGCTAACTACAAGGATCACCATTCAAAAAATAACTCAATTCAGTACCAACTCCCTTTGTGGTTCGATTGCATACAAACTACTTTTTCATACCTCTCTCATTCTGATCTCCCCGTTAGTATTGACATTATCTCTACGAGACTCAAACCACTCCATACTATAATAGTCAAACAATACAAAATTATAATTCAAATGCGTCTAACAAACAACCTCAAATATTGATATAATTAGGTACACCCTACACTTATAGGTATATCATGAAGGCACTGTGCGGTCCCTCCAATGGTGCATCAGTGGAAAAATCACGTCCATGTGTTTCATTAAAGGATCGTGTACTTGAAGGACCATCACCACTTAATTGCTTCCCCTGTCTCTGTGTTCGTCCAGTCTTACTACGAGCCATAACCAAATTTGTAAAATTGATTGCCAATGCATATTGAGCGTATCCTTCATTCTTTCAAATAATTAAAACCCATACAAACTAAGGCACATGGATATACTAACTGTTTGCATGCGAAGTGACATAGTATACTGAATGCATTAAAATGTACAAAATGACATCTGCACATTCACAATATGTCATGCCAATTAGAGTTCTACTAAACTACTTTTGAGTCAAACATTAATAACCTTCATCCAGAGTCGTCTGCATCAATATTTTTGACACGTACGTATTAAACCCTTTGTCCCAAGATGCAAATATCTATACTTTTACAAAAGATAGAACTGTGTTGATTTATCTCTTAATGTTCATCTATCAATCTCTAACAATTTCATGATTTGTACTCAAACTCTATCCCTTTATCCTATCGTCCTCATTCTTCTTTAACAATTTCATGGTTCTCTCACTATAGCCCAAAGAGATTCAACCATTCACAACTTAAGGTATTTGTAATTTTTAACTATTACCCAAGAGAGAGAGAGAGAGAGAGAGAGAGAGAGAGAGAGAGGGGGGGGGGGTTTGTTGGTTCTTATAATTGTTTCTTTTTCATATGCTTCAAAATCAGGGTGGGAGAAGGGGTTCTATTTCATTGTTTTCATAGACGAACAGTCTACCTTTAAAACCCAAAGTTATATGCAAACATTTAGATATATAGACTTTCACAAACGGGTTCTTTGAGCACCCCATCAGTTCTTGTATGACCACATAAATGGCAGTACAAAGTATTGCAATGTCCCAATTCAATAACAATACATATTTTCAGAAATACCGATTTTCGATTTTCGATGGTAGGGGTTCGAATATACAAAGCATTTCAAATCCCTATCGAATGTGATTTTAAAAGGGAAACTCAAACCACCACCCCAGTTTCAATTAATAAAAATGAGAATCCAAATTCCAATGATCTATTAATGCTGGTAATATCTAACCTCGCACTCCAGGGGTGATTCATCACCAGTGTATAGATTCCTTGTCCAACGAAGAAAGAATTTCAAGAATCCTATGGTTCATGAAGGAAGGAATGACACCAAAACAAAAACTTAGGATTTCTGATGCAGAGACATTGAGAACACGAAGAATCAGCAACGGATATGATAGGTCACCACGAAAAGACATCGTTTTGTTTAAGAGGGTAAATTTGTCCACTTATTCCATGATTTTGTCATTTTTAAAGTTACTACCATGTATTTGTAATTCCAAAACTGACCACCATAAAAACTGTAATGTCTTTGAGTTCAAATCATTGTTTGGTAATTTTTCCTTAAACAAAAGATGTTGAGAGAACTATATTTAGGGGTGTAAAAAAAAAACCGAACAAACCGCTAAACCGGACCAACTAGACCGAACCGGTCTTTTTGGATTGGTTCCATGGTTTAATGGATTGGTTATGGTTCTAAAAAAATTAGAATCGGATATTATGGGTTGGTCCATGGTTTCGTAATTATAAACTGTGGTTCGAACCGAACCTAACCGAACCGATTAAAATATATATATATCCCAAGAAAGTTACAACCCTTTCATTTTCAAAATAAAGAACTCTTTCATTCTCACTGTAGTTGTGTTTTTCATAAATTTATTAGATGTATAAATTCAATTTTTAAGATTAATGAAGTTGAAGCAATTATTATGTTGTTTATTTTGTTCACAATTTAAAAAAATTAGTGTTATTCTATTCATATTTTTTAAAAATTTTTTTTAATGGTAACATGGTTTGGAACCGGAACCAGAACCAAACCGAACCGGTCTAATGGTTTGGTTTTGGTTTGGTTCCATATGTGTAATGGTCTGGTTATGGTTCTCAATCTTTTGGAACTGTTAGATATGATTTGGTTATTGGATTCTTACAGAACCGGTCCAATCCGGACCATGTACACCCCTAACTATATTGTCTATTTCATGAAAAATTATATGATTTTTTTATCATGATTTTTTGGGCAAGGGTTATGGACGGTGGAGGTAATTAGAGGTAAATATTAAATTTGGAGATCTAACGGCAAATCTTGTGGCAGTAAGGGCTCGTTTGGATGTGTTATAAAGAAGGAAAATAACTTTTGAAAAAGGTATAAGAGTTGATACGACACATTTAACATAGTTTGAGAGGATAAAAATACAGGGGATAAACTTTCAGTCTTTTAAAAATAATCCCTGTAGAGGGATAGATGGATATTATTTTTGGGCACATATCCCTCTCCAAAAGTTATTTCCGGTTATTAGCCAAGAATAATACATATTTTCCTTATTTCAACTACAAAATAACATTATTCTCTATTTTATTCTCCATCCAAACCAAATATTATTTTATCTCATTTTTTAATGACCCATTCAAATTATCTATTTTTTTATCATATTCTATAAACATCACATCAATGTGAGTCGACCGTCTAAAAATAATATTCCTCTTATTTTATCCCCTCAATATCTCCTAAAAATAATTTTTCATTTAATTGGTCCCTAAAATTTTTGGTGGTCAATGTCAAAACTCACTTGGGGACATGGAAGCTAAACCCCAAGTGTGAGAGATAAGGAGAAAGAAAAAGCGTGGTCCAATCCAATAACCTACCAAGAAGCAAAATTATCAATCTCGTATCGGCGAACGTATACGATATGTATCGGTATCGGTGTATATTGGTGTGTCGTTTCGGATTTATCATTAAAATTATTATACATATTTTAAATAATATTTTTTAATAAAAAATTATATTAGACATATAAAATAAAATATCACAATATTAAAATAAATCACCAAATATAAAAAAAAGAGATAATTTTAACTTCAATTTATGTTTAGTTATCAAAAAAATATTAATTGAAATTTTTATTTTTTAAAATACGGATCAATACATTACGGTACTGGCCGGAACAAATTAAAACAGTAACCGAAATGATACTTTAATAATTCTGTACCTTTACAGGACTGATACGAAATATATTAATACCGACTGATATGGGACAAGATTGATAACTTCGTTTGGAAAGCCAAACCAATCAGGGTCCACACCCCACCGACCCCTCAGAAGCGACCCAACCAAAAACAAAAACAAAAACAAAAAAACAAAAAACTTGAAGAAAAACCGCTTCACTTGTTGATCTCCACCTTCCTTCTTTTAAAACAGATAGAGAAAGAGGAGAGAGAGGAGAGAGAATTCACGAGCTTTTTTAATTTCTTCGGTTCGAAGTCGAGGCGATTCGCGAATTTAGGGTTCTCAGAGGTTTCGATCATCGCATTCCAATCCTCATTTCTTACTTGTAAGTTCTCTCAATCTCATGGCTATGATCATCTCTCTCTAGATATCCTCTTCCCTTGTTGCGGTTTTTTTTACTCTGACCGTCGTTAAGGGTTCCACAGAGACACCGTTGATGTCGATCTAATTCGGTTGACGTAAAATGAATTAAGTTTTTCTCGATTGATTGAGTTATTAAGTATTTTAGTTTCTCGTACGCAGAAGCAGACACAACTGACCTAATACTATGTATGTTTTCTAAGATCGTTTCGTGCTGAATAATGTGTATCATATTCGCGCAGCCGTGAAATCTCCATGTCAATACGATCATCCCCTTCTCGTGTTATATGGTATGTATTTTTTTGTGTGTGCATGTATTCATATGAATGTGTGGACATATACACAGAATTAGATGAAGTATTATACCGATTACTAACAGCCCCTTTGGATTGAGGTTTTCAAGAGAAAAGAAAAGGAATTGAGAGAAAGAAAACTCTCTCCCATGTTTGGATTGACAAATAGGTGAGAAATGGTGAGAATTGAGAACCTCTTAAAATTTTCATTTTGATTCTCACCAATTTTGGTGAGATTCGTGAGAGAAGAAACCAGGAGGAGTTTAATTTTTCATGTTGCCAACTTTATCTACAAAAGATATTTTGGTAAAATAAACATGACACATTCTTTTTTTTCTCTTATGTATGCTAGCCAAATAAGATAGATAAGAAATTGAGAGAAAACACTCTCTCGCATTTTGTCTATCCAAATGAGGTGGTGAGAGATCATATTCCTTTCTTTTATTTTCTCATCATTAAGAGAAACCATGCTCTTTTCTTTTCTCATCTTGGTAGTCGAAGGGGCTAACGTCTTGGAATAGCTTTGTCACGTCAAGTAGAAAAAGTATTTTCCACGGAAATAATGTGTGAAAATATATCTATCTAGCGATTACTATTTTAAAGTGAATACTTATGTTGGTGTCAACACTTTATTGAGGCTGGCTCGCACTTACAATACCCAAATTACTCTTCTAACTGCCAAAGTTTTTTCAAGGTTTTAATTTTATTTGGATTCTCTTCGTGATTTTGTAAAGTTCAAATATGCGAGTGCCTAGCCGCTAGTACGTATATATATGCACACATGCATGTGTTTGCATCTCCATAAGTTTGCACCTACTTTTGTTTTTCTAAGAAGTTTTTAGATAAGAGTCAAGTCCCTTGTGCAGATTAAATTGTATAGGTTTGGATGAAGAGAAAGAGGGCCAAAACCAGAAGGGACTAAAATGTATTTTTCCCTAACAACGACTCATCTTAATTTATTTGGGAGGAATTTGTGCTCAAAGATGATGTGTACAGTTTATCTTTGTATGTATGTGTGTGGGGATCTGTGTAATAGAGTTTTTTAGTTTTCGTATAGGTCATGTACATCATATAGAGGGAACACCGAAGTTGTGTGGACACTTTATTGAGGTTGGTTCACACTTTTAGACTTGGAACGGAGTTCGTCAAAGCTCACAACACAGTATGCCTAAGCATGAGCATGTTTGTGTCATGAAATCCAGGGTTGGGGACAAGGGTAACATTCCCTATAAAAGCTTCTTTTGAGAGTTTGTATTAACCTCGGCTTAGTTATTTTGGAAAGGTTTTCAAAAAATATATTATGTGAGGGTGAGTATGACGTTTATTGCAGATGCAGAGAGTAGTATTTGATGTTGAAAATTGTGGAGATGCTGCTACAAGGACTTCTGCATTTAATTTCTATAGCGGAACAGGAGCCATAGTTGCAGAAATTCATGGCCGACAAGATTTTTCGATCGCTCTGTTTGACCCTTGTCTTGATAACTTGGAGGGTTTAGATTGTTAGATAATATAACTGTTGCTCTAATAATATAGCTTTAGATTGTGAAAGCTCTTTCAATCAGTCTTTTTGACCTCAGGTTTGATGACATGAAGGGTTTAGGTTGGGGAAGACAATGTAGCTTTTGTGTGACTACTGTAGGCTGTAGCCAATTTTGATACCCTTTGCCTCTTGTCGCGGACTGCCAACTTTCGTGAAATTGGAGAGAGGCATCCAAGAGTGAGCTTGAGAGCTTGTGAGGAACAAGTGTGAGGGAGAGACTTGTGAGAGCCTTGTATAGCTTGTATATTGATTCTTTTTAGTGAAGAGCTTCCTTACCCCAAATCTCGTCTTGTAGTGAGTGAATGTGTGCTTCACTTGTGTGCGTTGGGTGGCTTAGCTCAATAGAGATGCTGACTTGTGAAATTGGAGAGCGATTTGTCTAGTGCTGCACGGTGCACAAGTGGTGAAAATCTTGGGCTGTGACACTCTGTACCTAACTACTGTTAGCTATGCAATGTATAGTTTGTTGATGAGAAATGAAGTAGATGAAGGAAATAAAAATATTCGGTACTTTTTTTGTTCGATTACCAAGAATTTATTTGTATTAGACATGAGGCACGATTATTGTTTGTATTACCTTACTCTGAAGAGTTTGGGAGATAAATATGTTGTTTAGCATTTGAAATGTTGATTCATCCTTTTCCTCGAATCCAGTGGTTATCAAATGATTATGAAATGGGCTTTTCATGTATAGCTAACAGTTACTTATTTTGCTTGAGCTGCCTGAGCCTCTACTTATGGGGTTTGCCAAGTGCGTCACTTGTATTCCTGTGAGCAAATCTCCTCTGGTTGTAATTGGGACTGTCCATTCATTGCCATGCTAGTTGAACGGATAGGCTGTTCTTGAGTGCAATTAATGTTCATGATCAACTGATCAATTCATGGTGCAACCTTGAAAAGTTGTGTACGTGTGCCTGTATTATCTTGTTAACTGATGGATATTAAAGATCATTTCCCCCCTTAAAGTCGCACTCATCACTAAAAAAAGGTCAAATTGTCCTTTATTTTGTTATGCAGTTGTACCATATTGTAGCTAAGAAGTCAAGTCCTTCCCATTGCTAAAATAATGTCAGGAATTTCTACTAATAGTGATCTTTTGTGGTGTTGAGTTTTTTCGGCAGTGATCTCCTTATGAACTGAGACAATGAAGACTGGAACATCTTCCTTGAATCCTTATGCAGCGTCATACGTACCACTTTCAAGAAGAGGTGTGGATGATGCAAACGACGATTATTCATTGATAGAAAGAGGTTATAAGGGTGGCAATGAGACTATCTGGTTGGGACATCATTCTACGGAGGCAACCCAGAACCAGTACCAAAACAAAGCTTCTCAAACCTACAGTGCCCATGGTAACCAGACTTGTGAGAATTATGCACCAAAGGGTAACCCTTTACATGACTCTTATGGTTCGTCATCACAAAATTCGAAAGAGATGATAGAAAAGCATAGCTCAGATGAAGAATATTGCATGGATCTGGCATATCTTCAGATGACATATCCTGGTATATCAGAGGAGTCCCTTTCTGCCGTCTATTTTGCAAATAGGGGAGACTTGGATGCCACAGTTGATATGCTGAACCATTTTGAGGTAAATTTATGAACTGCTAAATCATGAGTTTTTTAACTATGCTTCATGCCATATATTTGGTAATCAAATCAGGGTTCGGTCTGCCTTCTCTCCCTGGGTTGTGGCAAGCTCTTTTCCTGGTCGTTTGGTTTTGAAATCAGTGCAGCATTCAAGGAGTTGTACCACTAATTATTTGCTGGAAATTAAAGTGCATATTTTGAGGGTATAGTTCATTAGTTTGGGCTTTGGAGGAACTATCTGAAATAGGCTCTGGGGTACTTTTGTTACTAATGATACGTCTACTCCTGTTACAACTCTTATATTTGTAATTGTTGTCATTATGTTTTTAACGTTATGATATAGAGAAAATTATAGAAAAATGAAGCTCTATAAAAATCCATGTAAACAACTCAAACAAGTACTAAGGAACTTGTCTTCTCATTTCATGCTGGTTCAGAGGGCTGTGATTGATGATTAAATGTGTTGAGAGGTCTAAAACTTGAGATGCCAAGGAATATTTTTGTATTGTGTACTTCAGTTTGCTTTGTAAGGAGCACCACCATAAAGAGAATAGTGAATAGTGATGAATTTCTTGTGTCCTTGACGCCAAGTAAACTGTATTTTATATTGAATGTCAAATAGCGATGAGCTTCTTGGACCTCAAGTAGGCTGTCACTTGTCAGATATCAATTCATGGTCATTAAAAAAGTCGGAGGCTTTATTTTAATAGGGGCAATATTATCATACAGATGTTGAGTATTTTTTGCCCTTACCATTTATTGGAACTCATGAAGATAGCTGTTTAATATAGCTCTCTAAGATTCCATCGTATTTTTTAGAAATGGTTCCTAATTTGGAACCGAAATAGTTAGTCTACACAAAGGTACTTATTGTGTTGATGTTGTATATTTGCACCATTCACTAGGAAAGTCAAAAGTCAATTGTCTCTTTTGTATTTGTAATGAATTTATTGTGGGGTGTGTGTATCTGATTTAAGGCTGTTTATACTTTTCTCGAGTTTTGTTTAATACATAAAATGATTAATTTAGAATCTTTATTCTGCGTCTTTGGTCTCATGAAGGGGCAATGGGAAATACTTTGACTACTTGATTAGTGCTAATTACCTATGCATATGGCTGTTATCACATGTCTTGCATGTATCTGTAGAGTGGCACCTTTTGATGCTTTTCAGATAGATTCTAGTCACGTCTTTTCTCAAACCTTCTGATGATTGTACACTGGATGTTTTTTCTGTAAACAGCTTGACCCAGATGAGTATTCCGAAAATCTTATGCATGCTTTCGAGATTGGTGACGTGTCAGAATCCAGATCTCCTACTGGCAGTGCATCTCTGAAACTGAAGAAGGCGGCAGGTGAAGGTGCTGGTTCTTCATCTAGTACCTCTGAATCAGCCCACGACACCTAATTGAACCATAAACTAAAACGATAAAAAAAGCTATCTTTTTCTGTGGCCCTTCAATTCTGTGGATATAAAGCTTGAGGTTGGGGGTTTTTTCCTTGTTTGAAAAATCAGGATGTTGAACTCCTAGTTTGGTTGTATAGCTCTTAGCCGCCTGCTTGCTGTTTGATCTCTATTTTCCTGGTTGATGGCTTCTGTTGTTGCGTCACCTGCCTATCGAGTTGACCAATGTTGCATCGAAATGTGATGTGCAATCTTCTCTCTCCCTGTATAAGAAGCAATATTAGTCTTTCGATTTGTTTCTTTGCTGATATTCCCCCAATATACTTAGAAAACCAAATTGGTGGTGGTTTCTGATTCAAAGATTCCGTTCAGTGATCTTTTTGTAGCACTTTTTGGCCGCTTCTGAGTTAATTTGTTGCAGTGGTTTCACGAGCGTTGCATTTCTTGAATGATCCCTGTGCTGCCTCCCCGACAAAACTGCAATGTCATTTTTTGGTGCGCCTGTTTTGACCGAATGCAGTTTTTTGTTTCTAGGCTGAACGTTAAGAGGGCTGGTTCTATTTGGCTGTTCAGATAGAAGGCGAAGGCTCTTCTTATAATGCAGCTTTTGGTGGACTTGTTAAATTGAAAGCCCCACAAAAACATGGCCCGATTACATTTGGGTAGAAGCATATGTTTATCTGTCATTGAAGGGCAGACTAGCATTCTTAGATATCGCTAAATGAACGGCAAGCTCTGCTTTTTGTTTTGTAGAAGGGGGTAAGGTATCCTATTTGGCGTCTTAACCCCCGTACTAATGCATGAATTGCATCCAAGGGTCAAATATTTTGGCCAATATATTTGTTGTGGGATATATCGCTTTTGAGCTTCTAGTTAGGGTTCAAGAAAAAGAACTATTCTAGCCTCTTATCAAAGAGCGATACGTAAACAACCACTCACTCAGGTTCTAATCTTACATGAGAGCCACACATAATCCTTATATAAGAGCAAATCGATGTTAAAAACAAAGAAAAAAGTGTTTTAAGAGCTTTTCTATTTGAATTTTGGTTTTACTTGCGTTAGTGCAACTATCAGATTTTAAGATGTTGGTGCAGTAATAGTAACTTAACTTAACAATCAAGATCCTCATAAATTTTTAGTCTGAAATTTGACTCCTACTTGCATGCTATTGATTTCTTTGTTGGGTTCATTCATATGGGATTATACAAATCTCTACTAGTGAACGATTGGATTAACTTTTAAATTAGTCAGTCTATTTAACCGGATACCTAGTTAGAAGAAAATTATTTGACTTTTTTTTTTATGTCCAATTACATATGTTTGCCTTCTAACTTCCTTTTACCTGTGAAAACGAGTGGGTGAATAAACATTTATTGCAATGTGCCCCTTGCAACTGTCAGCGTAAGCAAAGCAAAAAGCTGAAATATCATATAAGTGGAAGGCAGAAAACATAATTGTAGATTCATGGAGACAACTTTAATTGCAAGAACATGAAATCTTTTTGAAGAATAGATCCTCATTTAAGTGTTAAAGATAGAAATACTCTCTTAAAATAGATAAATGAGACATATCTTCAAAACGAAGAATTATTACTTTCATTATGATATTAATACAATGTCTGGTGATGAAATAGCATCTGACGATGACATATCCTCACAAGCTGAAGAAGACATATTTAATCGTATAGAAAACATGGTCATTGAATCTCCTTCTTTAGGAAAAAGAAAGGTTGAAGATCAGGATCCAAATGGGATACTCCCAAAACATCCAGATGATGATTCAGACATAGATACATCCGAATATTTATATACTAATGAAGCAAAAAAGGAAGGTAGTATTTCAGATACTCAACCATCTAGAAGAGATGATTTGCTTAAGTATAATGTGGCCCAGAATGAGACATATTTAGACTTAATTAATGTTCCTTTTAAAGATCAACTTCAAGTAATAGACGATTGTGCACAATCTTTGTCTATTGTAATAACAAATAATAAGAATACGTGGACAAAGGAAAAATTTCTTGACAATGTAGCGGCAACACTTCAAGGAGATGTGTTGCAGTGGTTAAAACAGTGGAAAAAATATGATAAGGGTAGACAGCAAAAAGCAACTTTATTAAATAATTTTAATTTCCATGATGAAATATTAGCTACTTTTGCAATTTATATAAAAGAAATTTTTTTGTAAATTTGTTAGTGAAAAAAATTTGCAAGATAATGCAAATTATATTTTATCAGAACTTGACTTATGCAATATATGTTATTTTGAAGAATATTATAATACTTTTAAAAAGTATTTTTACCATCTAGAACCTTCAACTACTGGTCACTGGCTTGATCAGTTTTTTCATAAACTCCCAAGTCCATGGGATGAATTAAGTTTTAAAAATTACCTTGATTTCCTTCAAAAATAAGGAAAAGAAGATAACTTAGGATTCAGAATGAATTTAGTGATGAGACTTATAACAGACAGATGTCTAGAAGCAAATGCTAAGAAACAGGTAAAAAAATTAGATTTCTAACTCTGCTTATGGAAGAAAATGTTGTGATAAAATTTTACATGAAAGTTGGAAGATTGGTTGTAAACCTAATTTTTCAAAAAAGAGAATTTCTAAAAAGAAAAAGACTTTTAGATGGAAGCCATGGACAAAAATTAAACCATTTTCGAAAACGAAAAAATATATTCGAAAGAAAAATAATAAGACATTTTCTTCAAAAAAGAAGACTTGTTGATGTTTTATTTGTAATGAAGAGGGTTACTATGCACTTGATTGTCCTAAAAAGGAAAGAAGTGCTAAGAAAATGGTAAAAACTGTTGAAGAGTAAGATTTTGAAATTTTATTCGGAGAAGAACTATCTGATGTAGAAAAAATTCTATACGAAATGAATAGTGAAGAAAAAAGTTCATCGGATGAAGAATTTATCTTCATGTTAAATGAGTCAGGTCATACAGATAATGACTCTTTGATAACACCTAGTCCATATAACGAATTGGAGATATTAAGATTAGGTGATATGATAGGTGAAGAGACTCTATTTACTGATTAAGAAATTGAAAACATAGAGAGACTATAAGAAATTAAAAAAGATGAAATTTATAAAATTTCAAAATTTGATTTTGTAACGCCCCGAATTTCGGAGACGTTAATTTAAAACAATTTATCAAAAGTCAACTATATTTTTATTACTTAGTCAAAATAGAGTTTGATTACAATCATCTGACTTTAAAAAAAAATTACATTAAAGATTTGAAATTAAGAGCTGAAACTAAAATTAGGTGAACCACGGGGCTACGACATCCTTCTCGAAAGTACCGCCGTTGGTATTTGGATAAACGGGCTCAGCAACGTCATCTTCGAAACCTGGCATGAAAGGCCAGGGGCAGAGAAGTTGCACCAGATGAGCGATTAACGCTCAGCAAATAAAACTACCCTAAATCTCAAATCTATGCAATGGATCAAATGATGCATGATCATGAAGATAGTATGAGCAATCAATCAAGTATTATGAACAGAACAAAATTATCAGAGTGCGACATGATCAGATTAGACAATAACCGGAAGCATTAAACAAGTAAGTGCAGTAAATGAATGAAATGTCGACAATATAACTTTAAGTCAAACCCTATGACTTGTTTCTAAGTTTTTGACATATGCAACCGACCTATATCCACAAGTGTCCATTATTGTTGACAAGTGTCCAAAATTTCTTTCAAAATACAAAGTTCGGGTCGACACAAGCGTTGCCCGTCATCAAACTTTCTTTTTCCAAAGTGTTGTTATGATGTTCCCGACCAATATGGTCCCGACCCCTACGTTGACCTCGTATCCGGCGCTAGTGTACCCAAACATCGGCTCCCGTATCCCATGCTCCCAATCGTTATGCTCCCAGCATTATGTCTCCCATATGTCGTGCCTTGACTTAGAAAATATCTAACTCCTCCCCTTCAGCTATTTTTATTTTTTTGAAAAGACACGACAGGGCTTACGAACATAATCGGCTCACGACATAACTTGACTAAATACATGAGACGTGACTGACTCGGCTCCAAGACACAGTCCGGTGGTAATAGACGTAGTTCGGCTAAAATCCATATCCCGGCTAAAGACATCCTAACACGCCTCCCCAAGGAGTAAGTCAAATCTCGAGTCACCAAACATAAGAGTTTATCAAATTCTCGATTTTCGTTACAAGGCTCGTGACTTTTTATGACTCGTGTCAAAACCTCGAGTGTCATTTTCACTAATCTCAAACGTTTCTCATGGACTCCATCTAAGTTTCGTTTAAACGACTAGACTCATGGTAGCATGATGACACGTTGAAAATGCAAGTTTAATCAAATGAACAAGATAATACAAATAAGTTAGCTATGGCACATAAACAATAATCGTATGCCTTCATTTCGCAGGAAAGCTTCTAACATGCTAATTTTTGAATAAGGTATCATCTCATAATGATGTAGGATACCTAAAGTTTCAAAACGATAATCTGAACTTGATTATAGGTGTAGTAGTCATTATGTAAGAATTGGGGCAATATTCTAATTTTCTGAAAAATGTTGCTGTCTGAAAATTTTTCTAAGTATAGAAAAAGTTGAATTTTTCAAGTTTCGATTTAGAAGATAAAAAATCCCGAAAATAATTTCTTGATTTTTTCTAAGCACAATGGTATATTCGCATGTCTCAAACGCATAAGTTTAAGATGAGTTTCAGGCCAAAGTATAAGAAGAAAACGAGTAATTTTTCGATTTTGTACTAAAATAGGGAGGGCGACATTTTGATTCGAATGGAATTTCAATTTTCTGTAAATGCCATTGTTTCCAAATGGGGGGTACTTTCTTATTTTCATTAAATAAAATTAATTACTTAAATTTATTTATAGAAAATAAGTATATTGTCATAGAACATACCCTAGCTTAACAAGTCTAAGTCAGAAAAAAGTTTCAAGTTTTCACAACAGAGGCACCGGTGTAAGGTTTTCAGAGGCACCGGTGTAAAATCTGTTCTGTAGTGTATTAATAAGATACAGAGAGTAAAGGCACCGGTGTAACCAAAACTGAGGCACCGGTGTAAGGTCTGTTCTGTAGTGTAATAATAAGATATAGAAAGGTAAGACACCGGTGTAACTAAAACTGAGGCATCGGTGTAAGGTCATATTTTAGGCATACTATGAAGTACTACAAGAGGGAGACACCGGTGTAATTAAAACTGATACACCAGTGTAACTATGAAAATACAGAACATTATAAAATACAGAAAGCAAAGGCACTGGTGTGTCAAAAACTAAGACACCGGTGTCAACATCATCTTCTATGAAAATACAGTACTGGGTTTTATTTTCTCCGAGCTCTGTGGAGCTCAATGTCAATCAATGGGATAAATTAAAGGTTAGGAATAGATTTATTCACCTTAATATTGAAGAATCAAGGCTTGAATTCGAAGATTTCGGCTTGGATTAAGATGATTGAAGTTCAAACAAGGTTCTCCCTCTTCTCTCTCCCTCTACTGTTATTTTTTAATTTCTCACCTACAACTCACAACCATGGCACTCTCTTAACTCTCTGCATACTGAAATTCGTATATGAAATGGTGAGGATGGAAATATAGAAATAGAGAGGGCTTGAGTGTGGGAGTACTTCTTGCATGGGATGCCATTGGCGAGGAAAAATTGTTGCAGATTTTTTTTGATGGACTGAACTAGTTGCATTGCTCAGCCATGATAACAATTAGAAAAGTGGTTTGTGACCAAAACCAAGGGTGGAAGGGGGTTTGGCTGGGGAAAGAGGAGTAACCTCCAAAGACCAGATGTTCAATGGAGGAAGAGGAGAGTAAACATACAATTTTGGAGAAGAAACATGTGGGGGAATGATGATTAAGAGAAAAATTATCCCATGTCACAAGTTCCATGGGAAATGGCTGAAGTAATAAGTTTTGGGTCAAGGCTTGGGTCAAACTTCATGCATTGCTAATGGGTCAAGGGTTGGACTCAAGAATTAGTCCAATGGGTTGGGTCCTCAACACGCACATGCACAAAATCCATGAATGTAATGTATGGCTAAAAATAAAAACACGCAAACTAAATAAATCAATAAATGATTTCATACATCAAAATTTATTTATTTATTTATTCTTTTTATTATTTGTATTTAACATTTAGGGTCTTTACAGATTTTTTCTCAGCATGAGTTTTTGAGCAATACAGTGGAAACACCACAGCTCAGTTATCCGGAGAATGTCTTGTAGACATTTCACTTTTTAATAAAAAAAAGTAGCAAGATAGAAAAAGAAATATCCGGAGGCTAGATATATCCATATTGGATTAATTCAAGTAAGAATTAATACATTATTTAGACAAGGGATAGATGGTCCTATATTGTCTATACTCTTCGACAAGAGTTTTAATGACTCAATGAAAGCCATCATTGGAGGCATTCAGTCTAATTTAATTAATGAAGTTATTTAGTTTAACATCAAACTAAATTACTTTATTTCTATAAATGATCCCAATTTAGAGGATACTGTTAGAATTAAAATTAAAACTCGAGAATTGATATGATATCAAATTCCAACGACTTGGCTATACATTGCAAAACAATCCATGAGTTAACTAAATTTCCCGAGACATCTGTGAAAACCATAGATAAACATTTGGTGGAAATTGGACAGATCTAAAAATCCCTAGGCACTGGTTATTAACAGATTTAGTCGAAAGACGAAGGAATTCATTTGCTAATAATATTGAACTAACAGGTTCAGGAAAAAATTTGTATTTCCATAATAAAACCAAACAAGAAGATGTTCGGTTAAAAGATTTTCCTAGTCCTAATCCTGAACCTATTGTTACTCAAAATGTGCAAGTTCTTATTATGCCCGGAACGTCCCATAGAAATAAATAAAAAGAAAAAGAAGTTATTCAAACATCACAAATCTATCATTTTTAGACAAAAAATGAAGATATAATTTTTTCCTCTAGCCAAGGTAAGAAAAGATATACCTATGTAATGGGTATTTTAATTTTTTAGGTTATAAACCATATACCCTAAATATTTTAATTGATACAGGAGCTACTATTTGTACCTGTAAATGGAATGTTATTCCTAAAGAAAAATGGATACTTATGAAGCATCCTATTTTAGTCACCGAAATAGATGGAGTCAACACTGAAATACAGTTTAAGGCAAAAAATATATATCTATTTGGATGAGAAATAATAACTTTGTCATTCCAAAAATTATATGTTTTCCATATGTGCATGGTGATTTCCTATTAGGAAACAACTTTATTTATCAATATTTACCTATGCATATTTATGAAAAAGAATTAGCATTAACTGTGAAAAACACTTTAATTCATATTCCTTTGCTAGAACAGCATAAGTTTGTATGTGATCGAGACTTTAGTCCAACTCTGAAAGGAGAAATGACAGCTCCTATTATTAAAGCCATTGATGAGTCTCATTGGATACACAAAATTTTAGAAGAAAATTTTAGTGAAGATCCTTTAAAGTTATGGTTGAGAAGTCCACGATATTGTGACTTACAACTCAAAAATTCTAATATAATCATTAGAGTAAAACCAATGATCTATACCAGACGGGATATAGATGAGTTTGATGTACAGATCAAAAAACTTCTAAACAAGAAGTTAATTGAGGAGACAACAAGTCCACATTCTAGTCCAGCATTTATGGTAAGAAACCATGCTGAAATTAAAAGAGAAAAGGCTAGAATGGTGATTAACTATAAAAGACTAAACGAACATTTAGTCTTTGATGGTTATTTTATACCTCGCAAAGATGTTTTGATTTCCTTAACCAAAGGAGCAAAATTTTTTAGTAAGTTTGACTGTAAAAGTGAATTTTAACAAATACAGCTTACAAATGACTCCAAGCCTTTAACTGCTTTTAGTACTCCTAGAGGACACTACCATTGGAATGTAATGCCTTTTGGATTAAATATAACTCCACAGGTCTATCAAAGATGAATGGATAGTATCTTTAAAGAACTTAAAGATTTTTGTGGAAGTCTATCAAAGATGAATGGATAGTATCTTTAAAGAACTTAAAGATTTTTGTTTTGTTTATATTGATGACATTTTGATTTTTTCCAAAACTAGGGAGGAACATAAAAAAAAAAAAAATCATATGTAAAAAGTTTCAAAAATATGGAATTATATTTTCTCCTAAAAAGATTGAAGTTGAAAAAGAATCAATTGATTTTTTAGGAATTATTTTAGACCAAAAATGTTTAAAATTACAAGAACACATTCTTCCAAAAGTAAGAGAATTTCCCGATACATTAGAAAATAAAACTCAGTTACAAAGTCTTCTGGGAATTCTTAATTATGGAAGAGGTTTTATAAAAAATCTTGTACAGGTATAAATTTCTTTACTAGTTAAGTTAAGAAAAATTGTCGAATTTACTTGGCACAAAGAAAATATTGATTTGATTAGAAAAATAAAAAACAGTATCACCCATTTACCTAATGTTTATCTACCTAAACAAGGTGATACACTTATTTTAGAAACAAATGCTTCTGATACTAGTTGGGGTTGTGCATTAAAAGCAATACCAGCTAAGTTTTGGAAAGAGGAATCACTGTCAGCAAATGAAAACAAAATTAGAGCTAGAAAAGCTCCTATTCCAAAAACTCTTCAAAACGAAGAATTAATTTGTGGATATAATTTCAGAACATTTAAACCAAATCAACAAAAATATATAATTTTTGAAAAGGAATTATTAGCTGTTAACTTACTTTAGGAAGATTTTATTATCAGAACATATAATAAAGCTGTGAAAGATTTTTTAGTTAATAAAAAAGTCTATAGATCAAGGCCGACGGTTAAATTAGTACAATAAAATTGCAGAATATACTTTTGAAGTAGAACACCTCAAAGGTACTAATAATTTTCTTATTGATTTTCTAAGTAGACCTATTAATGTTTGCAGGTAACATAACTAAAAGCTATGGCAGACAAAGGCAAACAGCCAGCATAAGGAGACTGGGTAACGATAGCCAAAAAGGCTCAAACTAAAGAAAAAAAAATTTATATTGTCTTTATAGATTTCCAACTAGGAATATATAAAACATGGGTAGAATGTCACCAGCAAATTAATAGATATCCCCGAGCATGCTATCAAAGCTATGACAGTATGACCAAAGTTAGAAAAATTTATTATAGTACACTACCAATGGCTACCCCAATGAGGCCATTAGAGAGGCCTTTAGAAAATCCGATAAATAATCCGATAAATCCCATACAGGAATCGGAAATAATTTTTTTTTTTATAATCTTGGAATTTTGAGTCCTATATATGATTATCTCAATGGTGTACGGAAAATCCATATGTCAGGAAATAAGGGAAGATTTCGCCAAAATATGACAAATTTGGTAGAAGGGCTAGCAAAGCAACATACAGAGCTAAAAAGAAAACAAAATATTTTACAAACTCTATGTTTCTAAGTCATTAAAGAAATGGATTAGAAAATAGATTTCAATTTTGAGAAAATTAATAATTTTCTTCAACTATCTGATCTCATAGCCAGTAAGTTTTCAGATCCAATTTTTGAAAAAATCAAGCGAATCTGTCTTTATGAAAAATCAAAAAAAATCTTGCCGCCAGAACTCTTTGTGAAAATCCATGAAATGGTAGAAAACCACCATGAAAAAATTAAAGAAACTTTACTTTCAGAAAACAGTAAGATTAATATGAGAGAATAGATACCCAAAATGACTCTTCTTTTAAATCATGATGATTGGATTGATGAAGAAATTAGCTGGGGATTAACCAATCAGATTATCTTCCAGATATTAGATCCAACTTATTGGTCATCATTTTCCGTCATGATTAAGACAATGTTCTCTTATGTAACAAAAAATTACATATGGGGCAAATATTTTACATTCTGAATTTCAAGTACAGTGGGTTGGAGAGAAAGAGAACACTTTTTCCAACCTTATCAACTATGGTACATGAAGGCCACAGAAGATTGGGAATTCGATGGTTTGAGCCAAAAGAATCATGTCTCTTTAATCCAAAATTTGGATACAGAAGAATATTGGATTAATAGTCTTCTAGCCAACATGCATCTCAGATTAAAGGAACAACTCCAGAACCTTTTATGGTAACAGATGGAAGACGACTATTTGTTACTAATTTCTCAATAAATTATGACAGGACTTCAGAACAACTACAAGAAGTAGAGCTTCTGCTAATCAAACTACAAAAAAGAGAAAATTTTGATCTCCCATTGGAATTGACCATAGAGGCCGATTCTGTTGAAGAATTTCACAATCAGGAATTTAGTCAAGATCCTGATTCTCCACCTTCAGAAGATAACATTGAATATCAGAATATTATCAACAGGATGGAAGACTAACAAAATAAAATGCAGAAGCAAGCAATACATCAGAATTACTCAAGCACTGATGACACAAGACATGAAGTCACATAAAAAGATTCGGACCTCAAAAAGTCATTTTGAAGTCCGGAGAATATTTTTGTACATTTTTATTGATTGTCGGTAGAGAGTTTTTAGCTTTACATGTGGCTAGACACTTGTAAAAATTTAGGTCACCTTAGTCCTTATGTTTATCTATTATTATCCTTGTAGCTATCAACTTTGTACTAGCTAACTTTTTTTGCTATAAATACTTGTAAGAGTTGAGCAATGGAAGACACAGCAAATTCTCTAAAATTCTCTCTCCTATTCTAATTTGCCTCCTTAGCAACTATTCTCTTTCCTCGCCCACCTTTTTATATGTACAATTTTAACCCTTATATTATCTTCTCATCTCACAACAACTTGCCCATGCATCGTCTCTCTCAATCTATACCTACCACAATCACATCTCATATTTTTCTATTATTTCTTTAACTTATTTCTCTTAAATAATCATAATTTTAATTTTTCTTCACTAGAAATTTAAATTATAACTTTAAAGTAGTATCCAAAAAATCCAATCTTATAAAAAAAAAATTCAGAGTATTAAAAACTTTTTTCTCGTAAATCCTTTTCTAATAAAAAAATAACTAGTCACTACTATTATTATTACAAACTCTCAAAAAAAAAATTTTCTTACTAATTTGTTCAAACAAAATTCTACTTTTAACCTACAATTAAACAAGACGCATGCATCGAATGAACTATTTTTTGTTAAAAATAATAATTATCAATCAAAACTTTCTTTTGTAAAAGACAGAATCTAAAACATTAATGTCTAAAAGAAAATTTAATGTGAATATTTTTTATTTAACACAGAGAATTATATTCTCGTAAAATGAGTTAATTTAATCGATAAGTAACAAAAATATTATTTTTTCAATAATAATAAGTAATAAAAATACTATTTCATCTAGTAATAGGTAACATAATAGACCATTTTAATTTCCATAAAAAAGTGAAGACCTTTTCTTTGTTAAATCTTTTTCTAATAGAAAAATAGCTAATAACACTAACTTCCTCCACAGGGAAAAAATAACTTGCTCCCAAGGTTTAAATGATTTGTTCCCAAAGGGTAAAATAACTTGCTCCAAATAATAAATTGACTTGCTCCACAGGGTAAATGACTTGCTCCTAATGCTAAAATGACTTGTTCCTTTTTTGTGCTAGTCCTTTACCCTTGGGTGCTAGTCATTTAAGTATTTGGAGCAAGTCATTTTACCTTTGGGAGTAAGTCATTTTATCCTGTAGAGCAAATCAGTGTTATTAGTTATTTTTTCTATTAGAAAAAGATTTAATCTATTGTTTATGAAAATTAAAAGGTCTATTACGTTATCTATTATTTAGCGAAATAATATTTTTGTTACTTATTATTACTCAGCAAGATAATTTTTTTCTTAATTATCTATTACATTAACTCATATTACGCACATATAATTCTATATCTGTTAAATAAAAAATGTATTCACTTTAAATTTTCTTTTAGACATTGATGTTTTATAATCTTTGTCTTTTTCAAAAGAAAGTTTTGATATACAATTACTATTTTTAACAAAAAATAGTCCATTCAATGCATACGTCTTGTTTAATATTAGATTAAAAGTAGAATTTTATACGAAGAAATTAGTTAAAAAAAAATTGAGAGTTTGTAATAATAATAATAGTGATTAGTTATTTTCTTTATTAGAAAAAAAGTTTTTAATACTCTCAAAAATTATTAATTTTGTTTAGATTGGGATTTTTTTGGATACTTGCAATTAAAACTTTTAGTGTAGAAATATTAAAATTATGATTATTTAAGAGCAATAAGTTTAAAAAAAAAAAAAAAATATATATATATATATATATATATGAGATGTGATTGTTTGGGGGGGGGGGGGGGGGGGGGGGGGGGGGTGGAGGGGGAGAAGAGAGAGACGAAAAGGAGGGGAGGGGCAAGCTGTTGTGAGATGAGAAGATAAAGAAGGGTTAAAATTGTACATTCCTCAAAATAATTTTCTATTCTTGCTGCTATGTTCGTTTAAGGAGTTCGGGAGATTTTTTTCCAAATAAGTTTCTGAAACACTTATACCAAACAAGTCTCAAAGTTTTGTTTTTAAAAATTACTTCAGAAACACTCAAAACAAACACACCCTTAAGTTATCCCCATGAATTTGCAATTATTGTTTCTTCCTTCCACTGATATGAAATTTTCCCTACTTTTTATACGTTGCTAACAATGGAGAGGGGGGTAAAGGGTTAAGCATCACAGTTTTGTTCCCCCAATATTTTTTGTGTTTTGTGCACATAACCTGTTAACAAAATTTTATTTTAAAGTTTTGAGTTCGCAATTAATTTTAAATATTATTTTAAGTCAATAATAATTTTTTGATTTTTTTAAAAATAAAATTCAGAAAACACGACCGAAAGAGGTTCAAATGAGCAGTGTTCATTTTTTTTAATGCGGCAATGACAAATAGACATATTTTGTAATTTTCTTTTTACTTTTGTCACTGCTGCATTAAAAAAACTAACAGACACTGTTCATTTAAATTCTTTTCGGTTATATTTTCAAAATTTTATTTTCAAAAATTTTGAAAAAATTTACCGTTGACTTAAACGAATATTTCGATATTAACCGCGAGCTTGAAATTTTAAAACAAAATTTTATTAACCAATTGTGTGTACAAAACACACAAGAAAGAGTGAGGCAGATACCTAGCCATTTTCTCCTTTGTATTCCTCATCTAACCAAAACAATACTGAAAATAATAAAGGCCTCTTCGGTTTCTCCCTTCTTTTCTCTCCACAGATGTGAGACCCAGAAAGGCAATCAATCCTACAAAAAGTTCAAAGAAAAAAAATTGGCCAAGAGAAACTATGTAATGTCTAGAGTTGGTAAGAGAAATGTAGAAGGAAAAGAGAATTCTGTTACTCTTATTCCAGCCCCAACCGAATGTTTACAAAACAATACAATGCCTTTTGTAGAGTGAGTCTCTCATTATTTATACACATGGTCAGCTGACCAACTAACTAAATCACTCTAACTTCTGTAACTAACTAACTGATTGACAGCTAACTTCTTAACAAACTAACTGATTCCAACTAACGCCTTCCTAACTAACTTCTAGCTAACTAACTAACTTCCGGCTAATACGTTCATAACATTCCCTACCCCTTCAAAAAGCCTTGTCTCAAGGCTGAAAATCTGGAAATCTGGAGTGAAAATCTTCATAATCCATCCATGTAGCATCCTCAGGAAATGTTCTTGACCACTAAATTAACCATTGCACTACAGCCTTGTTGTGACGTTTAACCATCCTCCTTGCTAACACGACTACAGGTTCCATTTGCAACAAACCTTCAGCATTGGTTGGAGGAAGAGTTGGGGCAGGAATGACTTGCTGTCCCAACTTTTTCTTCAGCAAAGAAACATGAAACACAGGGTGCAATTGGGCTGAGTTGGGTAAATCTAGCTTGTAAGCTACCTTGCCCACCCGTTGAATAACCATAAAGGGTCCATTGAAACGTGGAGAAAGCTTCATGTTTCTGTGTAAAGCCAAGGAAGACTGTCTGTAAGGCTGCAGTCTCAAGTATACCCAGTCACCTACTTCAAATTCCCATTCACTCCTAAGTTTGCCGGCATAATGTTTCATCCAATTTTGTGCTTGATGTAAATTTTCTTTGAGCATTCGCAAAATAGAAGCTCGTTTCTTTGTCCAATTCTCCACTGCTGCGACTGGAGAGCTTCCCACATTCATAAAATTGTGATCAGGTGGTGGCTGACCATAGACTGCATAGAAGGGAGTTGTTTTGATTGTGGAGTGGTAAGAAGAATTGTGCCACCACTCAGCCAATGATAACCAGTTTGACCATTGTTTAGGACAGTCACCACACATGCACCTTAAGTAATTTTCCAAACATTTGTTCACTATTTCAGTTTGCCCATCTTGCCAAAACAGACTTGTAAACACAACATCTCGATCTGAGACGATGGTGTTTGGTAGATCGTGGAGTTTATAAACATTATCTAAGAATAATTGTGCCACATCTTTAGCAGAATATGGGTGAGAGAGTGACATAAAATGAGCATATTTGGTTAGTCTATCCACCACCACAAAAATCGTGGTCTTGCCATGTGATTTTGGAAGACCTTCAATAAAGTCCATAGAGATATCACTCCATATCTTCTCAGGAATAGGTAAAGGTTGGAGTAACCCAGGAGGATGAACATTTTCCCCTTTGAACCGCTGACAAACTGAGCATTCTGAAATGAAGAGGTGAACATCTTTCTTCAACCCTTTCCAATAAAAGGTTTTTTTTGATATCCTAGTGGTTTTATCAATACCTAAGTGTCCGCCCATGGAAGAACTATGATAGGCTGCTATAAGTTGTCTCCGGAGATCAGGTGATTGCCCAACCACCAGACTTCCTTTGTAAGTTAACGTACCATTTTCCCAAGAAAAACCCGAATGAGCACTGGGGTTCTGTCCCAGCTCTGTTATGATCTGCTGTAAAAGTGGATTTGCTTGCCAACTGAGTTTGACTGTGGAAGCCAAGTAGAATTGATTGCAATCAAGGCATTGATGGTGGCATGTTCTAAAAACAGGTCTTCCCTTCGTGATAAGGCATCAACTGCCTTATTTTCTGTACCATGCTTGTAGGTAATCTCATACTCATAACCAAGCAATTTGGCAATCCATTTCTGCTGAAAAGGGGTTGCAATTCTCTGTTCTAGTAAGTATTTTAGACTTTGGTGGTCAGTCTTGATAAGGAAATGCCTTCCAAGCAAGTAATGCCGCCATTTGAGGATTGCTAAAACCACTGCCATTAGTTCCTTTTCATAGGTGGACAAAACCAAATATTTTGCTGATAACCCTTTACTCCAATATGCAATTGGGTGTCGTTCTTGCATTAACACTGCCCCTAAGCCTTTTCCTGAAGCATCTGTTTCAACAGTGAAGATTTTGGTATAATCAGGAAGAGCCAAAACTGGTAATGTCATCATAGCATTTCGGAGAGTATGGAAGGCCATTGTTGATTCATGAGTCCAATGAAAAGACTCTTTTTTCAGCAATTGGTTCAAGGGAACTGAAATTTTCCCATAGTCTCTCACAAATCTTCTGTAATATCCAGTTAACCTGAGGAAGCCCCTTAACTGTTTTAGAGTTCTAGGGACCGGCCAATTAGACATAGCTTCAAGTTTACTAGCATCTGTAGATACACCTTGACTTGAAACCAAGTGACCAAGATACTCAACCTCTTGTTTGGAGAAGACACATTTAGAACGTTTAGCAAACAAGGTGTGTTTCTTTAAGAGTTGTAAGGCTAACTTTAGATGGGACAAATGCCCAGTCAAAGTTTTGCTAAAGATCAAGATGTCATCAAAGAAAACCAAGATAAACTTCCGCAAATATTCTCTAAAAACCTTATTCATAAGACTTTGAAAAGTTGAGGGTGTGTTTGTCAGTCCAAAGGGCATGACTAGGAACTCGTAGTGTCCTTCATGGGTCCGAAAAGCTGTCTTTGGTATATCAGAAGTATGCACCCGAACTTGGTGATAACCAGCCCTCAAGTCCAGCTTAGAAAAGAAAGAAGCACCACAAAGTTCATCTAGTAATTCATCAATTACAGGTATTGGAAATTTATCCTTTATCGTAATGTTGTTTAAGGCTCTATAATCAACGCACATACGCCAAGTTCCCTCTTTCTTTTTAACTAATAAAACAAGTGCTGAGTAAGGACTCACACTTGGTTGAATGACGCCTGAAAGAAGCATCTCTTTAACCTGTTTTTCTATCTCAGTTTTCTGGAAATAGGGGTACCTATAGGGTCGGATGTTTGGGGGTTTTGCACCAAGTTTGAGGGGAATGTGATGGTCTTGGCTTCTTGTTGGAGGTAACCCTGTGGGTTCTTCGAATACTGCTGTAAATTGGGATAGCAATTGCTCCACTTCAAGTACATTGGTAACTACTGGAGTATCTTCCTGTATAGCATAAATGTGAGCCACAAATCCTTGAGGTTTCTTCTTGAGTAATTTCTTCATGTGTTCAGCAGCCACTAATTTTGATGCCCCTTACTTTCCCCCTTTCAAAATATGCCGCTTATTATGTAAGGTGAAATCCATACAAAGATTTTTGAAATTCCATTTTACCGGACCCAGGGTGGCCAACCATTGAATGCCTAACACCATATCACACCCTTTGAGTTCCAAAATCCTCATGTCAGTTTGGAAAACTCCCCCTTGCATCTCCCATTTGAAGCTTTTACAAGCTGAACTGCTGATCGGTTTAGTTCCATCAGCAACAAACACTGTTAAAGGATCAATATCAACAATTTCTACACCTGCTCTCTTGACCACGTCTTGGTTCAGAAAGTTATGGGTACTACCAGTATCAATTAAGATCACCATTCTCTGTTTTTTGACCAGCCCAAGTACCCTCATAGTTCTGTAAGAGATTGAACCAGTTATCGCATTAATAGAGATCTGTAAATCACCTTCTTGCTCCTGAACTTCCTCAATTTCTTCTTCCTGTGTAGGTTCCTGATCTGAATCTTCTTGATCCCCATCTAAAACATATAATTGTTTTTTCTTGCATTGGTGATCCCTTGAAACTTTCTCGTTGCACTTGAAACATAGGCCTTTAGCCCTTTTTCCTTCCAATTCCTTATGTAATTCCCTTCTAATAAAGGTTGAAGAATGGTTAGATCTTGGCTGACCAGTGAGCATATTTTCTCCGAGTCTAGGGCCTTGTCTAGTTTTCTTAGATAAGGCTTCAATACTATTTTCTTGGAGTTTAGCCAACCCAATGGCTTGGGTAACAGTCGTGGGTCTGAACATCAATACATTGGCCTTTATTTCTTCCTTTAAACCACTGATGAAACAGCTGGTGAAGAAATTTTCAGGAAGGTTTTGAGTTTTGTTGGCTAAGATTTCAAATTGGTCTTGATATGCTCTAACAGTTGCCGTTTGTTTAAGTTTGGTCAATTCTCCTATCGCATCTTCATACTCATCAGGACCAAACCGTGCAATAATACCTTGTTTAAATGAGATCCAACTGATTACACAATGAGTTTTCTCAAGCCATTGGTACCACTGCAATGCTCTACCTTCCAAATGGAGAATGGCCAATTTAACTTTGTTTGAGTTTTCGACTGAATTAAACTCAAAAAACCTTTCACACTTATAAGTCCAACCAGTGGGATCTTCACCAAAGAATTTAGGGAAGTCGATCTTAGCATACCTGGTTCCAAAACCTGATGTAAATTGGGACTGAAATCCCTCAAGTCTGAACTGAGAAAATCGTGCGCCAACCAACTGATTATCATCTTCTCCATTTGATGCGTCCAGATGTTTTTTCCCAAACACATGTGCCGCCATCTGATCATATTTCATAGTAACAGCTGATAGCATTTCCTTAATATCGCTTAAATCCTTTAAGGAGTTCCTAATTTCTTCATTCTCTCTCGCACTTCTTACTTGATTTTCTTTCAAAATCCGAATTGAATCTTCTAATTTCTTGATATCTTGACTTCTGGTTCCATCCGCCATTATAAGGTACAGATCCACAGGCTAAGGATAGTCTGCTCTGATACCAATGTAATGTCTAGAGTTGGTAAGAGAAGTGTAGCAGGAAAAGAGAATTCTGTTACTCTTATTCCAGCCCCAACCGAATGTTTACAAAACAATACAATGCCTTTTGTAGAGTGAGTCTCTCATTATTTATACACATGGTCAGCTAACCAACTAAATGAATCACTCTAACTTCTGTAACTAACTAACTGATTGACAGCGAACTTCTTAACAAACTAACCGATTCCAACTAACGCCTTCCTAACTAACTTCCAGCTAACTAACTAACTTCCGGCTAATACGTTCATAACAAACTACAATTTTATCCATGGTAAACCAATGGTCAAACATTACAAGACAGACTGGAGAATCTCACGTCCAATCCCAAGTGTCCCTAATTAAAAAGGCCTATTGAGGCACAATAATTTGTAGCCCAATTATACGTACATTTACCAGCACGACAAGAGATGAACTGAGGGATGATCCTAGAACAACCATAGACAACAGGATTCATATCCGTAGAGGCAGGAGGCTATCCAGTAAGCACGAGATTCTGAATCAGATTCAACCATGACACGAGTGATTCCCTGATTTCAAGCTAGAAAATGCCCAGTATGAATTTCCATGCATCGAGTCCCTTGAAATGTTCTAAATAAAAGCTTTTCATTCATTTATGAGCAAAGAATATTGACATAGCACCAATTTTGTGACTTACAAACAAAAGCTCATTCATTTCTGAGCAAAGTAATGAGATATATACAAATATCCAACCCTACATTCCTGTACCAACCTACATTACTGTTCCTAACAGTTAACTTTGTGATGTAGTAGAATATTCAAAAAGCAGGCGCTTAGACGGAGCAGACTGGAGAAGCACCCGCAAGCGGCTTGTAAGCTGGTAGATCAATGTCCATTGAATTGCCATCTCTGAATCTTTAATCTGCCGCACTACCGAGGCCTGGGAAAGCATAAAAAGGGTATCTCAGATAGAAAGACAATGATATTATCTGTTTTTTCATAAATTCCAGCATAGACTAGCTTCAAGTAGGTCATACTGTGGCCTGGCCACAAATCAACAACGATCTTCAGCCATCCATCTGCAGATGGTTTCTTTTTCTTAAAGGTGAAAATAGTTGGTACAAAATCAATTCTGTTTATACCCCTGTACCAGTAAAGCATTCATGGATATCTATTATTAACAGTAAAACTGGCAGCTCATGCCATTTCTCCGAACCCAAGTTGCTGTAGGGGAAAATATGTAGTAGATGCTAGGGTTGAACTCTTTTGCTTGCCTATCAAATTACAGAAATAAAAGTTGAGAGAATGAATCCAGAAAACATGCGAGCGTTACCCTCCAATAGGACCAATACTGTGAATATTTTGTAGACTAAAGCTGATCACATTCAAATCCCATATGAACTACGCACTTAATGTTGTTTTCTGACAAACCCTTGTATTCCAGTACAGTTAAATATTGCAACTTTGATGACAATCGACGTGCAAATGAAAACAATCAGAGACTTCGTTAACATATAAAACTCAATCCAGAAACCATCGCTGCAGCTATAATTCATTTATGCCAGCTTCATCTACAGCAAAACTGCTCAGAATGTGGGAAATTTACTCTAAGCCATTTTCAAAGCATCAAATGATAATATGAATTTAGTGAACTATGCTAGATCGATTTCAAACACACATTGCAGCTGCCAGGTTTTGAGAGACTTTTCCGACGGACTGGAAACACAAATAGGTGTACTGATGCCTCCCGCAGTCAACATTCAACATCTCTTCCTCCCATTTTTTAGTATTAAAATTGATCCCAGATTCCTTTTTGTGTTTTTTCTTTCAGAACCAGTCACATTTCACGAACCAAATTTTCTAAAAAGTATCATATAACAAAATAAAGCCAGATAAATCAGGACGGGTAAAACATGAATTAAATTTAACCTGCAAGCGTTTCCCGAGCTGAACTTCAAATTCTGTTCCAAATGAAATATTGCTGGCCAGCGATTTAAGAGGATCAACAGTGGGGTCAACAGAAAGCAAGCTGGGAATCTGAGGTGCATGAACTAGCCGCCACCTAGCCTGTCCAAACTCTCCCTTCCCTTCGATTCTTGGCATTAATGTCTCGAGTGTTGCAGTAGCAAGCTTCTTAAATGCAAGTTGGCCATCACCTTCTAAAATGGACTCCGCCAATTGACTTCCAAAGATTCTAGCAGCCTGTGCAATCAGGAACAACTGATAAAGTCAGTTCGCCTCAAGTTCATGTCTAGGACACACAACAAAACATTCTATATATATTTGATCTAGGCCCTTCAGTTGTTGTGAAAGAAAAGGAAAGTAAGAAAATGTCCAACTTTCCTGTATTTTTTGTGTTCAATTAGCAATAAAGTTGTGAGACCACGTCTCTTCCTTTCCCACTTGGAATAGGTTTTCCCTCAAAACATGTTCTAAAAAAAAATAGAGGTTTTGCAAAAATCTTGCTTTTACTCTAGTTTCTTTTACAATTAAATTACTATTTTTTAACTTTCGCACAAGTTACTTTTATCAAATGAACGCATAAAAAAATAATGTTTACTTTTCCTTCACTTACCAAAATTTTCTAATGAATAATTTTCCAGAACCAATTCTTGACAAGTGAACGTAGCCATAGTAGATTATGTGCCCAAAAAAGATTAGTGAGATGGGCTCAAACATTCTATATACATTTTAAATCTTCGTAAAACTAATTTTATTAGTGTTAATCAGTAATTTAATAGCTAATTTAATTCCTAATTTGACGAAAATAACATATTTATTTATTCTATTAAATATATATAGGGAAAGGCTCTATGTACCAAGATTTTTTGAACCAAACTTAGACCAATTATAAGGATCCTTGGATGTCGTCAATCCAAGGGTTGAGATCAAAAGCCCCAAAAACTCTTAAAAGCTATTGGCAGTGAGTGGAATACGGTAAGTGAGGATTGCAAATATAAGTGTTTTAGGGGACCTTGCAAGGATGGGGTACGTTGCTCTTACTGTTCCATACATTCGCTGACACGCCCTCAACATATGGCAGTGAGTGGAATATGGTAAAGTGGGAAAGATGAAAAGCGGAAAAATTTGAATCGATTCAAATTTTGAAAAAGGAATCCTGGGGGCCACACTTTAGCTATGTGTTGGTAATTTGGTATATATATGGTGATGTTAGAACAACTTTGTGTGAGAGGGGAATATGCTTTTGCAGTGCGACAGTTATTTTGTGTGTGTGTGTGTGTGTGTAACAGTAAGCTCCCCTCAAGTATTACCCGTTTACAAGTTGCTCCCTAAGTTTAAACCCGAACACTCCCTTTTTGTTAGCAATCCCTTTGCGTTTTGGATGGAATGTGCATGTGACGGGGACTGGCACATGAACGAAATATGAGTTCTCAAAACTAATATGCCCTTAGGTTCAAAAAATTCTTTGTCTATCTTAGGAAGACATAAAACATAAGCCCGTTACAATCAGCATTTGCCGTTGATGACTGCCACAAGTGCTACCAGCATGCCATTCTCATACTACAGTCAAACCATCTGATAGGCTACCGCATATGTCCCTTCTCTTTAACCTTTCGCCGCTTGTAGCATCCTCTCATATCTACCTCAAAGAACACACATCTCTCTCTCTCTCTCAAATCTGCCACAAACGGCACCCTCTCTACTCTGCCACGACCGGTCAGCACATGAATGCTTAGGGTTTTGGCACATGAACGCTTAGAGGATCTGACTAGTCCAGATTTCATCACCAATGTCTCTTCCAATGTAACCTATGCCTTCTTTCCACCAATTTCTTCATCGAAATGCACGACTCTCTTCACAAATTCACCACTGAAACCCACCCACTCATGTCGCAATTTTATCACTACTTCATTGTGTTTTGCCTAGCGTTTGAGGGTGGAGATGTGAAACCACATGCAGATTGTGATGAATTGCAATGAATTGTGATAAAATTGCGACATGAGTGGGTGGGTTTCAGCGGTTAATTCGTTGAAGAATTTGTGAATAGAGGCATGCATTTCGATGATGAAAGTGGCGAAGAGAGGGCATAGGTTTTAATGACGACATTGGAAGAGACACTGGTGATGAAATCTGGTCTAGTCAGATCCTGCCTTTCTTGGTAACCTATTCTTGCCAATTGCCACAATTCCTTGCATCACACTACCACCAGTGATGATGTTATGGTTGGCGTCTTGGCGCGCGCGCGCGCGAGAGAGAGAGAGAGAGAGAGAGAGAGAGAGAGAGAGAGATTCATGATCATGTCGGTATGCAAAAGACATGAAGGAGAATGCAAGATATAATGATTGAAGGACACCGAAGTAACCTATTTGAAATTCATATACTCGAAAGGGGTTATGTCAAGTTTGAAAACATTAGGGAGGCAGTGTGAAAAATGGTTGTAGGTGAGATAATAACATTTTTTTCGTGAGATGGCCTTAAACATTCCACACATTTTTTTATATCTTCGTAGTACATGTTACACAGAAAAGGAACATCTGTTACCCTAATATGTTATTTAGACTCTGAGAATTGAAATACGTATCACACCGAAAAGTTGCCACCCAGATAGGATTAACAGGTTGAGTTCAGATTTTAACTGGTTGCTTCGTGATAATTGAAGAAATTGGGATATTGACGACTACAACGGGAACATTACCTCAGAAGGTGAGAGAACATCCTGTTCCACAGAACGTGTCGAAGTTACAACCAATTTTTCCTGCCAATTACTAGCTCGACCTTGGATCCTAAATTGCCACTCTGATCCAACAAGAGCTAAGTCTAACATTGGATCTAGTCCATAATCAGGTTCAAATTTTGCTACATTCAGATGATCCCTCTTCAGCCTCACCTGAATTTGGAAATATCACTGTAAGCACAATCCATTGGGATTACATCCCATTCCAGAAAGGAAAATACAAAACAACAGAAAAGGAAAGGACATGTTGTGCAACTGACCTACTTGAGTAACATAAGAATAAAAAGTACTTGCCTGAGTTGCTACAAGATTCACATCACCATTTTCAAATGTTAGAACGCCTCTGGGTTTTATCCATTTGGGATGAGCCATGCCATTTAACTCGAGCTCTCCACTAACAGCAAAATTGAGAATCAAAGGGTAAACCATCCTCAACTCTGGCCCAAGAACAAGCTTTAAGTCGGTTAGGCGGATATCCATATTAGGCTTGCTATTTACTTGCCCCATTTCCTTTTCAACTTCACCCTGTTTACCTGTAAAAGTGCAAAGAATTTACATCGGAGTGCAGAATTTTCTTTACAGAAGTCACCTATAACTACAACAATAGTTACATCCCCCTTTGGCCACTAGTAACCTACCTTGCAAAATGGAATTATTATAATTTGAAGTCATATTTTACATGGAACCTATTGCTTTGGCTTGTAACCTCGTTTAGTGCAATATCACAACACTTTTCAGCACTAATCACTTCTACTTTCATCATCAACAAAAGATACTGAATTGCTACTTTATCGAAGGTGTATCTCAAGTGCCATAAAAAGGAAGACAATCCTCAATGGCAAGGGAAGATATTTTTTAGGAAACAATGCAAACGCATAAAAGAAAACAATACATATAGGTTGTAGGCAAGAATTTGACCAGAAAGTTGGAGTCGGAGAACAAAATATCGAACTAACATCCAATCTCAAATGGCAAGGAATACAACAGACCAAAAACATAAGGTTTAATTCAAGCTACAACTGCAAAATGTTTAACCAAAGATAGAACTGCATTAAAATGTGCTGTTCTAGTCTGTTCTAATCACCATGCAGAGCAGCATAGGTTGATCTCAAAATCTACATCACAAGGGAGGATGATGTGTGCCCTACAAAAAGACATCTTACATCAATGGTTGAGATTATTTTGATCCAACAATCATTCTACCTTTTTGGTGTAGAATTTTTCTCTCTCCTTCCTAATATCGTGGTCACATGATCCACTTCTTTGTTTCTCTCCTTATTTATTTTTTCCTTAATAATTACTGGCATGTTTTTCTTCATTAGTTGCGGCCAAACACAAGACGATTAGATATTTTTTAATATCAAAATATAATCAGACCAATCACCACATTTTTCCCCCTCTCATTGAAACCCTAAAAAGACTTCAATGAAAAACAAATTTGGGTGTGCTTGAAGTTAAATAAAAAATTCGGTGCACCGGTGGAAGAAACTTGCAATGAATCTAGAATGATTAAGATTGAGACATTAGTTGTGTAATTCTAAGTGGTAAGAACTAAGATGCAAAGAAATAAATCACCTAATTTCATGATCTTCCTAGATCCAGATTACATTTACTCTGTGTGTGTGTGTGTGAGAGAGAGAGAGAGAGAGAGAGATGCGCGAGGGGGGGGGGGGGGGGGGGGGGGGGGGTAGCAGTATGTCATGTGATGAAATGTTGAATTCAAAATTTTATTGGCTTATCAATTATAAAATGTCACACATGATCAACTAATCAATCAACAAATTTATATACTAAGAAAAACTTTAATCTACCACCTATAAAATTTGGGTCTCACAATGTGATGTTAATCTAGGTGTTATTGAAGATAACAATTTAGCCCCATGTAGCTTAAAAACTAAAATGGATAACATGATTTTTTGTAGTTTATAGAATAACACTGTACTTTGGTCTTAATAAAATAATAAGTTTTGTTAGAATATTAGTTTAGTAATTAGTTTAGTCCCACATTGGTTATGTGAGGAATCATGTGTAACCTATGCCCTTATATTAATAAAACTTGTGTTAGGGTGTTTTATCACCTAATACACTTTTATCTTTCTCTCTCTCTTTCTTTTCCATCTCGCTAACATGGTATCAGAGCGCGATCTTATTCCACCCTAGATAAAACCCTAACCCTAGAAATAAAACCCCAATCATATTTCACCAAAACCCTAATCGTATTACACCCTCGATATAACCTAACCCTAACTCAGCCGCACCCCCTTCTACTGCCGCCAACCTGCTGCCAGCCCTAGCCCTCTGTTGCTGTTCCAGCCGCCACTCTGTTGCTGCTCCACCTCTGCCGCCTGCTGCTTCTTTGCTGATCTGCCACTAATCTGCCGCTGTTCCGCCACTGATCTTGGCCTCTGTTACGCCACTGATTTTGGCTTTTGCTGTTACTATTCCACCCTCAGCCATTCTGGCTTCTGTTGCCAGTCTGTTGGTACCGTTGATGCTCGCTATCGCTGTTGTTTCTACCTTTATGGATTAGCTCTGTTCTTCGATTGGATTCCGTTGGTATGTGGTTATCCCTCGCTTGATTGAGGCCGTTGTTGGTTCGTTTGATTGCTCCTTTGTTTTGTGGCTTCTCCATTGTCCTTTGGCACCATGACTGAACAGGCATCTGAATCTGAGCCTGCTACTTCCCGTGTGACTCCTACTGTTCCTAGCTCTTCCCGATTTCGTGATAGGCGACCTATTACCTCCATTCTTCTGAATGACAAGAATTATGCTCTTTGGGCTAAAGCCGTTGAGGTATATTTTGAGGGTGATTCGACCTCGGAGTGGCTTACTGATGATCCTCCTCTCAAAACCAGTCCCTTGTTTTCCGCCTGGAAATCTGAGGATGCTCGCATCCGTACCGACTTATGGAATAGTATGGAATCCCATATTAGCGGTCCTTTGATGTTTTTACCTACCGCCAAGCACGTATGGAAACAGGCTCAGGAGATGTATTCCGAGGTTAATAATCTTCGCCGGACGTATGATCTTCACCAAACATTTTTCTCTACGACTATGGGTGGCCACACTTTAGAATCTCATTATGCTCGGTTTTGTGGCCTTTGTGAGGAGCTCAAGATTGCCGAGCCTATTTCTGCCGATATTCAGGTTATGGAGCGGCAGCGCCAGTCTCTCTTTGTTGCGCGTTTTCTATCCAGTTTGCCTCCCACGTATGACTGTCCGTTCACAGCTTCTGGGAGACCAGACCTTACCCTCTCTTTCTGAGGTTTTCAGTCGTATACGACAAGCCACCATCTCTGACACTAGTTCAACTTCTAGGGCTCCATTACCTTCTGATTGCTCCGCTTTAGTTTCCCGTGGTGGTTATACTCGTGGTGGCTTGCCATCAGGGGGAGTTAGCCGTGGTAGTACTGCTCGTGATTCAGGCCGAGGAGGATTCAGTCGTGGTTGGGGACGAGGTTCAGGTCGTGACTCCGGCCGTGGAGGACGATCACCTGGCGGAGGGGGCCGAGGCCGTGGACGGGGGCCTCGTCATTGCACTTGGTGCAATGCTGATAATCATACCATTGACTATTGTTGGGATCTTCATGGTCGCCCTTCTGCTCACCAGGTCACAGTTTCTGAGGATGATGGTCTGCAGTATTCTTCCAGTACCACCTCTCGTGGAGTTACTATTCCAGAGGAAGAGTATCAACAATTTCAGCAATATCAGTCTACTCAAAACTCCCCCTCCACAGCTACGCTTGCTCAAACAGGTCCACCTTCTGTCTATCTTGCTTCCAAATCCCCATGGGTCATTGACTCTGGGGCTTCTGATCATATGACCGATGCCTCTACTACCTTGTCTGATTGTCGTCCCTCTGGGACATCTTCTCGTGTCACATTAGCTGATGGTTCTACTACTCCTATTGCTGGTTTGGGTTCGGTTACTTTAAATTCTTCTCTTTGTTTAGACTCTGTTTTACATGTTCCTCTCTTTCCTTTTAGTCTTATGTCTGTGAGCCAAATTACCAAATCTTTAAACTGTCCAGTCACTTTTTTCCCTGATTCTTGTCTCTTTCAGGATCTCCGGACGAGGACGAAGATTGGTGGCGGTGTTGAACGCGGTGGCCTATACTACTTTTTGGATGGCGAGCCGTCTCCCTCTGTTGCATTTCAATCCACCGTTTCACCTCATCAATACCACTGTCACCTTGGCCATCCATCGCTCTCCACCCTTAAAAAGCTGGTTCCTTCATGTAGCCGTGTTGAGTCGCTTCCCTGTGAAGCATGTGAGTTTAGTAAGCATCGTCGTGTTTCCTTCTCTCCACGAGAAGAGCGTTGTGTGTCGAGTCCTTTTCATTTAGTGCATTCAGATATTTGGGGTCCTATGCGGGTCCCCTCACGTTCTCACTTTCAGTATTTTGTTATATTTGTTGACGATTATTCTCGTGCTACTTATATTTATCTTATGCAAAACCGATCTGAATTATCCTCCATTTTTATATCATTTTATGAGGAAATAAAAACACAATTTGGTGTGCCTATTCGCTTGTTTCGGTCTGATAATGCTCGTGAATATTTTCATCACTCTTTATCACAGTTTTTAGATGCACATGGAATTTTACATCAGTCCTCTTGCGCTCGGACTCCACAACAAAATGGAGTTGCCGAACGCAAATTGAGCCACATATTAAATGTCACTCGTGCACTTTTATTGCACATGCAGGTTCCCAAATCTTATTGGAGTGATGCCGTTCTTACTGCTGGTTTTCTAATTAATCGAATGCCATCTCCTGTCTTAGATGGCCAAATACCATATACTTTACTCTGTCCTGATCGCCCACTTTACCCCCTCCCCCCTCGGGTTTTCGGGTGCACCTGTTATGTTCATGTCCTGGATCCTGGACAGGATAAACTTGATGCCCGCTCGACCAAGTGTGTGTTTTGGGCTATTCACGCACTCAAAAAGGCTACAAATGTTATTCACCCACCCTTCGCCGTCAGTTTGTGTGTGCCGATGTCACTTTCCATGAGTCTGTCTCTTATTTTTCAGGTCCTTCCTCTTCTGAGGATATGCCTGTCCCCATGCCCCGTTTAGACCCCTTTCCGCCACCACCTTTACAGGTCTATGTTCGCCGTCCCAAAAGTTCTCTGGCTCCGCTTCCACCGGTTCCTGACTCGCCTCCTCCGTCTCGAGATCCGCCTTCGCCATCGTCTCCTACTCCGGCACCTCCGTCTCCCGCTTCCTTGCCCATTGCTCTCCGCAAAGGTATTCGTTCTTGTACTACTTCTCACCCCCTTGCTAAGTTTGTTTCTTCTGATCATCTTTCACCCTCTCTGCGTGCCTTTTCTAGTTCTGTTTCCTCTATTTCTGTTCCTAAAACTGTTCAGGAGGCCCTGTCTATTTCTGAGTGGCGGATAGCTATGGAGGAGGAGATGACTGCTCTTCATACCAACCATACCTGGACGTTGGTCTCTCTTCCGCCTGGAAAGTCTACTGTTGGATGTCGCTGGGTGTTCATTGTTAAGTTTCATCCTAATGGCACGGTTGAGCGCTATAAAACTCGTCTTGTGGCCAAAGGCTATACTCAGACCTATGGTGTTGACTATGCAGAAACTTTCTCTCCCGTTGCCAAGCTCGGCTCGGTTCGTCTTCTTATCTCTCTTGCCGCCAATCTTGGCTGGCCCCTTTTCTAGTTAGATGTCAAAAATGCTTTCTTACATGGCGACCTTGCCGAGGAAGTTTATATGGAGCAACCACCTGGATTTGTTGCTCAGGGGGAGTCCTCTCACGTATGTCGCCTTCGGAAAGCTCTATATGGGCTAAAATAGTCTCCGAGGGCTTGGTTTGGCAAGTTTAGTGATGTGGTCCTTCAGTTTGGTATGAAACGCTGTCATTCTGATCATTCTGTCTTTTCTCTCACATCTGACCAAGGGAGAATATTGTTGATTGTCTATGTAGATGACATCATTATTACAGGTGATAATAAGAAAGGTATTGATGATCTGAAATTGTTCCTACAGCGTCAGTTCCATACCAAAGACTTGGGAAAACTGAGATATTTCTTGGGTATTGAGGTGGCACGATCTAAGGAAGGTATTAACTTATCACAGAGAAAGTATGTGCTGGATATCCTCGAAGAGACTGGCTTATTAGGGTCAAAGCCTGTCGAGACTCCTATGAATCCTAATGTCAAATTGTGCGTTGATCAAGGGGAGTTACTTTCTAGTCCCGATCAGTACCGTCGCTTGGTTAGAAAGCTAAATTATCTTACTGTTACTCGTCCGGATATCTCTTTTGCAGTTAGTCTGGTTAGTCAATTTATGTCTGCTCCTCGTCTTCCACACTGGGAGGCTGTTCTAAGAATTGTGCGGTATCTGAAGGCCCATCCGGGACGTGGTTTGTTTTATCGTACTAGTAGGCACCTGCAAGTTGAAGCCTTCACTGACTCTGATTGGGCAGGCAGCCCAACTGACAGGAGATCTACTACAGGATATTGTATCTTTCTCGGTGGAAATTTCATTAATTGGAAAAGTAAGAAACAGACAGTTGTTGCACGATCTAGTGCCGAGGCAGAATATAGAGCAATGGCGCACACGACTTGTGAGATTGTGTGGATTCGTTCATTTCTTGAAGAAATAGGATTTCCAGTGCAGGTGCCTGTAAATCTGTATTGTGATAATCGCGCTGCTATTCACATAGCATCCAATCCAGTTTTCCATGAGAGAACTAAACATATCAAAGTCGATTGTCATCTTGTTCGAGAGAAATTGACTGGTGGTGTTATTGCTACTTCCTTTGTATCTACCAATGCCCAGTTAGCCGATATGTTTACTAAGCCGTTGTTCAAACCAAGGTTGGAGTTACTTTGTGACAAGCTGGGACTTATTGATATCTACTCTCCAGCTTGAGGGGGAGTGTTAGAATATTAGTTTAGTAATTAGTTTAGTCCCACATTGATTATGTGAGGAATCATGTGTAACCTATGCCCTTATATTAATAAAGCTTGTGTTAGAGTGTTTTATCACCTAATACACTTTTATCTTTCTCTCTCTCTTCTTTTCCATCTCGCTAACAAGTTTATTCTTAAAGTAAGCCTGCATTTTGTAATTTTATAAAGTAAGCAATAATCACATGATTTTCTTCGTCAAACTTCGTAACTATGTACGAATACAAATAAAAATTATCACCTAATTCAAAATGTAAATGCGACTTGGATCAAAATAAAAGCTTATCGTTGGGCATGTGTTACATATAGCTAAAAAAGAAATTTACGGAGTGTCGTAGGCACGAGTAATTTGCTAGTTTTTCTTTATGGAGCAATAGTGAGGGAAGCAACATAACTATTCTAGATGATAACATGCATCCGTGGTTTTTAATTGAGGAGGCCAACTAAATCACAAAAAGGATTTGTGCAAAACTTTACAAAATTCTTCTTAGTTCGGTTTATCAACAACTACAAAAATAGATTTAGATATTAAATTAGATTATTAACCACCAACTCATCTAAATGCTTGAACTGTTAAAAAAAGGCATAACTTTATTATTTATATTTATAACAAGAACCCTCACGTGTAGCTAGACCTCTTCCATAAGCAGATTAAACACGTGCAAATATCTAATGACTAGGTAGGCGCTGATGTTCGAACATGGTATCTATATATTAGATTGTTTACCACAAACTCATCTAAAAGCTTAGGCTGTTAGAGAGAGGCGTAGCTTTAAAATTTACATTCTCAACCAAAAACAATGATGATTAAATTTGGGTCTACTAGACGAGGAAGACATTTATTATGCATAACTCAACTCAACCCTATAACATCAACTACACAGTCCAAAAACAAACATTTCTTCAAAAGATTAAGGAAAAATGCTTTCATTTTCTCTACAAGCAAGTACAATCCATTTGGGTCAATCAAAATTTTCATTTTTAGGTTGCTCAGCTGTTAGTTCATAGGTCAAGTTGATCAAAGACTCAGAGATAAGCATGAAGGAAAAATAAAAAATTTGCACCACCTAGATGTCCTAGATAAAGAGAGAAGAAAAGTACAAATTTACATCCGGTCTTAAATAGTACCAATTCTAACCACCTGAACTTCCAACCGCTATGTCACTCAACCAATCTTATTGACTAATAATTATCGGTTAAACCCCTTCCTTAAGTTACATGTTAATTGACCTACTCTTTCTGTAAAAGTGTACATTTTTCCACTACAGTATTAACCTTCATCATCTGCTAAAAGCTTCTACCAGTTAACAATATTGATTATTTATTAATTGTGCAGAAATCAAAGCATAACAATATCGAAACAAGCTTTAGTTCACAACAGCTAAGAGGTTCTTTTCAAAACAGTAAAAGGTCAGCATTTGACATAAACTATCCTAGTCTTATCCTTTAACTCTAGGTGAACTCAAAAAGTGGAAAACTTCAAGAGTTCTTCTATTGACATCTTTCTACAGGTTCGAACCAGAATTTAAATATATCATGGAAACTCATTTCCAATTTATCGGAGTCATGTGCCTAATTATGAAGTAAAAGGTTCCCATTACACAGTCAACTTACCAGGAGGTTGGAATGGGGCTCCCAAAGAAGCGGGCTTAAAACTGAAAAACCTTGAAACATATTTTGACGCTACCACGCGATTGTAACCACCATCTGAAATCTTTGACTGGTTTGATGCCGTTTTATTTGAAGGAGCAGCTCCGCCACCCTTATCATGCGGTAAATATGCCTCTCCATGACTCAGTTTAATCTTGCCAGAAATGTTTGGTTGCAATATGGAACCTGATACTTGCAGCTGAGAATCAACTTGACCACTGTGATTTATTAAGTGTTAGTTCTCCGTCAACAATTTATAAATGAGACAAGAAAAGGCAGATAAAAATTACTCAGTGAACAAGCTTTTGATTATGATCTAAGAGAAAAAACTGCAATCAGTATTATCACCGGCAATGGCACAGTTTTTTAGTTTGAAGAACATGGGCAAATAAATACCCAACAGCACAATCAAAAGCAAAGAAAGCCGTATCAACAGAAATGCATCACCCTATTTCACTTATAAGAAAATTTGCATAGCTGCTGCAAGGAGGGAAGCCATTCTTGTAAATTCAGAAAGATATGAAGGACACCTTAGGATATTCTTTGCCCGAACTTCAAAGACTTCACATTTCAAGTCAATTTTATCACCAAGAGATGCTTCACTAGTCCTGAGAGGCAGGTTTCCTTTTACTGAGAGCTTCCCTCTTCTGCTTACCCTACTCTCCAACAAAACGATGCACAGCCTATTTGAATTCACATGAACCGTCCCACCTAAGTTTGTGAGAGGTTTTCGGAGTACGGGTGACGATACAGTTGCCCTGTGGAAAGATGCAGATCCATCGAGCACTGGTTGTTCAACAGTACCTCTGACCTATTTATTTATGACAGATGTACTTGCATCAGTAATGCTATTTAATCATATGTAGAAGATACAACATCACCCTTCTTTTATTTTGATAACCAAAGCAAGATATGTTCCTGAAAACTAAATATTGACTTGATCTACCTGAAGTGTAATGTCTGCATTGCCCTGAAGCCAATTGGCATAGGGAGATATAGCCGTTAACAACATCATGCCCCCGTCTTTAATGTCAGCATCAACCCTAACTTCACCTGCATCCAAAATATTCCAGTTTAAGCCTTTGAGAGTTTCTGCCAACTGAGTGTCCCAACCTTCTTCAGTTCTATCTCTGGATGCTTTCTTATCAGCTGCTTCATCCGCAGAACCTCGACTTCTTTCCTTGGACCAACCAGGAATCCAAGTCGCTTCATTTTTCTCCCTTTCCATCTTTTCTTCCTCCAACATGTTAGTTTGGACCAAAGTTAATGGAATACTTCCTTGAATGTGTACATGACCACTCTGGATAACGGGTTCAAATTTAGCATTAAACAGAAAACGGCTGGTTGGGGTTAGGGAAGCAACAATTTCAGCTCGTCCAAGATCAATGCCACCAATAGCACCATCCAAAAGCCTTACTTGCACATCACATTCTGGTTTAGCAAGACTTCCTCTGAGATCCCCTTCCATGTGTAATATACCTCTTATAGGTGCCAACAATTGCCGCAAAGAATGAACAGCATCAGCAGCCGAAGATTCAATAACCTGAACAAGCGTAGGGACTAGACTGACAGGAAAATTCAGAACAGCAAAATGCAAATTAGATTTTGGCCCTAACAAGGTTCCATCTGCATGGACTGTGGCATTGTCCTTTTGAATAAACATTTTCTCAAGGCGCAAACCATCATCATTGCTGTATGCACCAACTGCTAGAAGACGCTGAGTTTTGTAGGTCCCCCATTCCCATTCTTCCCCATGAAAGTCAAATTCTGCCTACAAAAATAACAAATACAAATGGGATGAGAAAAGGCGCCGGGTTAAGAAGTTCAGAACAAACTAAATTCCTTTTTTCCTTATAAATCATGAAACCAGCTTATCCTAACGATTCATTTTTTATTTCCTTTTACATTCGGATTTCAATTTATAGATACGCATGTAGGAGTATTTTGTAGGTTTGGAAAACAAAAAGAAATAAAGAAATAAACTTCATAAATATTGTATCAATAGGATCAAGAAACAGGTAACCAACAAGCTCATCTGCATCAGACAGCAAACCATAATGGTCAACTACCTAACTTTCGGTGTACAAAGTGAGGAGAACCATTTTATGCACAACAAATTCCAGGGCTCCAGATTTGGAGATCTGAGTCTTAAGTAGTTCAAATTTCACCATTCAGTCATTTATATAGTTATATGCATGAAACCTATTCATACTGCCTTATGAAAAGTTTCAAAGATAGCTACCACTGTGTCCCCATTGCCTCCACCACTTGCATCAAGATTGCCATTCCAGCGACCTTTAAGCTCGGCTAAACCTGGAAGACTCAACTCTTCAAGAATTACTTCATTTTCTGCAGTAGAATAACCTTTAATTTCCTGAAAATCCATAAGATTAGGGGAATGTTAAAAGAAAACGTAGAAACTTTGAGGTGGGTTACAGCCAATTATCTCTTTGACCAGATCAAAAACAACCAAATGGCATTTCGCTCAAGTTTCTCCAGCTCTTCATCTGGTAGCAAAAGTGACAAAAAGATAAATTAGATAGAAGTACCTCAAGCAGATTTTGAAGGCTTTCAGTATATAGTCCCACTGATTGCAAACTTTGTATAAAAAGGTCCTGCAAGTATTGTAAGAGAAACATGAGGCTCAGAACTTAGAGCAAGAAAGACTGTTTAGCTGCATGTCCTATTAGTATGCATTTCTTGTATTATGGTTTGGCTGCTGTACATAAATGTAACAGTAGTAGGCTCATATGTGTTGCGTATTAAGTAAAACAATGCTCGCATTGAGTTCTTATCTTAAGTAATTATAGATGTCCATACAAGGCGTATGCGCCATGTTCTTTTCTCTCCTCGCACAAATAGAGCAGGGGAAGGGAGAAAGGTCTCTCTCCATGTTGTTTTCTTGTTTAAAGTTCCTCAAGACAGAGGAAGCGATCACCATCCTATTTGATACTTCTAAAGACAATATTAAAAGCATTCTGAAGTCCAATGCAGAGCACAAACCAAGTAGCCACTACCTTTGCTACGCAAAACCAATCAAGTTTGCCATAAATAATTAAATCCATAGTAATCAATAAGATACCATATGTTGCCTAATCTAGCGTAGATTCAATAAAGGTAGTTTAATACTTTTATGTAATTAGGGGCAGAACTCTTTGGAGGAAAAAGATTCATGTAGCCGACCCCAATTGATTTGGGACATAAGGCTCAGTTTGGTTTGGTTTGGTTAGGGTTTCCTCAATATTCTATTTAAGCATGTACGACGCTTTTATAATATTAATTTAGTCAATACAAAACTTTAGTATTCTTTTTCGCTTCTCAATATTCTAACATGGTACTAGAGTTTTAAGTTAAAACCTATTTGATTTTAGTTCAGTGGCGGGTAGCCTGGCCCTTGCCGTCTGCCAGACCATTACTTATTTTGTTACTATTCTTTTTAGATATGCATCATTCTATTTGCCTCTACATCTACAAACTGTTTAGCACCAGCTGAATCCTCTTCTTCACTGAATCTGCATCATTCTCTCTAGATCTACATTATTTTCTACAATCTATTTTGCACCAACATCAACTTCTCTTCTCTCTGGATTTAGATCTACAAACTATTTTGCACCAGTCGAATCCTCTTCTTTCACTGAATCTGCATCATTTCTCTATGAATCTGTATAGTTTACTCTGTATCTACATCATTTTCTGTAATTTATTTTGCACCAGCCACAATTTCTCTTCTCTCCGAATCTGCATCATTCTCCCTAAATCTGTATCTGCATCTGCAATCTGTTTTGCACCAGCCGAATCCTCTTCTTCACCGGATCTGCATCATGCTCTCTGGATTTGCATTGTTCTGTCTAGATCTACATCTGCATATATAATTTTTTTTTGCAATAGTGAATTCCTCTTCTTTCAATGGATTTGTGTCTGTATCGTTTACTCTGGATCTGCATCGTTCGCCCTGTTTACAGCAGCCGAAACCCTCACCGATCACTAGCGAACATTCGATGACCCTTACCGGCCCACTGTTAGCCTCTGGCAACCTCGGTTTCGTTTACTACTTGACAAACTCACGATTCTCTTTGTCATCGCATCCTGAGTTTGAGGGTGGGTGTGAATCTATTCGTTGCCTAATCTAGCATAGTAGTCAATAAGGTACCATATGTTGCCTGATCCAACGTAGTATTCAATAAGGGTAGTTTAGCCTTTTTATGTAATTAGAGTTTCCTTAATATTCTATTTAAGTATGTTCTACGCTTTTGTAATATTAATTCAATCAATACAAAACTTCAGTATTCTTTTTCTCTCTCAATATTCTAACAATTTTGCCTAGAAATTCAAACTCAAAACCTACTTTGGGTTGTCCTGCATCAAAGATACACCCCGTAAATAAATTTCTTAAAGGGAGGCATTAAGGGAATGCCACCCATATAAAAAAAAAATCTTCCCACAAAGGTCCTCTATAAACTAATATGATTCGTCAAGCAACACTATGGAGTTTGAATCTGATAAGCGAAAACTGGAAAAGGTATGGAAACAATGGGTGACCACTTGATACCAAAACTTACCATGTCGGCCATTTTAGTTTATATATACTGTTGGAAATAATGTGTATATGGTAGTATATATATTGTAATTAGGCAAGTTAGTCATTGTAATTAGGCAAGTTAGTCAATTAGGTAGGTAGCATCAATTAGGGATTTAATTTCCTCTTTCCGTATTATTTTCTTTCCTTATTCATCTTGTACACAGTCTATATATTTCCTCATTGTGAGAAGAATAAATCATATCGTTCGTATATTTCGACATGGTATCAGAGCGGGTTCTAGGAACCTGACTTTCTCCTCTTCGTTCTCTCTTTTTTTTCTAAAACCAACCCTATCTCTACACAGAAACCGAAACCCTAACCCTAGCCGCCGCCGCCATCAATCGCCGCCACCTCCCTTCATCGTCGGCTGTTGCTAACCCTAAATCCACAACCTATCAGCCGCCACTGTTATTCCGCCGCTGTTTTTCTCTTCTGGTCTTCTGATTCCGCCACCATCCGCCTCTGTCCACCTCTGTCCGCAACCTATCACCCATTAGTTGTCACCACCGTACTCTCTTTTTTTTTCCTGTGGGTAACTCTCGGATCTCTTCGTTTATATCTCTGATTTATTATTTATCATGGGTGATAATAAGAACAAAGATGCTGAGAATAAAGACATTGGTGCATCAGGCACCAAGGATGTTGTTCGGGATTATCGTCGGTCTCTCACCACGATTAAATTAAATGGATCCAACTATTTGCCATGGTCCCGTGCAGTAACTGTATCTCTACGCGCCAGTGGCGAGACTTCCTACATCACTGATGATGCATCTACTGATCCCACTTGGACCCAAAATGATGCTCATATCATGACTTTACTTTGGAATAGTCTTGAACCCGATATTTTTAATAATGTTGCTTGCCAAGAGACGTCCAAAGCTGTTTGGGACACTCTCAAAGAATTATATTCATCGGATCAGAATACTTCTCGTATATATCAAATTTATCAGCAGATTTTCTCTTTCCAACAAGGAGATCGATCGCTCGATGACTACTTCTCTACATTGAAAGGGATGTGGGATGAATTAAATGTTTACCAACCGTTATCCACAGACTTACGGGTTCAACAGAAGTACAGGGATGACTTTCGTGTTTCAAAGTTTTTGTCTGGCCTAAATTCAGAACTTGCTCCTCTAAGTTCTCAGATTCTATCTGGCAAGGAAGTTCCTACTGTTGGTGAGGCTTTTTCTCGTGTTCGACGGGCTGCTACCCATTCATCTGGTTTAGAGCGACCGACTCCATCTGCTCTTGCTGCTCCCATTACATCCCCTACTTTATCTTCTGGAAATTTTGGCAATCACATTCCCCCCCACAGTCATAGTAGTTCCTCTGAACGTGGTGGTCGGCGTGGAGGACGTGGGGGGCGTGGTGGTCGTGGCACCAAGAAGTGTACTCATTGTAATGCAACCAATCACGATGTTGCGTTTTGCTGGAAGCTTCATGGCAAACCAGCTTGGGCTAACCAGGCTACACTTGAGGGGGAGCCGTCTGCACCTGCTCCTCCTACTCAGATTACTATATCCAAGACCGAGTACGATTCTATGATTCAAAGGGCTAATGCATCTTCTTCTTCTTCCACTGCGACCCATGTCTCTTCAGGTAATACTTGTCTTCATTCATCTTCTCGTACTGGCAGTAATCCTTGGATACTCGATTCTGGCGCATCTGATCATATGACAGGTGACTTGTCCCTTTTAACTAATGTTGTTACCCCTTCTGTTCCTTCCTATGTTACTATTGCCGATGGATCTAAAATTCTTGTTCATGGCATTGGTACATATTCCTCATCTGGTCTTGTTTTTTCTTCTGTCTTATATTTGCCTCAATTCCCTTTTAATCTTATCTCCATTCATAAACTTTCTCATACTCACCAGTGTTCTGTACGTTTCTATTCTTCTCGTTGTGAATTTCAGGATCTCAAGACGCAGAGGATGATTGGTGGGGGGTATGAGAAGAATGGTCTGTTTTATCTCCGGGAAGAGAAGCAGCAGCAGGCGTCCAACTCTTCCATGTTATCTGCTCTCCATTCTACTGTCACACCTTATCAGTGGCATTGTCGTCTTGGGCACCCATCCTCTGCCAATCTTCGCAAGCTAGTCCCTAATCTACCTCATTTTTCTCCTTTTAGTTGTGATACTTGTGAACTCAGTAAACACCGTCGGGTTTCTTTTCCTTTACGTACTGAGTCACCATGTTTAGAACCTTTTTCTTTAGTTCATTCAGATATTTGGGGACCTTCGCGCACTACGAGTTTGTGTGGTGCTCGCTATTTTGTTACATTTATTGATGCTTTTTCTCGTTTAACTTGGGTGTATCTCCTCAAAGATCGGTCTCAATTATTTTCTGTGTTTTCAAAATTTCATGCTGAGATTGTCAATCAATTTAATGCTAAATTACATATCTTACGGACTGATAATGCCCAAGAATATCTTTCTAATGAATTTACGCATTTTAATGAGACTCATGGCATTATTCATCAAACTGCTTGTGTCACCACCCCGCAACAGAATGGGGTTGCGGAACGGAAAAATGGGCCCGTTTTAGGTGTAGCTCGTGCTCTTATGCTTCACATGAACGTTCCAAAACTTTTTTGGGGATATGCTGTTCTTACAGCAAATTACCTAATAAATAGAACACCTTCTCGAGTTTTGAATGAAAAAATTCCTTATCAGGTCATGTTTCCTGCCAAGGATCTTTATAGTCTTCCCCTAAAACTTTTTGGTTGTGTTTCGTTTGTTCATAATTTATCTCCTGGTCGTGATAAGCTTGATCCTCGGTCTTACAAATGTATCTTTCTTGGTTACTCTCGCACACAAAAAGGGTACCAGTGTTATAGTCCCTCATTACGGAAGCACTTCGTGAGTGCTGACGTCACTTTTTTTGAAACCATCCCATATTATTCCCTCGAAGGTGGACAGGTGCGACCACCCATGTTGGCTGACCTTGGTCAGTCCCCTTGTATCCCTGAGCTTACTTCTCGACCACCAATTACACAGGTTTATGTTCGTCGTCCTTCCGCTACCGCTCCAACTGTTGCTACTACAGATCCGGCTTCTGTACCCACACCATCTCCTCTAGCGTCTGCAGATCCTACTCTCGATCTTCCTATTGCTCAGCGTAAAGGTACTCGTTCCTGCACTTCCCATCCTATCTCTCACTTTGTCTCCTATGATCATTTATCTCCCTCTTTTCGCGCTTTTTCTGTCTCTTTGTCCTCTCTTGTTGTTCCTAAGTCTTATCAGGAGGCTCTTTCTCATCCTGGATGGCGTTCTGCTATGGAAGAAGAGATGCGCGCTTTATCATTGAATCATACTTGGGATCTTGTTCCCAAGCCTTCTGGAGCTCATATTGTTGGTTGTCGTTGGGTGTTTACTATCAAACACAATCCTGATGGTACTGTTGATCGTTTGAAAGCTCGTCTTGTGGCCAAAGGTTTCACCCAAACCTACGGGCTCGATTACACTGAGACTTTTTCTCCGGTTGCCAAACTCAATTCTGTTCGAATTGTTATCTCTCTTGCGGCCAACCTTAATTGGCCTCTTCATCAACTTGATGTCAAGAATGCATTTCTTCATGGTGACCTCTCTGAGACTGTCTATATGGCTCAACCACCCGGTTTTGAGTCCAAGGGGGAGTCTGTTTGTCATCTTCGCAAATCGTTATATGGACTCAAACAATCTCCCCGGGCTTGGTTCGATAAGTTCAGTAGTACCGTTGTGTCTCATGGTATGACTCGAAGTCAAGCTGATCACTCTGTATTCTTTAAAAGGACTACTCGTGGTATTGTGATTCTCGTGGTTTATGTGGATGATATTGTCATCACCGGCAGTGATGGTGTTGGGATTGAAATATTGATTCGTCATCTTTGTTCCAGTTTTCTTACTAAGGATCTAGGCAAGCTTCGGTATTTTCTCGGCATTGAGGTTGCTCGTTCCAAAGCGGGCATTAGTTTATCACAAAGGAAATACACTCTCGATCTCTTGAAGGATACAGGTTATCTTGGTTCTAAACCTGTAGCTACTCCCATGGACACTAATCTTAAACTAATGCCGGAAGATGGTGAATTGGTTGATGATCCTGAGATGTATCGGAGACTTGTGGGTAAGCTTATTTATCTCACTATTACTCGACCTGATATCTCCTATGCAGTCAGTATTGTCAGTCAGTTTATGACGTGTCCTCGAGTTCCTCATATGGAAGCAGTTGTTCGTATCTTGAAGTATCTTAAAAATGCACCTGGACGTGGACTTCTCTACAAGTCATCTGGACATCTTCGTATCGAAGGATATACAGACGCTGACTGGGCTGGATCTCCTGCTGATCGTCGTTCTACTACTGGTTATTGCACCTTTATAGGTGGCAATCTTGTGACTTGGAAGAGTAAGAAGCAGTCAGTTGTGGCACGTTCTAGTGCAGAAGCAGAGTATAGAGCAATGGCTCATACCACTTGTGAGTTGACTTGGTTGCGTACACTTCTACAAGAGTTTGGGATTCCAGTGCATGGTCCCACTCCTTTATACTGTGATAATCAGGCTGCTATCCACATCGCTAATAATCCAGTATTTCATGAAAGGACCAAACACATTGAAGTTGACTGTCATTTCATTCGGTCAAAAGTGGAATCCAAAGAGATTAGCACGCCTTTTGTTCCTTCAGGCTCTCAACTTGCTGATATTTTCACGAAGGCTCTTCCCAAGACTTCCATTGACTCTATTTGTCTCAAGCTTGGAGTATACGATGTATACGCTCCAGCTTGAGGGGGAGTGTTGGAAATAATGTGTATATGGTAGTATATATATTGTAATTAGGCAAGTTAGTCATTGTAATTAGGCAAGTTAGTCAATTAGGTAGGTAGCATCAATTAGGGATTTAATTTCCTCTTTCCGTATTATTTTCTTTCCTTATTCATCTTGTACACAGTCTATATATTTCCTCATTGTGAGAAGAATAAATCATATCGTTCGTATATTTCGACATATACAAACAGGCAGTATAAAGAGATTGCAGAACATTGTGCTAATAATACTAATATATTGCGCATGTGGAAAAAATGTAGATAAAGTGCTATGTAATTGGAAAAAATGACATTTTAATCCACTACACAAAGCTCCTCAGATTGGACAAAATGAACACACTGCCATTTTTCCTTCATTGCAAGAGGATTGGATGAATATTGGACTTATTCAATTTAAAACCTCAAAATGCAGGTTGAGAGACTTTTATCATCACAACATCTATGTTGTGATAGGAAGACAGGCTACCTCCCCACACCTGCTGAACTGTGACCTATGATCTGTGATATATTCAACGACTAGCAACGTGAGAAAGGCAGGCATGCGATTAACCACCAAACTAGCAGTTTCATCACACTAACCTTTGATCTAGATTGAGCAGCAGGGTCTGTACTTCGAGAAAGTAGTCTTGCGAGTGGAAGCATCTCAGCAATCTCAGCTCGAGGAACTATGAGTCTCATTCTCCATCGGCCCATAGAAGATATCACACTGCCCAAATGCCCAGCCATGGCTCTTGCAAATAAGCTACCCCTTTCCTTATGCAAGGAGTTCCGATCTCGGGTGCCAGGCAACACATATTCACCTTGTAGCTCATACTGGCTGTTGCATTGTTCCAAAACAGCTTTTTCTACAGTGAGCTGGGCATAAAGTATCAAGCAGTAATGAAAGTGAGCATATTATCTAAGTGTCGTAAGTTACAACAAACAGTAGATTAAAAGGTGCGAGACGATGCACTGGCCTTGTATAAAAGTGATCATGCGATTAAAAATTCCCATTTTTGTTATTTTTCAGCACAAAAACTTAAACAGCACCAGCAAACAACAGACAAATAAAAGGGATTAAGAATGCCTAGGCTGAAATAATGAAGAATTTTCAACTAAGAAAAGGAGAAGAAACTAAAATGATTCTACAATCGTTTGGTTTGATTGACAAATTTCTCAACCAATAACCAACCAAGGTGTCATACATTACAGAATCAAGAGGGTTTGCCTTTTTCTTTTTCTTAGCTTCCTATGTAATCTTTATACCTCTCTGTAGGTATTAATAGCGCCTCTTTAGTGCCACTCAAAAGAAAAAGATCAAAAATGGATGTTCCCTACTGCATAACTGAAACTTTCTAGTGCACTGTATATTTCACTGGGAAAAGTATATTGAAGTTCAAAACAATTAAAATTGGCTAAAAGTCCAAGTCAAAGATGCTCAAGATATCAGCCACAAAATGTCTGTTTTTAGAACAAAAACTCTGGTTTAGGTGCTCACAACATCACCACTCCATCTGGCAGCCACGTCTAGAGCTTCACCCAACACGCCACTAAATTTCGGCCGAAGTACAGATAACACTCCATGGCCCCTTCTTTTTTGAAAATTAAGCTGAAGTTCTGCCTGAAAATAAATAGAAAACCAAGATCCATGTTACAATAAATTCAAACTGATTTTGACAATTGCATATACAACAGCAATCATCACCAAACTTCTACACATTAAGAATTTCTTGCCCATAGAAGCATTCTACGATTTTAGTAAACTTTCCACATACGTCACTATTGGTAAAAAGGCATCCAATTGCTTTTTCCATAGCTCCAAAATTCAAGGATCGTATTGCAATTTAGTCGGTCAAAGAAGGCTAAATTAGGGCAACAGTGTCCTTCTCTCCATCCAAAATACATGGCCTTCCCTTCAACAGTGTCCTTACTTATTGATACCTTTATGCCATTTCAAGCTATCACAAATCTTTCTGTTCACTTCTACACAACATTATTGACATTTAGAAAATCCATGATGCTCATAATCATGGATGCCAATCTCCAGGCATCGTTGCTCCTTCCCCGTACGATAGACAAAATAACTCTCATTAAATGCTCCTGAGTAGACTTTATTATTGGGCCTTGCTGTGGTAGAACCTAGTGAACCAGGCGTAAGAATTCGACTCCTGATCGAGAACTATTCACTGCCATAAAATCCTAACTTAACAACAACTGCACTATGGAATTTCAAAAGGTAAAAATTCAAACTCAGAAGCTCAAATCTCCAACCCAATAGAATCTACCTTCCAGGGGGTGTGAAGCAGTTTACAACCTAATGAAATTATTGTCTACTACCTAATCAAACAAATCAATTTGACCACTTAAATCACCCAATACCAGTGTTTGCGGAGATAGCAAAAGTAATTAGTCAAAGCCCTCACAAATGGGAGCAATTTAACAGTAATTTACACCACTTCAATACATGAATGAGTCCATGAATTTCCTTCTTTAATTTTGTTTATGCCTTTTACTGCTTTATGTTTCTTAGTTTTCTACCTTAAGGTTATCATATGTGAAGCGAAAGAGACCAAGGTAACCTTCAAATGATAAAGTCAAGCAAGCCAATCTGACAGCTTACTTTTTGTAATGTTCCTCGAAGTGAAGCCAGCTCCAATTCATCGAGTGGCAGATGGCGTACCTAATGCATATGGTCGAAAACTGAAAATATCAGATCATTCAAGACTCCAAAAGGCTCACAAGGAAAGCACAAAATATAGAAACAAAGACTATGTTGGTTATTAGACCAATGGATAAGACAGTAATAACCTCCAAGTTAGCTGAATGTAGTGGTCGGTAGCAAACATTAGCCCTTAGGTGCCCCTTTTGAAGAGAAAAAGACAATACTTTCCCATTTAAGTTTTCTCCAACAGTAGGCTGCAATGGTCCTACAACCTCCACAGCAAGACTTTCATCTGGCCTGCCTGTGGCATCCAACTGCATCACCAGAAAGAGCTAAAATTAAGATTGCCCACTGTAAAAGGGAAAATCCCAGCCTGAGCCATCAAAAAAGAGATGCACGGCCAATGATAGGTGACAGCTCCATTCAAAACTAAACTTGGCAATACAAAAAATATATATCATCAAATATCAGATCCACTGACACCACATGCATTTGCTCGATTTTATACATACAAAATTTTAGGTTTGCTGACTTTTGAGGTATGACATCCGCCACAATATTATTGGCTAATCTCTTTGTCCCGCCAAGGAACAAAATTTTGTTTCATTTCCATTGGAATGGCCGAAACGTTTCTGTCCTTCTATGAGACCGGAGCGAAACATGAGTGGAATCCTGAGATTCGAATGTTAAAGAACGATATCCTGCAATTCTTCCTACCGACATGCACTGAAACAGGTCGAAGCTCCACAAAACAAACTGAAACACTGAGCAATTTCGGCACCTATTAGACATCCAACAGTGTCGTTCTAATAGTTCCTCAATTCTTCTGACACTGCCATTGCACTCCGCCCACATTTCCGAAACGTTTCCTTTTCCTAGCTAACCAAAGCAACAGACTCAGACAAAATTTTGATCCTTGCCCCCCGCAGACGCCAAGATTGGGGCTAAGATAACCAGGCCAAATGTTGCATGCAACTAAGAAAGATGAGTCACCGCACATCCAGCCTGCTGCACCTCCCTAACAGAGCCCTTCTTCTTATTAGCATGCGACCTTCAGGAACATGTACACATCCAGAGTATGCTGATCCAGACGATGCGAGAGCTCCAGCCAAAGCTCTGCTGACCGTCACTGACTCAGCTCAAACTGGTATTGTTTTATGAGATGGCCACACATGGACTCTGTAGAACCAATGAACGCATTGAAGCATTGGAAATCTTTCTTGAATAAAGGGTTGGGGGACCATCTCCATAATGCATGCAACGACTAGCCCACTATGGACTATGGACTATGGACTATGGACTATGGACTATGGACTACTACCTCAAAGTTATGCTGATTCAGAGACGCAGCAGCCAAGACAGCCACTAATTGTACCTGTCTGGATGTATATCACGAAATGGGAGTTAACAGCGTCAATCAGCTTCCTGAAGTATGGAAACCCAGTTTGTAGGCAAGACCAATGTTGACTATGTAAATAGTAGGCATATAATTAGGAGCCTATTTAGGGATTCAGTTAGAGATAAATTAGGGATTCAGTTATAGATAAATTAGGGATTCACTCTGTACATTGTTCTATATATATTGTGCCTCCTCTTAGGAGAAGAATACACAGAAAATATATTTCTCGACATGGTATCAGAGCGGGTTTCAAAACCCTGATCTGACTTGATCGAATATCTCGTACTCGATCTTTCTTTCTCGGTCTACCTCGTTCGCCATCATCAGAAATACCAAACCCTAACTCAGAACAGTATAAACCCTAACCCAGATCTCAGCCGCCGTTCGCCACCCACTTGCCGACCCTCGCCGACTCTCACCACCCACTCGCCGACCCTCGCCGCCCGTCCGCGGACCTTCTCCGACGTTCGTCTCTCTTTGCCGGAGCTTCGTTACATTCCGGCGAGCCTCGCCGGATCTGCGTCGGATCTTTCCAATCGCCGGAGCTCCGTTTTTTGCGCTTCCCGACCACTGACGCCTCAGATCTACGACCTGGTCACCTGATCTCCACCTACCGACCATCAGCTGCCCTCGCCGGAGCTCCGTCAGAGGTCGCCGGAGCTTGCTATACCAGCCGGATTTCTTCCAGAATATCGGGATTTTGTTTTTCGTAACTCTTCTCCCTGTTCTGTCCACGTCAGCACAGATCCGCTGGTCTGGATATTAGTGGTAACCGTATTTGATCTCGTTTATACTCGTTGCCGTCTTATACTATCTACAATGGCTGAGAATATCTCTAAATCTGAGTATGATTCAATAGTCCACCGAGCCCCTGCATCCTCTTCTTCTACTGCTACCCTTGTTGCATCAGGTAACACATGTCTCTATTCTGCCTCTCATGCACCTTGGATCTTAGATTTTGGTGCTTCTGATCACATGACAAGTAATATATCTCTTTTATCTAATATCTCTTATCCATCTACCCCATCATATGTTACTATTGCCAATGGTACTAAAACTCGAGTTCACGGCCTTGGCACTTACTGCGCCTCTGGTCTCACTTTTTCTTCTGTTTTATACTTACCCCAATTTCCGTTTAACTTATTGTCCATTCACAAACTCACCCAAGCCTTCAATTGTTCGGTAACCTTTTATCCCTCTTATTGTGACTTTCAGGATCTAAAGACGAAGAGGAGGATTGGTGGGGGATATGAGAAGAATGGCTTGTACTACCTCTAGCCGACCGGCTCCTTCCAGTCATCTGCTCTTCATTCCACCACTACACCATACCAGTGGCATTGCCGTCTTGGACATCCGTCATCCGCCAATCTCCGCCAATTAGTCCCATCTTTACCTACGGTGTCTACTTTTAATTGTGATACTTGTGAACTTAGTAAACATCGTAGAGTTTCTTTTCCTTCACGCACTGAACTATCTAGTTTGAAACCTTTTGCTCTTGTTCATTCTGATATTTGGGGACCGTCTCGAACTACTGGTTTATGTGGTGCTCGATATGTTGTCACGTTTATTGATCATTTCTCTCGGTTGACTTGGGTATATGTTCTTAGAGATCGCTCTCAGTTATTTATCGTCTTTTTATGCTGAAGTCACCAATCAATTTAATGCCAGATTACTTGTCCTCCATAGTGATAATGCCCAGGAATACACCTCTAAACCCTTTACACAATTCCTTGATTCTCGTGGCATCATTCATCAAACCTCATGTGTCACTACTCCTCAACAAAATGGGGTTGCTGAACGCAAGAATGGCCCCATTATTGCTATTGCTCGGGCTCTTATGCTACACATGCATGTTCCTAAAACTTTCTGGGGGGATGCTGTTCTTACTGCCAGTTTTCTCTTAAACCGCACGCCATCTCGGGTTTTGCACGGCAAATCTCCTTTCCAGGTTATATTCCCTGGAATTGAACCATTTCCTCTCCCTCCTCGACTGTTTAGGTGTATTTCATTTGTCCATAATTTACAACTCGGTCGTGATAAATTGGATCCCCGTTCTCATAAGTGTATCTTCCTTGGCTACTCTCGTACTCAAAAAGGCTACCGGTGCTATAGTCCTTCGTTACACAAGCACTTTGTTAGTGCTGATGTCACGTTCTTTGAAGATGTGCCCTACTATTCCGCAGCAGGCCACACCTTACAAGATCCACTTCTCTCCAGACCCGGTCACCCCGTTGATGATCCTGAAACTACTGTTTCTGGTGTTCCTGCACTCCCTCCAGCTCACCCGCCAGTTACTCGGGTCTATGTTCGGCGCCAACACCATCCACCTATGCCAATCTCTCCTGAGGCCACTTCTCATTCTCCCCCGCCGTCTTCCTCACTGTCTGCAGATCCACCGTCACAGGACCCCACTCTTGATCTTCCCATCGCTATCCGCAAAGGTACGCGTACTTGCACTTCTCACCCTCTTTCTCACTTCGTCTCTTATGACCATTTATCTCCTTCGTTCTACGCTTTTTCTGTGTCTCTTTCTTCGGTTGTTGTTCCCAAGTCTTACCAGGATGCTCTTTCTCATCCTGGATGGTACTCTGCCATGCAAGAAGAGATGCGTGCTTTGGACATGAATCATACGTGGACTCTTGTGCCCCCGCCTTCTGGGGCCCATATTGTTGGTTGCCGTTGGGTTTTCACTGTAAAACACAATCCTGATGGCACTGTTGAGTGTCTCAAAGCTCGCCTTGTGGCCAAAGGTTTCACTCAAACCTATGGCCTTGATTACACCGAGACATTTTCCCCTGTTGCCAAACTCAACTCCATTCGCATTATTATTTCGCTTGCGGCCAATCTTGCTTGGCCCCTTCATCAGCTTGATGTTAAAAATGCCTTTTTACATGGGGATTTATCTGAAACTGTTTATATGGCTCAATCACCCGGTTTTGAGTCCAAGGGGGAGTCTGTGTGTCATCTTCACAAATCTATCTATGGACTCAAACAGTCTCCCAGAGCTTGGTTTGATAAATTTAGCAATACGGTTATCTCTCATGGTATGACTCGCAGTCAGGTTGATCACTCTGTCTTCTTCAACTGCACCAACAAAGGTATTGTGATTCTAGTTGTATATGTGGATGATATTGTAATTACTGGAAGTGATAGTCATGCAATCCAGACTTTGATCAGTCATCTTTGTTCTAATTTTCTCACCAAAGATCTAGGTAAACTCCGGTACTTTCTTGGAATTGAAGTTGCACGGTCTAAAGCAGGTATCAGTCTATCCCAAAGGAAGTACACTCTTGATCTTCTAAAAGACACAGGGTACCTTGGTTCTAAACCTGTGGCCACTCCTATGGAAACTAATCTCAAACTAATGTCTGATGATGGTGAATTAATTAACGACCCAGAGATGTATCGGAGGTTAGTGGGTAAACTCATTTATCTTACTATTACTCGGCCGGATATATCATATGCAGTCAGCATTGTTAGTCAGTTTATGACTCATCCTCGAGCTCCTCACATGGAAGCAGTCATTCGTATATTAAAATATCTCAAAAATGCTCCTGGTCGAGGACTTCTGTATAAATCCTCTGGACACCTCCGGATTGAAGGATACACTGATGCTGACTGGGCAGGATCCCCTGCAGACCGTCATTCAACCACCGGCTATTGCACTTTTATAGGGGGCAATCTTGTAACATGGAAAAGTAAGAAGCAATCAGTCGTGGCACGTTCAAGTGCTGAGGCAGAATATCGAGCAATGGCTCATACCGCTTGTGAGTTGACCTGGTTACGCACACTACTTCAAGAATTTGGATTTCCAGTTCATGATCCGACTCCGCTCTACTGTGATAATCAGGCTGCTATTCATATAGCTAATAATCCAGTGTTTCATGAGCGAACCAAACATATCGAGGTTGACTATCATTTTGTTCGAACGAAAGTGGAGTCAAAGGAAATTACAACTCCCTTTGTTCCTTCTGGTTCTCAACTCGCGGATATCTTCACCAAAGCTCTTCCCAAAGTCGTCATCGATTCTATTTGTCACAAGCTGGGTGTTCATGATATATACTCTCCAGCTTGAGGGGGAGTGTTGACTATGTAAATAGTAGGCATATACATAGTTGTAAAAGGCGCGCCTAGGCGCGAGGCGCACCGAGGCGCCCCCCTTGCGCCTGGCATGGTCCGAGGCGAGGCGGTTGAAGAAGGCGCGGGCTTTAGGAGCCTAGGCGCAAAAGGTGCCAGGCGGCCCAGGCGCGAGAGGCACGCGCCTCTTCGAATTTAAAATTTTTTGTGCCCTATTTCTGTCGCGGCTCTCTCTCTCTCTCTCTGGTCTTTGGACTCTGCCCGACTCTCTCTCTGCTCGGCTCTCTCTCTCTCTGGTCTGGTCGGCGATCTCTCCCCGATCCTCTCTGCCTCTGGTGGTGGCGGCTCTCTCTCTCTCTCCAATCCTCTCTGCTCTCTGCGATCTCTCTGCTCTCTGCGATCTATCTGCTCTCTGCTCTCTGTACGTATATTATCCTCTCTATACGTATATACTCTGCATTTTTACAGAATATAAATATATATATCAGTATATAATATCAGTATATAATCAGTATATATATATCAGTATATATCAGTACATATTCTAATGTATATATCAGTACATATTCTAATGTATATATCAGTACACATTAGAGTATATATCAGTATGTATATCAGTATATATCAGTATATATATTAGTATATATATTAGTATATATATCAGTATGTAGTATGTACTGATATCTAATGTATATATACTCTAATGTACTGATATATATACTCTAATAGTCTAATGTAGTATGTAGTATGTACTGATATCTAATGTATATATATCAGTATATATATTTGTTTTTTTTTCTTGACTAGGTGCGTCTCGCTTCAATAAAGCCCGCGCCTCGCCTTGCGCCTCGCGCCTAGGCTCCAGAAGCCCTTTGCGCCTCGGTGCGCCTTTCGCCTTTAATAACTATGGGCATATAATTAGGAGCCTATTTAGGGATTCAGTTAGAGATAAATTAGGGATTCAGTTAGAGATAAATTAGGGATTCACTCTGTACATTGTTTTATATATATTGTGCCTCCTCTTAGGAGAAGAATACACAGAAAATATATTTCTCAACAACCAACAATTTCAAACATTACAAATTAACCTCCCAATGATATAGAAATTTACAAAAGAATGTAAAACATAAAAAAGAACTCTGGTTTGTTCCAATCCTTGTCAGTCTTTTTCCCGTCATTTTTGTTTCAAACATCTTTTGAATATTGAATTTGGTTTCCTATCTCTTGATTTGATGAGGTCTAGAAAATTTAATTGCAAGGTAGAGAACACGTCAATAAAAAATGGAAAAAAGCTGACATCTCAAGCACTATTTGAAGAGCAATTTGTTTACAGACATGAGTTTTAAGAAGGCAAACCTTGATACATTCGCGGGAGATGCTTAATGCCCCAACCAACTGAGGTGCAAGCATCAACTGGTTCAGTTTTAGACCAGAGATAGAAACCTCCCCAACAAGACTATGTGTATCTCCATCATCTTTCATTTGCATGTCCTCCACATTCGACTCAGAACAACCAACTTGAACATCAGTAATGTCGACAGGCTTAATAACCTTCCCCTGGAACTTGATTCTTCCGGTTGCTTTCAAATGCATAGGCCTCAGAGAATCAAAAGAATAAGAAGAGACTAAGCTGAAAAATTCAAAACCGCGCATCCGTAAATCCAATTCAACTCCTTCCACAGTGACTGGCATGGTAGCTTTCATATCATTCTCTTTCCTATTTAACCAGTATTCATCAGGATAAGATGTTAGAACTTTTGAAGACAATTCGAAAGCGACTGACGAAGAATTGACGGCAACATAATCATGGGAGATGATGATATCTCCTCGAGCATCACTGAATGACCCTTCAGCTTTTGGTGCAATCCATTTAATATCAAACCTCCTGCAATTGAAAAATAGCGCATTACTCTTCGTATATAGTCAACATCCATATTCTACATTCAAACAGCTTTAAGATTCTGCCCATAACCATGAAATCAATGATCGATGAACAATTAGAGAAAAAGGCCTTGCAATCTTACGGTCTCAATAAGGATCCAGTCACTTTTGTTTCTCCATTTAAATCTCCCAATTTGAACGGCGTTGCCTGGAGATAACCAGGTAAATATCGTTGCATAACATTATCGAAACATAAATTCCCCGAAAAGTTCACATCCATTGCTGTGTCATCCACTTCACCCTACAAAAATGAAGGGATCATGATTAGGACTCAAAAAGATGACCAATATGCCCAATTTGGTCACTATTAACGGGGTCTGGGAGGCATAACTTGGATACAAACTTTAGCCTACGGCATTATTTGAACTAAACAGGCAACTAATTGAAAACATGAGTACATAGTAAAAAGATTATCAAAAATCGATGAAAAAATGGTACTACCTCAAAACAAATTTTAAGACTGGTCCAATTCCACAATTACAGACCAAAAGCGAGAACAAAGCCAACACAATACAGTTGCCAACCTATGTGACATTATCCAGAAAAATAATTGCTGTCGCAGCAATATTTCAAAGAATCTTTCCTCTACCTATGATTTTGTTAATAAAATTCAGATGGTTACCGGTTCTTAACTCTTAAGCTTATCCCTATCTGCCAATGTTAATAGATTTTTGTGGATCCGACCCAAAACCATAACACAATTGCAGCAAGAATAATCAAACAGAACTCATAAAGAAAGCACGAAATAGAGACGTAGATCGTTCCCCAGCAGGGTACATCCATGGCCCGCGCCAGTTTTCACTGGATCAAACAGACAAAAGAGTACAGAATACATTGCTTGTTGTGCATAGAAAATTATATATCGACGTTTTACATCACAAATTACTGAAAACCTGTGTTTAGCTTTCAGGGGTGCTGCCCCTGAACCCTGCAACCCACCATAATTTGCAAAGTGGCAAACTAAACCGAATCAGGCTTCACAAACCCAAAATAGATAATAGAACATTTTGAATCGTTGCCTCTAGTATACTAATAAAGATCAAACATTATAGGCGGAAGAAAGGTCGGGAAAAATGATCACCTACCAATTGCCACAATAAGATCCATGGAACAAGAATTCACATAAGGGTTAAAAATAATGGAGTCATGTTGTATACCACATATAATTGATAAGCATAAGAACATGCTTGAATTTGAAATTTCTAAACTAACGGTTCCAAAAGTACTGCACATTTGAATCAGGAAATATAGCATTTGAGTAGATCGGTGGGTGGGGGGTTTGTGCACATGTACATTGAAACCAGTTATGAGTCTTATGACTTTCTTCAGAATTGGAACTCACGAATGAGTGAGGCAATAAATGGGCATAATGGCCCCAATCCAGCCACCTGTCCCAGCATCCTGAAAAGGTCGACTTACAGGACAAATGTTAGCAACGGCCATCTACGTATATTATACATGCCATTATTAGTTGAAGAGATTGATATCATTAAACTTGACTGGGAAATAGGAATGTGTTAACTAATCACAAGTTAGTGGGCAGAGTACTCCAACAGATGGTAACTTCAAGTAACTGTACTCGTACTTCCTCTCAAAGAAGCTTTAAGATGAAACCAAGCAACAATAGATCAAGCTTATGAAAATACTATGCGCAGACCAAGAAAGAGAGAATATTTCACATGCAACAAGTACCTCTGGGCAAACCCATGCATTCCCTGCCCCACGAATTTCTCCACCATCAACAAGACTACCTCTGATTCCATACAAGTCAGCAACCTGTCATAAGCAGAGTGAAATAAAAAGGAAATATTAACATATTTCTTTCAAACAATAGAAATGAAATTATTTTAACATGCGCAATATTTTTTGTTTTCCGGTTGAAAACATACCCAGAAAATATTTACTAGAACTACTTACGCAGTTGTCAGTATTAAAAGTGAAATTGGCTGAGATATATGAAAATGGGATACGGTCAATTGCTGCCACTGCACCAGCATCTTTATTCTTCACCATTGCCTCCGATGCAGATGATGCAGGAAAGTCAGAAACTGAATGAGCTATCTTCCGTGAAACCAATCCACTTCCTACAAATACAGGAGCATCCAAGGGTCCTTGACAATTGAATACTGCAGTTACTGATCCAGCCAACTGCAATGAATGAAGAAAGAAAACAGGTTAAAGGTCAACAAAAAATTACTAAAATCTCATCTCAACAGTCTTTAAAAAACAAACAATGAGTATGTGTAATAGTACAATACATCCAGCAAGTTGGCCTTTGCTTTCTGCTGTGATGTAGACTGTTAGAGGCTCAAGCAAAAGGAAATTTAAAGAGGGGGAGAAGTATGAAAATTGGCGTGATTTCAAGATTGTATCTAAGGGTAGCAACATGATAGTCAATTGAATCTAAGGGAACTATGGAAACGGTCGTTGTAGAGTCTTGTATAATTTGATATTGAATAAGAATGTCACTGGTTAGTTTCAGTCAGCGGCATTTGGTAATTTTCAGGTTTTATGTACATGGGTTGTAAGGGTCGCACATTGGTTGTTTTATGGGTCAAGTTATTTATTTGATTTAAAATTATGAGTCCTTGTATCAAATTGTTTTTAGAAGTCTAAGGAACTAGTTGTTTCCTTTTTCTTAAAAGTCATAGTTTTAGTTGGTTTAGAAAGTCTCCAAGTCTATATATGCAATGTAATGCTTCTAAATTAATGGAGATGATATTTTTAGAGAAACTGCAAAGCTTTTGAAGCCTCTTTAGATTGTTGGATGCAATCAAACCCTAGGTGTGATGCCTAACGCTTCTAGGAGTGATTCCTAGACCTATCTACATATTTTCTTCTTCTTTTTTCTATTTTTGTGCATATAGAAGTCATGTTACTGTTCACAAGGTAATTATTGTTCATGCCTAGTTACTGATTGCAGCACCCTGACCAAACCTGTTTCAGTCCGGCTTCTCCTATTTAACCCTAATCCTTTCATTCGTTAAAAAAGCCCAAAACTTCCCTTATTGTCCTACATCATGTTGTCTTACATCTATTCCCGCAATGAGTATGAAATGCAATCAACTTATTATCGGCACTACATTTCCTTACTGAGGGTATACAACTTCTTTAGCAGAGTTAGACTCGGAGTCAATGGTTTACGGATTAGTTAACTCCAGTTGTGTATTCAGGGGTTGCCAACTGGGCAGAACCTTACTAAATGCAATTTATCAAAGGTTGAGAAGAATAAGGCACTATCCAAGCATCTAAAAGCATTTAATCTATCTACACAAAGGAGAAGTCTCCAGAAACACAAACAAAAAGGTAGAGTACAAATACTAAGATAAAGAACTACAGTATCAGAATCCACAAACTGCAAATAGGAGCTCCACTCCCTTAAAAGGAAACATGATTCTTTCCACCAAAATACCCTGAAACGTGTTCCTTTCGAAGAAATTCCCCACGTAAGAAACCATATGCCTCCGTCACTCTGTTCCTCTTATAACCCAACTTCCAACAATCTGTGAGTCTGATACTCCAACCCCATAGCTGCCAGGAGAAACCAAGCAATGATGGAAAGACACAAGAAGACACCACACCACCATGGGACACAATGAAGAACATAGGTGCAAAATGCTTTCCTCTCCTCATACAAAAACAAAACAATTGATGTACACTGTTTCCCCTCCACCATATATAGCCAATAATAAGAATTTACCCCAAAGACAATGGTCCCCCTTTCAACCTTTGAAAGGAAACATCTTGCCATTGTGCAAAAATACCAAGCGGAGTTAGAAGTAACTATTTGAAGCCTTCCTTCATGCATGCCAAACAAAGTAGCAACTTAAACCCCAAAGACAATGGTCCCTTCATGTTTTATGTTTCATATTCTTTGCTCAAAGACAGATTTTTGCTCACACGGAATGAGAATACAAATATTTTGGCAAAAGGTCAACTTAAAGCCCAACAGAGGAGACCAGGCGTCTAATGCTCTGTAAGAGGATTGAAATCTAAAGAGAACAAGTACAGACACTTATAGACCATAAGATTCCTGTGCAGTCACGCAATACAATGAAAGATAAACATACCGGGAACAACAAGGGTTTCATCCTAAAAGTTTTCATCAGGGCATTTACTTCAACACAAGGAACCTGGAAAAAATAACGATAAATGAGTAAGTACCCGCCAAATATTTGTGTGTGTGAGATATATATATATATATATATATATATATATATATATATATATATATATATATAGAGAGAGAGAGAGAGAGAGAGAGAGAACACAAATAAACATAATAAGAAAATTTCTTTATCAATGGAAATAGAGTGGAAACATCACTTCAGGCCATATTAATGAAGCCTTCAAACACATGAGTTCTCCACATTTCCTGCTTTGAAACAGAAATGTCTCAAAGTTTCACAGATCTCATTTTCCACACCATGTAGAAAATGAAATATATAACCCTTCCTGCCACATCATTTTTAGTTAACAGAGTACAACAAACCACTCTTGTGCAAAACAATGAATAAAAAAAAAACAAGACCTCAAGCAAGATATAAAACATAATTTATATGAACATGTTTGGGCATACATTGGTGTGCAACAAATTTTTTTCCCTAATTCGCATATGGAGTCTCTGCAAGTAGAAAAGTAGCAGAGTGCCCCACTTCAATCCCCGAAACAAAATATTTGAGAAGTTCATCAAAGCAAATTAAGTAGACTGATGTTGAAGAAACCAACCCAGGCCTGGACCACCTTCTTTGCAAAGACTATACCTGACACATAAGATGAAACTCTCCTTCCTCTGGATTAATCCCAAAATCTCCAGAAGCTTCTAGAGGAACATTACCAAAGGAGCCACTTGCATTGTGTAAAAAAATACGCTGACCACGGAAACATAAACTTGCAGACATGTCCTGCAGAAAAGGCAATCATGAAATTCAGTAAGACTTTTCAACCGGCTACAAGAATCAGTTCCAATATGATGGACAACTGTGATGGTTGTAGCAAAATCACTACAACCCAAAGCAATTGCATATACGCAGTCATAAATCTGACCAGACTGAGTTGGGATCATTCTGATGTGACCCATAAACGTGGAAAAAGGGGAAAAAAGGAACAAATGACCCACGGACACAAATAGTCAAAAAGAAAACACTGAAACATGTATTTTGAAGTATCTTCGCTTGTTTGGGGCATAACTTGAAAGCTGCTTAAAGTTTTGCTTTTTTAAAAAAAGGAATCTAGAGTAATAGCACATAAATGTAATTGGAGCATAGAAAGAAGAAAAGAACAATAAAGTTTCAGCTCACAGAATGCTTAAACAATGGAGGGTTAGTCGTGAGAAGACTCTGGTAAACACACCACCCCCCCACCCCCGCGGGCACATAAGCTTAAGAGAACCTTTTTGACTATTTTGTACAGTTGGATAAGGGCATAGTTGCCTGTAGCTTGGATCAAATTGTGGATTTTGTTGATTCCCTGCATAGATGATTTGCTAGCCATTTTATGGGCTTATAGTTGCTTTCTATTAGAACTATTTTTGTTCCTTGCATAGATTTGATTTTGTATTTGGGCGGCATCCTCCTGATGCCTTTCAATGAAAAAATTTACCTACCAATTAACAAATAATAAGAGTAATAATACTGTTAACCATTCCCATCATCAATAAAATATATTTTAAATTTGATATAAACCAAACCAAACCGAGCCTTAAGTCCCAATCAATACGGGGCGTTACATGAATCCGTTTTCTCCAATGAGCTATGTTTAGGGCATGAATCCGTTTTCTCCAATGAGCTATGTTTAGGGCATCGCATTCCGTGATATCCAAAAAACCTAAATCCTTTCGAACTGCCGCCTCTAAAGTCAATTTTGATCTACCCCGCCCCTTAGTGCTAGCATCTACCATAACCATATCACCTCTAACTACCGTTTCGATCAAATCTCTGATATACATGTACAAACCACCTTAATGTTTTTCTTCATCTTATTTACTACCCCTACAATTCCATGAATGTTATCATTTCTGATCCCATCTAGCAATGTCATGCCAACATCCATCTCAACATTCTCATTTAAGCAACACTAATCGTATTGGCATGTTGTTTCGTAGTAACTCAAACACTCTAAGCCGCATAACATGACTGGCTTTATAGTAGTGAGGTAAAAATTTCCTTCTAATTTTGTGGGCATCCTACGACCTTTAATAGATTTATTGACCCCACATAACAAAAGTTTTCCCTAACTACTTAATGTCAAGTATACGTGTCTTCTATTCAGGTGTATCAAAGGGTCCACATTCCAAACAGCAAACCACCATACCTTTACCACAACACCAACACAAATATGTGAACTTCCTAGAGTATTTCAAGTTCCATTGAACTCTTCAGGGGTATGAAAAAAGTTTTAAACAATTCCTTCCACCTTCAAATGGTTATAGGTGAAGGTAATATAACTGTCAAAAGAAAAAAGAAAAAGAAGGGGGGGGGGGGGGGGGGGGGGGGTTGGTTGTCGTCATCTGTCACATAAGCTATTCCCTCAGTAGCCATAGATGCTCAATCGCTCATTAAACACAGATTCACAGAACACTATAGTCGTTTCTCATTCGATATTTTTAACTTATGATCAATATCCACTTCATTCTCCCGATCTTATGGGTGATTCTAGAATGTCAGAGTCACAAAGAAACTGGAAAAAAAAATCTCCAAAAGATAGGCATCTAACCTAAAACTAGCCTAAGAAATTATCTGCAGGCAAAATGCCAAGTGTTCCACTTTATAGAAATCAATAACCTACCAATTTGTGAAATCAAAAGGGAGTCTTGATTAGCAAAAACTGTGTATGGACCTCACTCCCCAAAAAAATCCTCCAAGTTGAAAGCATCAATAACTTCTGAGAACTTTCTGACTATTGCTTCCCATGATTCCTTATTCGCAGACAGCAAACAAACCATTAAATTCTCCTCTTAATATCCTATGCACCAAAGAGCATCCCATTAACAAGTAAAGCAACCATTTCCTCCCAAATATTCTTTCCTCGCCGGAATTGCAGTTGTTCATTAGCTTAAACAAAGACCCACCTAAAGGTCTCTTTCTCGCCTTAAACAAGGCACATGTTGAGAGAACACGCATACAAGGAGTCCACTTTCAGTACCACTCTTCGACCAGCACGTTCATTACCTACAAAAAGACCTGTGACTCGATTGGTTAAAGTATGATCTGCTGTGCATACTTTTCCATGGCCCACTCGTCTAGTGCGATGTAGGCCTAAACACAGGAAGATTTGTCTAGAATACAACCTTTTGCACCCGAAGCGCCACCCTAAACACCACGTTTGTTATCATCACATAGTAAGACAAGATAGACTGCTTGAGTGTAGAAATTATGAAACAGACTCGAATAATGGGATGGTGAAGACACGAGACGTGTGTGCCAACAGGATCGTTAACATTTTGACAGGGGTAAAAATTTCATAGGGAGAATGTCAATACATACAAAAAATGAACAAATAGAATGACCAACTTTGTTATATGATTTGATTTTCGAACCAACATAGAGAAGGCCTTTCAAATTATTTTTTCACTAAAATAAATGTGGAAGCTATGAGTCAGAATCACCAAATGCCATGCAATTCTTATTCTTTTTCTATCTAACTACTCTTTAGCATCTTAATTTATGTGAACATTAATTTACCTTTTAGTTTTCTGCAATATTACACCAATTTGTTGCTTGATTTAAGCTAGTAAGATTACCAAAAACGTTACGAGACGAGAGATCTTGCTGTGGTCGAAAGCTGGTCCTCTCACTAGTCAAGGAGATGAAATACTGTAGATTGATATGTCCTATCTAAAAAGATATTGCTTCTTTCCTAATTAGCAACAACGTGATACTAAAAGATCTGGTACATGCAAGATAGATCATTAGAGGGAAATACAGGAGAACTACAACTTATAAGATTTGGACATACTGAAAACGATGATGGAGCATCATATATTTGGAAGGCCAACCCTGTCACATCCAGCTGCCCATGAAGACTAGGAAAAGTTTCCCCTCTTGACATGCATATGTGGACCTGTACATGGACAATAATCTGCAGATAAGAATATGTAATTCCAAGTCGGCCAAACATCCAGCAGAGCGCAAGTTTGCATTTCTGGTGAAAACAAATACAGTGGCAAGTGTAGGGAAAAGGCTTTGTTGAGTTACAGAGTTGAGGCAAAAACAAACGTACAATTATCAACAACATTGTGCAACTTATGAAAGAAAGTGAAGATGAATGATTAAAAATAAAACACATGAGAGTAGAACCCTAAATACTTACTCTCCAATAGAAGTTGGGAACACTATCCTAGTATAGGAATACAGTACACATTTTCCTTATAAATACTGCTCTCGTGATACAGTATTTGTCTAATGTATACTGAATAAAAGAACTAACATAATGTCGAAATCAGAAAAAGTACTTTGTGCATACACAAGTGCACTGCCTGTATCTTTTCGTCCTAGAACTGCACATGGCAGGCAAAATTGTCCATGTCATAACCTCCAACATGCCTATTTGGAAATGATTTCAGCTATCTTTTGCCTGTTTTCTTATTGGAATATTTCTTCCTCCTTCCTCTTTTCTACTCATGATCAATTCCATTGTTTTCACATCATAAGACGTAAAAACAACGACAACAAACTTTGATAACTGTTAACAGTAAAAATGACAGTTACCTAACAATTTCAAGAGCCAAAATTTTGTTCTGAGAAACATCAAGTTTAAAAGGATCAGGGAACCATCATACTAAGCTTAAGCTATAAACCAAACAGGTTCTGAAACATCGGAAGATTAACAGCCTATTAGAAGTTACTTATCCAAAAAAAAAAATCCTCTTTAACAAAGCTGAATGTAGAGAGCTTACAAAAATCTAATCCTAGGTTGAAATTACTACCAAAAAGCAGTTCAAAAAGTTTGAAAATCAAAACCAGATGATGAAGAATAGGTCCACTACAGCTTTTAACATTAAGCATGGGATGCATGTTATATATCAGCTAAACAGGAACGCAATTATTGGCACCCTCAAATGGCTGATGTGAGATGTCTTATGATACAATACTGCAAAAAGAGGAGAACACATAAAGTTAGAAAAGCACCTCACCAGTAGCTCTCCCTTTAGACCAAGTGATCGGAATTTCTAAAATCCTTTCAAAGAGCTGCAGGAAAGTCAAAGGAAGATGCTTAAACAATCTATATAAGTCAGGTTAAAAAGGCTTCGCAGTTTTTAATTGTTTTTAAAAAAAGAGATTCAAAGACCTCCAATTTAGGATCCAGGTTTATAGCAAAGTTCACATTATATACCTTACCGGGGCAAAGATATTCACAACTTTCAAATTGGCATGCCATTTCTGCTCAACAATATCGACAAAAACATCTGAAGCCAACCAGCCACCATCTTCTTGGGGAACATCTGATCTCCACAGACCACAGTTTCCAGTAACTTGTACATGGACACGACCATAGTGATTCTGAAACTTCACATGACCATTGACATTGTCCATCTCCCTATTAAAGTTGTATAGAAGAAAATTAATCACATAAAGCTGCAATTCATATGAGCAGACAGAAATTTATTTGATACATGTTAGAGCTTAATTAATTGTTACCTTCAAAACTAGTCTAAGAGCCTGGAAGACCTATCAACTTAGTTGATTTTGAGTTGGATACTTTAACATGGTATCGGAGCTAGAGTTTTGGAGGCTTTTGGATAAGAGAGGTTGATTGCCCCGTCATTTGTGCCTTAAGTGTACTTTGTTTCATTACAATCCATGTGTTATGGATCCTTTGTCCACCTCTCAGAGTGTGGTCAGGAGTTGCACGTGGGGGGAGCGTTAAGAGTTTGTCCCACATTGATTAATTAGATCCTCCAAAACTAATATACGAGTCTAGACGGCCTCTCCACTCATTGTCAAATGATTTTGAGTTGGATGCTTCAAAATAACCAATATCCAAAAGAGAATAATGATACTTTAGAGCTACATATGTGATCATAATACTAAAAGCCATCTTCTGCTTACATTGACACTAAAAGAGATACCACAGTACTTAAACCAGACAGCAGTAAAGCTAATCATAGCAAGCAACAAGGTGCAAGTTTTGGTTTGGGACAAAGCATGATATAAAAACTGGTAACCTATTTGACAACATCATATGGAGCCTGACACAACCTAGGTTTGATAAAACTATGAATATATGTTCAAATTGGAGACCTCTATAGATACAGCCAAGCTTCAAAAATCCATCATTTAACAATATTAAAAAAGATAAGAAACGAACAGCAAGAAAAGTTATGTAGCCACGCAACTTGCAGATAGATTAATATCCTATAAACTACTTAATGAAACTTAATTCAACAGCCTCAAAACAACAATCAAGAAGTTCACTACATGTAAGAAAGTTTGTAGTCGAACCTACTTGAGAATATATCGGGGGAGGAAAAGAAGTTGTGGTTGAAGGCAGTGGGTCAGGGGTTCCGTCGTCACCGGAAAGGATTCCCCGGCTAACTCACAAAAATAGATAAGGAAGCTGGAGTGACATCTTGAGAAGAGGGATCAAGCCCTCGGTAGCTCATGCCTGGAAGTCCTTCAACTTAGGTCGGAGGCACAAAAAAATCAAATTCCAGCAGTCAGCCAAACTTGAGACAGAGAGCGTACTAGAACAAGGACCCCTCCCACGAAGAATGGTGTGGGCGTGTATCTATGCGCCACAGGCTGGGTCCGAAAGTTGGTGCTAACCGTCACGATGGTGGGAACAAAGCACGTCGAACGCGAACTCCGTCGCCGTAATGGCAGTTGGCAAGATACAAAGATGATCTTAGGCTCTCAACATTACATAGGTTGGCAAACTAAGAAGTGGACAGCAACCTGACACTCGGTCCAGCCACTGGTAAGTCAGGCAAACTGTACCGAGAAGACCTGAGAGATAGATTGGACCGAGTAAAGAGGGCCAATATCCGAGGGCTGGTATGTGGTGTCGTGCCAGCTTGGTCAAGGTCTAAAGTTGCCCATGAGCGGCTCATCTCTTCTCCATTCACTCCTGAGATAAGTTCGGCCTGACCCCTGCCCAGCTTCGCTCACCCAAAATTCAATAAATATGAGCCGAAGATCAACTCGTATACCTATCTAATTCATTACAAGCAAATGATGTCTCTCTACTCCACGAATGATGCCCTAATGTGCAAGTAGTTCCTCTCCAGTCTCGGAGAGCTCAGACTGTTGTGGTTTGGCAAACTTCTAGAATTGTCCATCTCTTGCTGGAAGGATTTGTGCATGGCATTTTTTGGCCCGATTTATCACCAACACCAAGGTTAAAAAGGAAGTCAATGCCCTGCTCGGCCTGAGAAAGGCCAAGGGTGAGCCCCTTCGGCAATATGTGGCTCGATATTGGGAGTTGTATAATGAGATAGAAGAGTGTGACCCAAGAATACCATCACGTCGTTCAAGCTCGGCCTTGATACAAAGAGCGGAATCTTTGAGGACTTGTTGCTCGGCCCCCGACCGACATGCACAAACTCATGAGCCGAATTGAGTTGTATGTTCGGCTGGACGAAGCAAAGGAAAAAAGGAAACAAGCCAAGCAGAACGCCACTGGCAAAATTGAAAGAAGCAAAGAGCGCCACGCGAGATGAACATTGTTTGGACGGGTGACAGAAAAGAGCATAAGCCGTTCGAGTTTGTGGCCGAGAAAATAGTGTTCAAAATACCACAGTACCAATTGATAAGGAAGATAGAACATGAACCATTCTTCAAATGGTCGAACAAAATAATGGGGGAGCCGAAACTGAGGAATCAACGACTTAGGTGTTCTTATCATAAGGATCGGGGATATTTGACGGCAAATTGTCGACAGTTCAAAGCCTACCTGGAGGAGTTGGTGTTTGATGGGCGCTTGAAGGATTGGATCAACAAAGAAAAGACAAGGGCAAGAATACAAGAGAACGATAATGACCGAACAACCAAGATGGAGGAGGTGCGAACAATCCACGCAATCCACGATATGGTGGACCAGGCCATGGAGGAAAGGCTTAAGGCCGAACTGCATCAAGCTGCTGCAGGAAAAGAAATGATGAGTATAGAGCCGGCTCTCAAGAAGAGCCGAGCCAGAATGGGTAATCTCGTTAATAAGAAGGATTCGGAGAGAGTTCGGCACTCACATAGTGATGCTCTGATAATCAAACTAAAGTTGAGGCGCGCGATCTGCCAGTCCTCGAGGAGGTCGACACCCAGCCGCCGAGAAGGGAGTCAAAGACCTGGTCACAGTCCCTATAGACGAGAAGGATAAGGAGAAGTTCTTCCTAGTCAGTTCGTCTTTCACCGATGGGGAAAGGGAAGAGCTATTCAATTTTCTAAGAAGGAACATTCTGGTGTTCGCATGGAGCCCATACGAGATGTAGAGTGGACCTAGATTTCATATGTCATCACCTCAACGTCGATCTGGCACGTTAGTCGGCCGTGTCATATACCGAACCAATTATTGAGGAGGTAGATTGGTTGTTAGAGGCTAAAGCAATCAGAGAGGTTCAGTATCCGACATGGTTAGCCAATACTGTTGTGGTCAAGAAGAAAAATGGCAAGTGGCGGGTCTACATAGATTACACAAATTTGAACGATGCGTGTCCAAAGGATAATTTTTCCTTGCCCAGAATTGATCAGTTGGTCGACGCAACTACCAGACATGCACGCATGAGTTTCATCTACGCCTACAGGGGCTACCACCAGACCGCCATGTACGGCCCAGATCAGAATAAAACGGCTTTCATCATGCCGAGAGGCCTTTACTATTACCGAGTGCTGTCTTCCAACCTGAAGAATGCTTGAGCAACTTACCAACGGATGGTTACTAAAATGTTCGGGAAACAACTCAGTAATACGATGGAAGCCTACATAGACAACATGGTTGTAAGATGTATAGAAAGTGAGAACCACATGGCCAACCCGCAAGAAGTTTTCGAAATGCTCAAGAGGCATAGCCTGAGACTGAATGCTTCTAAGTTCGCATTCGGCGTCGCTTCGTTACTTAGTAACCCAACAGGGAATTGAGACCGATTCGAGCCAGATTACGGCAATCTAACAACTCAACCGGCCATCAACACTTAAGGAGGTACAAAAATTGACCAGAATGGCCGCTGCTCTCAACCAATTCATTAGTCGATCATCTGACAAGTGTTGAGATTCTGAGGAAGAACAATAGGAGGAACTTTCAATGGAATGAAGAGTGTGATGAAGCCCTTGTTCGGCTAAAGTAGTACCTTATCTCGGCACCACTTTTGACCAAGCCTAAAGCAGGGAAAAAACACTGTACTTGCATCTTGCAGTCCCGGGCTCGTGGCTCATGCCGTCAGGTAGGTCCTAGTTAGGCAAACTAATATGGGATACAGCCCGGTGTGTTAGGCGAGCAAGACACTGCTCACTGCTGAAACCAGGTACCATCCTTTAGAAAAGTTGACTTTACCACTTGCCACGGCAACTAGAAATTTGGCACCATACTTCAAAGCCACATTGTCACTGTTCTGATTGAGTACCCACTCACATCCTTAATTCATAAGGCCAACTTTCCAGGGAGGATATCGCAATGAGCCATAGAGTTGGCCAATTTCGACATCCGTTATAAGCCCCGAACGGCCATCAAGGCCCAAATCCTAGCTGATTTTGTAGCCAAATTCACACCTCGACCAGAAACTCGATTAGTCACCGAGAAAACAAATGATCCAATTATCGACCAGGGCAAGCCTTCACTTGCTTGGTCTTTGTTCAGTGGGGATATTTAGAAATTGTACGTTGATGGAGCTTTAAACAACCAAGGGGCCAGAGTAGGGTTTATTTTAATCTCTCCAACGGGGATTGTGCACGAACACTCCATTCGGATGGATTTTCACGCATCAAACAATGAAGCACAATATGAGGCCCTTCTGGCCGGACTCGGGACAACCGAAGAACTGGTTGTCCATAGCGCTTCCCATCTACTTGTTAATAAGATGTCAAGGGACTACGATACCATAGATGTGAGAATGGGAAAGTATGGGAGCAAGGCACGGGATCTGGTTGGTAAGTTCAAAGGAATCCAAACTAAACAAATAGCAAGGGAGCAAAATTCACATGTCGACGCGTTGGTTGGGGTGGCTTCAGCTACCAAAGCCGGTGGCTTCTGGACCATCTCGGTCGACACGTTGGCTCGGCCCTATATAGAAGAACTTCAATCATTAGAGGTGCTCATGGCAAAGCTCGGTCCAAGCTAGATGGACCCCATTGCGTCTTACTTAAAGGACGAGAAGCTTCTAGCTGACAAGAGAAAGGCTCACCAAATCGTGCACAAGTCGGCACGGTTTTGGGTCTCGCCAGATTCCAAACTGTACTGTCGGTCTTTCTCCAGGTCGTATATGTATTGTGTCCATCCAACCATGATAGAAAACATGATGTACGAGATTCATGCCAGTAGTTGTGGCTATTATTTAGGGAGACGTTCCTTAGCCCATAAAGCAATAACCCAGGAGTACTAGTGGCCAAAAATGTAGGAAGATGTGCAGAAGTGTTCAAGAGTGTGACTGCTGCCAAAGGTTCTCTCCCATCATTCGGCAACCGGCTGAAGAGTTATCACCCATCACCAACCCTTGGCCTTCCGCACAAAGGGAATAGTTGGCAAGATGCCGAAGGCAACTGGCGGATTCAAATTTCTTATCATAGCCACAAACTACTTCACAAAGTGGGTTGTAGCCGAGCCGTTGGTCACCATTGAGGGCAAGGATGTCAAAAGGTTTGCTTGGAAAAACGTAGTCTCCAGGTTGGGCATACCCTATGCTTTCATGTTGGACAACAGGACTCAGTTCATCGGCAACTTATACACCAACTTCTGCGCCGAACACAGGATCAAATTCTACAATTCTACTCTGTGTTAATACACAAGGAAATGGCCAAGCCGAAGTATCGAACAAGACATTGGTATCAGGAATCAAAAAGAAGTTAAATGTAGCAAAGGAAAAGGAGGCCGAAGAGCTGACAAGTGTACTATGGGCATATCATACCACACATCGCCAATCTACGGGGCAGACACCATTTGCTTTAGCGTTCGGCATGGAGGAAATCATCCCATTGGAAGCAGGGTTGCTAACTATCCGAACAAAGCACTTCAATCAGGAAAAGAACAATGAAGTCATAGCCAAGGATTTGGACTTGGCCGAGGGAAGACGCGATACAGCCAGAATCCGTCAAGCAGCTTATCAGTAGGAATTAGCAAAAAGATACAATCTTGGAGTTTGGCAGAGAACGCTTCAGTCGAACGACTTGGTACTCCGTAAAGTCGTGGGCAATAAGAACAAGAAAACTGATGAAAAACTTGGTCCGAACGTACAGAGTTACTAAGACGGCTAGTCACATAGCTTGGAAAAAGATGTTTACTTGTCATTTTCATAAGCTAACTCTTCCAGCCTCTTGTCCTTTCTGTTTATAAGCAAGTCGACACTGGGGCTTACAGGCTGGAAGACATGGAAGGAAAAGCAGCGATTCGACCATGGAACACAAACGACCTTGAGAAGTATTACCATTAGAAATTAGGAAGTATTACTATTAGAAATTTTCATTTTCGTAAGTTTTATTTCGTCCTTTTGTTTCGGACGAATTTTCATAAAGAGCGTTGGCTCTTCTAGTTATGACGCAATACAAGTTCAATTTCAATCTCATTTTATATTGCTTATCACGTTGGTGGAATGGCCGAACAAACAAATCACGTCCGAGGGGCCGGATCTACATTGCCAAAATAGATCTAGGTGGAATTAGCCAACTGAAAGTTGGTGGAAAAATCGAAACAATAACTTGTTGAGACTTGCCTCGGTGGTACATGCCGAATGTTTTTCGGTGGAATAATGAACTGAGTCTTTGTGTGATAACCTCTCTCAAATCCTTAGTGGGGGAAAAGAGAAGGAGAAAAACAACAGACCAATTAGAAAGCAAATAGATCATACGTGTCAGCATGAAGGCCGAAAAACACCATAAGCTGCAATGTTAAAAAGAAATTAGTATCAACATTTCAACAGATGGGCTGGCATTATCACACTGTTTGGCACTGACCCAAAAATGTGAGGAACAAAAGGCTTGAAAGGAAAAGAAAAGGCCAAGTCATGGCTTTGGATTATGGATGTCAGCAGGAGCATCAAATGGAGCAGGAGGAACTTGACTAGCGAACAAGTTGGTTGGTAAAGAAGGAGGATCGGTCAGTAGGGGAGAGTCAAATGAAAAATCAACAGTCTTCAAAGCATCAACCCATCCCTAACGGTAGATTACGTCCTTGGCCAACGCGACTCTTTCATATAGGCCTACTCGGCATGGTTGTACCCTTTGCTCCACAAGTCAACCTCCAACGTCTTCCTCTCCTTTCTTAGTTGCTCCACCTCTTTTAGTAGATAAGCATTGGCAGCTAACCTCGATCTTGGAGGTCAAAGAGTCCAAGTCCTTCCGGGACTTGGTCTCGTCCACCAATTCCTCAATATGCTCCTCTGTGGCAAGCTTGGCGACAAACTTCTTCATCAGCCTCATTGACTTAGAAAGCTGACGGTCTAGGGGCGACAAGGACTATGCGGTGTGGAGAAAGAAAAGACAAGAATCAGAACCAAAGGAGAATGGTATACTTACTGAAAGGGCAGATTTGAGAGTTGTTTGGTATAGGGGCTTCATCTCAGAAGGCTGAGATTCAACATCGCTCGATAGTAGGACCACGTGGGTTATGGCCCAAGCTGCCCCATAGTCCTCGACATGTTGCAGTCAAGAACAGGCCATTTTGCCGACCCTAGGCCTTGGTCTCCACAGGCGAGCGTCCTTTGGCTCCTCTGGTACACCAACCACTACTTTGGTTGATGCTGATTAGGAGGCAGCCGGCGTCTGTCCAACGGCACGTACTCCTCGTCGTCCTCCACTTGGGCCTTCTTCTTTGGCCGAGATGGGGGCCGCTGGAGTTGTCCGGAGGAGTCGTCATGGAGGGAGGCGAAAGCTCGATCGTATGAGTCAGAAGTCAGCTGGGCAACAATGCTCTTGGGGCGACGAGTCATGCCAACGAGATGCTCCATTTCAGTCTCTTTGCTATCTAGTGAACAAGGGGCAAGCCGTTTCAAATACTTTTTGAAACGACCACTGGTTTCGACCCCCTTCGCATGTCAATATTGCAGGATATGGGTGTAATAGGGGACAAAGTTGAGTAGGCTGGCGACCTCTCGGTAATTTGCCGTGATCTTAAACGATGCCCTGCATCTTGTCAGATCGAACTCGTCAGCAAAGGTTGGCACAACGTCAAAATATGCAAAATAGGGTGGCGAACATTAGAAACGAACGAACAAAACAGGAATATCAAAAGTACAACAAGGTACGGTCCAATGGTTACCTAACTTGCCCCTCGTGAGGAATATAATACTCTCTCTCTTCATCGGGGCCGAACTCAAAACTCTCCGCCACCGCAACAATGTCCTTGGCGTATTTATTAGAATCTAGTAAACCCAAGATCAATGGGTCGTATCTCGTTCGGCTCATGAGGTGATGTCGGCCAGATCTCGTGTTCTTGCTCACATGGTAGAAGCCGAACAAATCACAGAACTCGAAGTTGAGTTCAAAAAGTTCTACCAGTCAGATTACCGACATGATTGTACTAAAGAAGTTAACAGATATTTGGGTAGTGATAGCTTGTAGAAGAGTTGTCGGAGCCAAGTGTTAAGGGGGAACCGAACCCTCTCTTCAATAATTGCCATTACTGGTAGATGTATCCAGTCGGGCAGGGCTCAGGAACGTACCTGCCGACTCCAAGGCAAGATGTACGTCATCCGGCATGGAGTGATGGTTCTTGAAAGGCTGGACCAAGAACTCGGGGGTGAAGATGTGTCGTTACTTGTTCGAATTTTTCTTTAGCGCCATTAGAAATACCTAGCAAAGGTGTAGGTGTGTAAGGTTAGGAATACCGACATGGAAGACGGATGCCTAACATATCGGCAAAATGCCGAACTAAAAGTCAAGAAAACTAAGCCATAGAATGATCCACGGGGTAACGTTGCTGAAAAAGCATTTTGATGGGACGTGGTCGCCGGAAAATGGGTGTTGTGATGGTTATAAGGCCCAGAAGTTTGAAATCCACAATTGAGCATCAAAACAAAACAGTTGGATGTAAAAAGAGAATGAAGGATGGTCCAATTACCTAGATTCAAGGATAAAACCGTCTGCAGAGCCTCGCGTGGTAGGATCTTAAAGGAAGGGTAATTAATGCGCCTGAGACAGCGCATGCAAAGCGAAGCATCGCTCTGACACTTGACCAATTAGAGATCGCCGTGTATCAACATGTTGCAACTTTATCAGTTTAGCGCATGCGTCAACCAACTGCTAGCCAAGTCGACCATTGGTTGAGAAGGCTATTGTAGTGGACCGAACTGTCAAATCAACCCGACAAGAAGACCATGGGACGAATTATGGGTTAGGCCCAGGATGATCTGAACCGTGTCAGCAGCGTGGGATTTCAGCCGACATATTGCCTAGCGGTCCACATGGCTTCGGCACCTGAGTTGTGGGTTGTGTCGGTAATGTGGGGGCTACGGCCAAAATATTGCCAAGCGGGCCAAGCAAAGGCCGACCGAAGACTAACGGGGCTACTGTAGATTTTTTTTTTTGTAATTTGCCCCTCAAAACAATTTCTCTTTCTCCTTAGACAAGACAAAATAGAAAAAGAAGAAAAAGGTCTTACGACTAACTTTGCCCTTTCTAAAATTATTTTCTTCCCTTAACCCATTTATTAACATATTATTTATATTACTTTCAATCATCTTAAGAATTCCAATTTCCCTATTGAAAGCAAAACCAAGTAAACTTTTTCGAATTTTGAGATGATGGTCTCACTTACTCTTCCTTTTAGCAGATCCAATATTTGACCCAATTTTCTTGGTTGAAACACCCATTAATAACATAATAAATAAGCTTAAAAAACCTGTCGCAGTCCCCTTTTTAGTCTCAAAATCTCATTTTCCAGTCTCAATTTATGCGTAATTATCCCAAAAAAATTAATTTTGAATTTTTTTTTTTTAAATATGGTAACCCGAGATTCGGTATTGGGCCGGTATTGGGGGGACCGACAGGTATTGACCGGACCGCCCATACTTGATTCTTGACACCACTGATCATAAATATATAATTCGAAATATGCCCCAAGAACCAAACCATTTTTGGATTGAAATATTAGTCATCTTTCTAGGTGTTGAAGAGATTTTCTGTATCTTTGTGAAATGAATGCGTAGACAGGCTCTCAATTTTCTGTATATTGGGCCGGTATTGGGGGGACTGACCGGTATTGACCGGACCGCACATACTTGATTCTTGACACCACTGATCATAAATATATGATACGAAATCTGCCCCAGGAACCAAACCATTTTTGGATTGAAATATTAGTCATCTGACTCATCTTTCTAGGTGCTAAAGAGATTTTCTGTATCTTTGCGAAATGAATGCGTAGACAGGCTCTCAATTTCCAACGGTAATCACGTAAATGAATCATAGTCTATGTAAAGATGGGAAACAGGAAAAAAAAAAAAGCGAAGTGGACTTACTTGGGCTCCCTGTCGCCATATGCAAGTAGCATTAGCGTTCCATCTTTGAAGTGAACAAAATCTAAAGTAACCAGAAGCATTCTCTCAACGCCAGATGTCTGTGTGTCATATTGGCTCAATGTATCCAATTTAACATTTTTGCATGATCTATTATATAGTATATTTCATATTGCATGCAAAGCTCTGTTTTCCCCTTTTTAGGTAATTTGAGCTACAACAGTACCTAAGTATTCTTGTGGAGTTCCGAGGCCCGTAAGTGAGTTGAAGAGTCGTTGGAGGCCCAAGGATAGAAGCTTGTAATGAGAGAATGAAGGTCAAAAGAATAAAGCGTGAAGGTTACACCAAAATTACAGAAAAAGTCACTCTCTCAAAAGAATAAAGCTCAAATTGGATGGTTATAGGGCCACTATTCAAACGTGAACAATGCCTAGAAGTTTGAAATCCACAATTGAGCATCAAAACAAAACAACTGGATGTAAAAAGAGAATGAAGGATGGTCGAATTACCTAGATTCAAGGATAAAACCGTCAGCAGAACCTCGCTGGCAGGATCTTAAAGGAAGGGTAATTAATGCGCCTGAGACAGCGAGTGCAAAGGAAGCGCCGCTCTTACACTTGACCAATTAGAGACTGCCGCGTATCAAAATGTTGCTTCTAATCGCCGCGTATCAACATGTTGCAGCTTTATCAATTCATCGCATGCATCAACCAACTGCCAACCAAGTCGACCATTGGTTGAGGGGCTATTGTAGTGGACCGAACTGTCAAATCAACCCGACAAGAAGACCACGGGACGAATTATGGGGTAGGCCCAGGATGATCTAAACCGTGTCAGCAACGTGGGGTTATGGCCAACATATTGCCTAGCGCGCTACATGGGTTTGGCACCTGAGTTGTGGGTTGTGTCGGTAACGTGGGGGCTCCGGCCGAAATATTGCCGAGCAGTCCAAGTAAAGGCCGAACGAAGACTGAGAACTCTGTAGATTTTTTTTTTTTTTTTGGTAATTGGCCCCTCAAAACAATTTCTCTTTCTCCTTGGACAAGACAAAATAGAAAAAGAAGAAGAAAAAGGTCTCACAACTAACTTTGCCCTTTCTAAAATTATTTTCTTTCCTTAACCCATTCATCAACATATTATTTACATTACTTTTCAATCATTTTAAGAATTCCAATTTCCATATTGAAAGCAAACCAAGTAAACTTTTTCGAATTTTGAGATGATGGTCTCACTTACTCTTCCTTTTAGCAGATCCAATATTTGACCCAATTTTCTTGGTTGAAACCCATTAATAACATACTAAATAAGCTTAAAAAACCTGCCGCGGTCCCCATTTTAGTCTCAAAATCTCACTCAATTTATGCGTAATTATCCCAAAAAATCAATTTTGAATTTTTTTTTTAGAAGTACGGTAACCCGAGATTCGGTATTGGGCAAACAGACCGATATTGACCGGACCGCCCACACTTGATTCTTGAGACCACTGATCATAAATATGAAATCTGCCCCAGGAACCAAACCATTTTTGGATTGAAATATTAGTCGTCTTTCTAGGTGCTGAAGAGATTTTCAGTATCTTTGCGAAATGAATGTGTAGACAGGCTCTCAATTTCTAATGGTAATCACGTAAGAGAATCATAGTCTATGTAAAGACGGGAAACAAAATAAATAAATAAATAAGAACTGGACTTACTTGGGCTCCCTGTCGCCGTATGCAAGTAGCATTAGCGTTCCATCTTTGAAATGAACAGAATCTAAAGTAACCGGAAGCATTCTCTCAATGCCAGATGTCTGTGTGTCATCTACCCCCTCAGCAAGTTCCGCAATGATATCTTCAACCTTCAGACCCACATCTAACTTCAGCTTTTGAACAGGACCAGCAATATTTTTTGACCATAGCTCTCTCAGGTCATTACTTAAAGAAGGTAAATCTAACTTCAGGCTTGAGGGCCAAAGTTTGATTGAATAGTGCATTGCAAGCGAAGGCTCAAACTTTCTGGAAGTTGAATCCCGAGATCCATGGCGCCCTTGAATGTCTGAAATTTTGTCAAGAGTTCCCATCACGTGGTCTTCCAATCTACTTGAGCCATCAACTCCTGAACTTCCACCTTGTACCTCGCAACCATTGGTTCTTTCTGACACTGCGACACCAGTAATCGGTGAAAATTGGTCAATGGAATATCTAGCTCCAAGCAGTCTATATCTACAGTTAAAGAAAATGGATCGCGAAAAAAACTGAAACGGTTAATATGATTGTGAGACTGTTTTATTTGGGGAAAAGGCTGGATGGATACCTGAATTTTCTTCATAATCAGGATCAATTTTCGATTTGTTCCCGATTTGTAAGATTGCTCCATTAGTTGAATAATCACCAGCTTCTTCAACTGTTCCATGCTCTGAATTCCTGTTTCCTCCAAATTTAACTGTCCCATTCTGATAATCAGACGTTATACGGTTTTCAAAACTACTACTGACAGAAGGGCGGACGCAAGTATCACCCTCACTTTTCACCACAGGAGTCTCCATATTCATAACATCAGAAGCTCCAAATGACTGATAAGGATCACCAAACCTCCCACTTGGTAGAAAATGGAAATATCTACGAGCTGCTGCTGCACTGCCCTCGAGAATTCTTCTTTTGGCTGTTATACCAGTGGCAGCTATATCTTGCCCATTAGCTTTCCTCTTGAATTTATGCCTTACAGGCCCTAATAAAAGTCTAGACCAGAATTTAACCCCTGAATCAGGAATTTTTACCCCAAATGCTTTCTCTAAGTCTGCATGTTTCAAATCATACTCAACACCTGCATCCATGCAGTGATGATCTTGCCAGTGCAGTCGCTCGTCCATGCAAAAAAATGAATCAGTGCCATTTGGCACATTAACCTCAGATGTATGAGATCCTTTCTCTGACATAACGTAACCCATATCTGCAGCTTCCCTAGCTGCATCATCTCTTTCTTTATCAAAAACAACGGCTAATTGCTCTCTAGCAATCCTCCTTATTTTTGTACGATTATCGATTCCTTCTTCAGTTGATAAGTGCCTCTGTAGACTACCTTCTTCAGTAAAGGGTATTCCTAACCAGGTATAATTCTTCTTCTGCACAACCAGCAAACTCGGATTCGACAAAACTGCATCGACCACAATCTTTCCCCTCTTCAAACTCGCAAAAGGTAGAACACGTAATTTTACAGTGGGGATCTCACCACAAGAAAACTCTTCATTATGAGGCCCAATTGAACAAGACTCCAAGGTAATGCTCAAAGGTGAAATTCCACGAACCTTGCCAAAATCAAGATCACGCTGAATATACTCACTCAGTACTGAACAAACAGAAGGTAAAAGCTGGGACTCAACATAAGTCTTGGCTTTTGCCTTTCCATACCATACCAATAGGCACACACCAGACATCACGGCAAAAAAAAAGGAGCACCGGATCAAAAGTAACCCTTCTTCCCACAATGCATAAAGAGACCGGACCAGAGCCTTGTCCCCAGAAAAGGGGTCCGTTACACGTTTAACAATCAAACTGCCCCTCCGACCTAGGTTCTTCCATAACAGGTCTACATTTCTTCCACAAAAATGAGAAAACCTTATTCCCTCACAAAACCAATGATTTTTCTTTGCATATGTAATCTGGTGGAAAGCCCTTTTGGGTGATTTTACCTTGTCCCGATAAACTAAATTTGCCTTGTTCCCTCCGTTTACAGAGCATTGAAATGGAAAACCTATAAATGGGCTATGTAGTCTTGTGCTCATTATCTCCCCCTTCATACACGATAACCCAATTCAGATCTCATTTTGTGGGGACCAAGAACCAGCTCTCAGTCCCCTAAGGAATTCAGAATATTAGCCAGTGCCCAAACAGTCGCTACCTGAGCAAGAATATGAAACAAAGTATCCCCTTTTATCAGCACACGAGAAAATCAACAGTCGCCAGTATTATTCATAAGTATCTTCAGCCCTTACTCAAACCTTCGCCCACGCTCCGCCAAAAAAAAATGGTTGAACTTTCAAACACTCCATATAGATTTGTGCAAAGCAATAAGAAGATGAATTTTTAACCATTTTGAAGGCCTATTAAGTGATTTTCATTTACCACTATCTCATTAACGAAGCTTTTATTCAAATGTTATGCTTACAGTTGGGTTCAGGGCCGGCCCTGAATAGAAGCCGAGAAAGTCACCAATTCAGACCCCCCAAAAAATGGTAACAAGAAGCGCACCCAAGTGTACTCCTGCATATGCGTTAAATTAATTCACCCCTGGAGTGTGGATCGGACATCCTAATACTCCTCTTAGGCGCGTTGGTTTTCTTGAACACAAACGTATCACGTTAAGCATCTAAATTATACACAAAAGCAAAAGCAAACAGATAGAGAGCGGGAGAGAGAGAGGGGGACGAACAAACAAAAACAAAAAAAACAGCAAACAGACCTGTTCGATTTAAGATTGTGAGCTGATTCTGATTCTGGTCGCCTAGAAATTGGATATATCTTCCAACTATTACAAAGAAATCCCTACAATTTGATCCCTCACACAGATTTCTTCTTTTAATTGCACTTTTTTTAATTCAGAGCGGGAACGAACAACAGTATCCGAAGGTGAACTTCAATTAAACCTAATTAGAATTTTTATCATGATTGTAATTTTTTATTAGTATGTATGTGATTTCATCGGTGTTAATAAAAGGTCACTGGGTAAGTAGTGGTTTTAGTCTCAGATTCCGATTATGAATTAGTCACTCGATGCAATGTCGTAAATTTAGATTTGGGTAATCTCATCAGTTGCAGTTTATGAACTCGATACCGGGGTTAAAGTATTTTAGTGCAAATTTGTAAATTACTCTCGATTCAAATCCAGGAATGTACTGATTCGAGTCCGGAGTGAGTTAGGTTGTATTAGTCACATGAGATGCATGTGTTATTGTGAGTAGTAGGGGCTATTGATTTACTTGCTAATGGAATTCTCTTTGTATAAATTAAATCATGGAGTATATGTTTTAATGCAAAATATTTTAGATTGCTCTAATTTTATATTTATCATGTATTATATACGACTTATTTTTTGTTGTTAATCTATTTTACAAGAAATGATGTTGAACCTAGGGAATAGAGGTCAAGAGGCTGAAGAGTAGTACAGTTTTAATCTCCCATTAAATTAAATTTGAAATTATTTGGGCAATATGGACCCTTTTTAAATTGTTTAATTTATAAATGGTGTGTCAGATTCAATAGATTCTTTTTAGTTTGTTTATTTTTTGGGTATCGTGGATATTTTATTTGTTACTCATTTATGTCTCAGAGTTGGGGTGTGACAAAAACAATCTAAGAAACGCAAACAAACTTCTTACGCTATCTTCAAAGCGAAGAACGAAAGTAAAAAAAAAAATTGAGACTTGAAAGCTTGAAGAAATCTCAATTCTACCTTCCAATCTACGAACGTTTGATAAAGTAAAACAAAATATGAAAGATACTGAGTAGAATGCTAAGATAATGTCTAAGACATGCACCAATACTCTGTTTTAATAGGGGAAATAAAACCTAAAAATAATATAAACCATTGGAAACTAGAAAACGAAATTACCGATACAAGTTCTACCGGTAGAAGAAAACTTCATACTGGTAGAAAGTGCTATTGTATGATTTTTGCATATGATTTTGCCAATAGAACAAAAATCTCTAGAGAATGACTTTTTCCGCAATTTTGGTATAATCTTCAGGCTTTCTTCTTTTGACCTTCATTCTCCCATTCCAAGCTTCCATCCTTGGACTTCCAACGACTATTCAACTCACTTACGGGCTTTGGGACTCCACGAGAATACTCAGGTACTCCTGTAGCTCAAATTACCTAAAAACGAAAGAACAAAGCTTTGCATGCAATATGAAATATACTATAGAATAGAATAGATCATGCAAAAATGTTAAATTGGTCCATATATATATATGCAATATAATGTGGTCAACTCACTTCAAGGGCCTTGTTCGCCATATATATGGATTCTTCTGGTAGTTAGTCATACTTTTCATCTACTTCATCATCATCTTCATTAAAATATCTTCTTCACTTTTACTTTCTTGCAATATTCAAAATGAAATTATGAGTGCAGGCTAATATTTTAAAACCATTTAACAAATTTGTTTCACCACCCATTCCATTAATACCACGTGGTTAAATATTAGATCATGTGGCAATCATACATCGTCTGGCACACCCTTAAACCATAATCCCATGAAGTGTCAAAAATACCCAAATGGATCTTGTAGCACATCATCTGACACATGCCAAAACCATTCCATGCAGTGACAGAATGCCCAAATAATTTGGAGTGAACAAAACCTAATTTCACCATCTATTGCCCTCAGAATCCCAAAACAATAAATCAAAACAAAGCATGACGATTGTATGAATAGTTGTAACAACCTGAAAAAATGTATTTAATCGAAATATTATTTCTGTTGTTGTTTAAGTATGACAATTTATTCATAAAAATTAGTAATATGATTATGGAGTGTGTGCGTGCCCGCGCATGCGTGCATGCGTATATGCATAGACACATATATATAACCTCTAAATTAGTTTTTCCTAGCTAATCAATTTTTTGTAAACCTAACTAAATCAAGATTGGCCACACAATGAGGACCATGGGGCGCCCCATCCCAAATCCTCTATCCTAACTACCCATTCTCCTTCCTACGACGTTGTTTTAGTTTTTTACACGATATATGTAAGAAACTTGTTTTGACATGTTTTGATAGGATTTGTAATTATTGATTTTGTCTTACAGCATCCCTTGAACTTGTTTAGTATCAAATGTTATATATTTCATGTTTAACTATTGCTAAAAGTAAAAAATAGTTTTTATGTAATTGTTCAAAATGGAAATAGATTGTTGGTAGTATTTTATGAACAAGACGATCGAGCATGTTAATTAAGCTTGTTGGCATGATAGAACTATTTTTAAATAATGATTTGATAGTTATCTTCTTCTTTTTTTAATGGAGTACTTCTAATTCGATGGTTGATTAAATAGTCTGCTTTCACTTTATAGTTAGTCAAACATATATTTAATTTATCTTGGCTCCCATGTTATGATAACTCAGACGGAATTTAGAGTCACAAGTTTGATTATGGGAAAAAAAATTGATAGATTAGTACAAATTAATGAGAACAATGTTGAATGTTGAGTGTAATTAGTGGGGCCTGGAGGTTTTTGACTTTCCAAACCTTAAGTGTGACATGGTAGGAATCAAACTTGGTGAATAGGTTTGGGAATAAGGGCAGATATGAACTATAGGTGCATCTCAAAGAATTGGGTGTTCTGCAGGAGTTTGCTCAATTTCTAATCGGGTCGCGAATGAATTTGACCTAAGTATAAAAGTTAAATGTTTTCATGTGTTTTCATCCATTTTATTTAACAAATTGAAAAATCGAGACGTTACAAACATTGAACAACGTATAATCGAAGTGTATACTAGATGCATAAACTCCATTTTATGTACAATGCTAATTACAAGGCACAATTCTACTACATGCATCTGTGAGGTAGCATCGTGTGCGGTCCCCACTTACTACGTACTAAGCCACTCGAGCTCAAGTTTTTTTGGCCAGTAAGGTGTGGGTTATTACACCCTATAAATTTTGATAATATCATGTTAGATTGCTAGAAAAAGTGAGACAAATAACACATTAAAGTACAATAGAAGATAATGTGTAAACAATATCTATCAACTACAACCCATTTATTTATAAAATGTCATATTAGATTGCTACCAAGTCTGGTTCAAATAACCCATAAAAGTCCAACAAAAGATAATTTGTTAACATCACATATCTATTCCCTTATCATAAAAAGACCAAAGTGCTATTACGACCTAATTGCATTGGGAAACCACTTGTCGACAATGAAGTGTTCGAAGAAAGAATGAAAGCATTGATACACTATACAGACCTCTACAGGCAGTTGCTTCGCCTTTTCTTCGTCAAATTCTGACACACCCCAATAAACAGAGGCAAAGCAGTGGTAGAGTAATAGTCATCATCATCGACATCTATTGCACAATTTCCCAATTAGTGGCGATAGGGCCTAGAAAAACTACGGCTTCTTCCGCTCTTTCATGCAGGATTTTGTAGTCCCCTTACCACTCTTTGAAAACTCATCAAATTTCTTCTCCTTCCTAAGAATCTCGAGTGCTGCAAAAAAATGTTGGCATTCTTTATTGTCAAAGACTCTTTGTATCTCTTATTAAAACCTCTCGTCGTTGGTATTCTTTATTGTCAAAGACTCTATTTCCTTAGATAAACCAAAGAATTTCTTCCAAATCGATAAGAATTTCAAATACATAAATGCAGATTCAAAATCAAATAAGAAATCCTTTTGGTAAATGTATGTGCACTAATAACATCTCATAGATATTTAAACTCAAGAATCAATTTGATAATGACCTATACTAGAATAATAACGTGACACGAAAAGTTCAATGATCTAAAAAGATAAATCAAATTGAAATACCCCTTTTTAAGAAAACACTGACAAATATTTTATCGAATTGAAAGCAATATTACACATATTTTTCACCCTATAAACTGCATCACTTCTCACATAGCGCACAACACATCAATGGACAACCTTCCTTACAAGTTGCCCTAACCCTTTTCCTATCACTCTTTAGAAACCTAATTTCCTTCCCTCAGTTGATAGAATACTCATTTACAGCATCCCTAAATAGAGTACAAGTCTTAAACTCCATCTCAACCTTGAAAACAGGATTGTGCATATCAGTTTTCTCATTGAATACTGGATACACTTTCATATTCTTATTAGAAGCCCTTCTTCATCTGAGGAGCTAGAAAGGCCTACAAAATCATTATGTTTGTCAATTCATCAACTACTGCAACATTGTAATGTTTCAATTGCCGGCAAGGTTAATTGTAAAACCATTTTCAAAATTGAATTAACTATTTAAACCATTAACTAAAAAGACAATGAATTCTCTAAAAAGATCATATTAACTTAAGGAACTAAATAGAGAAATGGTATTGTAGGAAAGTCACAAAAAGGCCCCCACAGAAATTTAGCTTGTGTGATAATTGTTTATTGAAACTAACTATTACAGAGCATTCCAGTGGTAAGGAATCCACAACTCGTTGAAGTCTTCACCGTGATTTCTAGATTTTGTTGCTCTAATACACCTCATCCTTCTCCTGATCCACCATACTGGGTGTACTATGCTAGAACAATAATAGCACTATGAGTTGTGACACTCAAAATAAAATACCACAAAGCCAACACAAAAATATAGCAAAGACGGGTTGATTGCATCAATAAAGGGAAAACATCTGGTTATTACTAGCCTTTAACTTAAGTGAATCTAGAATCTCATCCTTGAGAATCCAACTTACCCTTAGACTCTGGAGTAAGGACCTTAGTTCAGATTGATCAGTCCTTTCCTACAATAGGCTCTTGATGAATTCAGATCTAAGTGATATACCCATTAAGAGTTATCCTTGACCTTGTAAGGATAACTCAAGTCAATTCCCACCTCATCATATCTAGGGTCTATAACGAGCATGGTGTATCAAATCTAACCCAACAAATCCTAACTTCTTCATGTTCAATTGAAGACCGTATCGAACACCAATCGTCGTCCTCCGTGATCCTTTGCCCATCCTGCATTGTCATTAGGTACAAAAGATCCTAAAGTCACTCTTAACCATTTTCCACCACCTTCTAGTTGGCGACCTTTCAATACAGAAAATAAATAGGTCAACCTCATCTAATTGAATTACCATAGTTGGGCCACCCAAACCAATTATCAATCTATTAAGCTTAGTGGTCCCTAGGTGTGAACTTAATTACAACGACCACTCGATCAACCTACCACCTTATATGAGTTAAGCGCCATTTGCACAAACCAATGTTCCTAATGTCCTGATACTAGGAGCATCTGACATTATAATAGCATAATGATAAGCATACGACAGTAAATCGAACATCCATAATATAGTATAATTGCCTCATAATAGTCCTATCGCAATATAACAATGTGTGATGATATTAAGCAATAGGACACAAAAATATCTTTAAAATCATTAATCAACATAACATGTTCTTGAACGAGCTTGCCTGCTCTCATGATATCTCATGGGAATTCGTGGACATGTTAACAATACTAGGTGTAGTCATATTCTTTGTAAAACAAGTGTAGAACATTAGTTGATGCTTTAACAGATGGTGCAAAAGTTGACGGTTTTACAAAATGGGACTACCAACATTATCAGTCGTCTGAAGTGATGACTGGTTGATCAGAGCTATCACTCATCGTCTGCTCTCCAACCGGTCGTCGACCTCTCGGCCTACCGATCAATCGTTAGTGTTTTCTAATTTTTTGACAGTCAGCCATTACTTGTAGATTTGAATTTCTATACCGAATAATTAACATAGAAATACACAACTAAGAGTTAGGTAGTAAGTTCCTACCTCCAATGCGGAGTTTCGAAGCTGTTCAAGAAGCATTTAAGATCTTCCTCCTCCTCCTCCTCCTCACAAAAATAAATCTCTCTCTCTCTCTCTCTAGTTTCTCTCTGAATGAAAAAGGAAGGTTGAAGCTGGGTTTAATAGACATGGAGAAGAGGCGAGAACACAATTAATGAGGATGGAGTGTAAAATTGCAATGATTGGAGAAAGGGATGTATGTTAAAGGTTCAAGGTATGGAGATTTGTCATTGGAGGGATGATTTTACGTTGGGGAATGAATTGCTAAGGGGCATGTACAAAGAGTACTATCATGTGCTTCTCACACCACAAGATCATACGTACACTTCCGATAATACCCACACGATCAAAATGATTAAACTAACATTGATTTAATTAAATGATAAATAACTAAATGCAAAACAATTATTATCAAGTGCAATTATATGTTTTAAAATCATGTTAGCGTTATTACAAGCATAGACATCCGGGGCAACACTTATGTCTACTAAACTACTGAACTCGACAACTTTGACAACATTTTCGTCAAACTCTCATGATCAATAGTTAACCCATAATCACTATCATAGAAAACTTATCAGAGGTGTCAAAAGCTAGGTCATAACCATCACTATCCTCCTCTTTATTTGCATGGAGATCCACAATATTAGTACTAGCTACAGACTGGGCCTTACCCTTGTTGGATCATGGGATCTTTGCATTACTAGCTTGGAAATGTGCCTTAGAATTCTTGAATGTTCCCATGGTTTTGGGCCCAGGAGCAATCTTGGGGTTTTTATTTATTGGCTTGCACACTTGCCTCTCTAGGTCAACCAACTTGGCTCTCTTGGAAATTATGGGTTGAGTAGGTTGCACTATTTGGCTCTCTTGGATCCCCACATACACTTCAACATCTTTATCCATAACACTATACAACTAAACCACTCTATTTGCCTTCAACCAAGAACTCAAGCCATTGCATATGGGTATGATATTAATAAAATAAATTCCCCACCAAATTTAGTATAGTAGTCAATAACAGTAAATTTTCCACCCAATGCATAAACGACATTGCACATTTCTTTTATATCTCAACACTATCACCATAATCCACGCAGGATGCATTACCCTATATATTCTTTTGGAGATGTAAACCTTAACTTACTCCCATAATATAGTTGTACTGTTAAGTGACTAGAGATATGATTATTATTCATATGTAAGATACAACACAATATTATAATCCAGTACTATGACTAAATATAATTAGGATCATAAGCAATACATTAACTATCTTTATCAAACAAACAAAGAATTTTATAACAAAACACACAATCATACAAAAAGTGTGAAGGTCATGCACACATTTTAAGGAGGTGCTCTGTGTGCATACAACATAACAAGTGTAAAAGGAAAAACACAAGGATAATGAATAACAAAAAAACCATAATGGAGGGGTCCGTCATTGTTCTCTCTGATCAAATGTCACACATCGACTCCGATTACCTTTAGCTTCTTTCAATTGCCTCCAAATGTGGATGGAAATTAGCTCAAATAAATGGTTTGATCTGATTAGGATTTTGCGTGATGAGTCCAGACAAAAACCTCAAAACTCTTTCCCTCGGTAAGAACCCTAATTTCCAACTTCATTGATCTAAGCCCAATAGCTATAGGCGCCAACTTTCCCTCCAAGATGCCACCTAATGTCCACATTGCATCCACATTTCCTTCCACTTTGTCACTTGTTAGCCTTAGCACACGCACCATTTTCTTTTGGATGGAGGTTAATGGCAGAGGTTAAATTAATGAGTTGTTGAAGTATTTAGGTGTTTAAATGATCATCTTTATACTTTAGGGGTGTAAGACTGCTTTTGATAAAAGTTCAAGAATTATTTTGAAATTTTCCTTCAAAACAAGTGAAATACTAAACAAGATTAAATCAATGGTTTCGTATCAAGAATTAATTGTTCATTAAATTATTTCAAATAATAGCTCTAATAAATATATTTTAATCAAGCTCTAACAATATTTACATCACTCTAAAAAGAAATGCAAAAAAGACTGACGATGAAATAAAATTTCAGACCTCACCGCTAGAGATCACAAGAAACTTAACAATCAATTACAGAAAAATAATAAATTCATTGGCTAGTAAATTTATCAAAACTTCTAAATTCATTAATCCAATTGCTTTAGCATATATGTAGAATCTAAATTTGTATAAATTTCTCAATATTCAAAACTTTATCGAATTGAAAATTTTATAAAAAAAAAAAAGTTATAGAATAAGTTCACTAAAAATTATAGATTTTCCATCACACAAAAAGTTATTGTGATAATTTTATAAAACCCGAAAAAATGTACAAGATTTGAGTTTTTGTAATTGAATAATGGCTTTTTGGGTCGAGATTTTTTCTTGTCAGTCTATGGCCTTTGTTGAAAAGGAGCTCTATGTATGGATGATTACAAAATAAAGTAGCTTCAATATGTTTTAAGAAAAAGTACAAAAAAAAATTACATTCATAAACATAATTTTATTGTGATAATTTTATAAAATCCGAAAAAAATGTACGAGCCAAGAATATGCACAATTTGGTCGCCCAAGCCGTATTTATGATGTAATTAACTATCATGTAACTAATCAGAACATTTTCATTTAAGAACAAGAACAATGCTACTAACACATCACGTTGTACATCAAATTATATATCATGTCTGTGTTACATTCACTAATTTGAACACATATCAACATATCAAAATTCATTGGACGTACTTTTACATTTTGTCTTATAATTCATTCAGAGGCTATGCTATATGCCTTAGCCATGAATGGCTCAAGTATGTTGACCAAGCTTCAACTAGCAACACTTCTTTTCAGCAAGAAGAAATATTGCATATGTATCAATTCAACATGAACATTGTCTTAAAATTTGTCACTAGTGAAATAAGCTGATAAAAATACATTCATATCGTACATAGTACAAAAGGCAAACTGTGCACAAACTTCATACACGCGGAAAAATATAACTGGAAGAAGAGAATTAGAAAGAATATAACTGGTTTATCACCAGTAAAATTCCATGATCACCATCACCCTATGGTCGTTCATGTTACTATTAGCTATGCCACAAAAAATAGGAAAATCATGAGGAAGAACATCAATACAAAGAATATTTTGATCATCAGCCACCTATTAGAGGATATGCTGTTAAGATATTTAAGCAAAGCTCCTTGCGCCCCCTCAACATTTGCCAATGTGTCATCCATGTTTTCGTCAATCCTGCCAGAGATACATAGTCCAGATTTTAAGTCCAACTTCAAATGAGTTGTACAAAAGACCTAAAGATTGACAACCTAGATCATGAACTGGTGCAATTCAAATATTAAGCACCCGAAAAGAGGACTTGCACATCAAACTGGTAAGTGTCAAAAAATATTGTGACAGTTCACACCACAAACATACTATTTCGGTTGTGATGTTCGAATACAATCGAGTCTTCCAAAAAATCTGAAGATTGACAAAAGTGATCATGAAGAAAGAACTGCAAGTCAAGCGCAATCACAGAGTTGGCGAACATAAAAAGGTGAGTATTTAAAATTTTAAGTTTGTACAATGCTTTATCCAAGGGGACGTCAACATGGAATAGCCAAGGACAAAAGGCCCAACCCAAGCACCATCTCCAAAAGAGCCCTTGTTTAAAGGAAATTGCAGATAGCTGACCACCACCCAATCGGAGGAGGTTAACCTCAATTTACGCGTAATGTGTATACAAGTTTGTGAAAAGTCCACTGATCTATACAATAGCCTTCAAGAATGTGAAATGTGCATTGAAATACTAACTATTTTTGCCTTATCACAACCCTGTGAGCAGTGGTTAGCCAGACCCATACATTTTTTACTCATGGAAGCCCTATACCAGTGACGGTGGATGGAGCAACAAAATCCCTTGCCTTTATTTTAGATTCAACTATCATCATCTTGATTGCTCTTCCACCCAAAGAATTCAGTTAAAGTGTCTTTTGCTACCTAACAAAACTCTAAATGAAACCAAAACTAAATGAAAAAAGTTACGCAAGGTTTTCTCCGGCTGCTAAGAAGACAATTAAAGACTGATTACATCAGATAATGCCATCGAGCTGGTTCAACTCAATTCTCTCCGACCAAGCCGAACTATTTCACATTCCACATAATTCCTCAAATAAGGACATCAGGAAAGTTATACGGATGCTAGACTCATCTTAATAAGCTGCAATAGTCTAACTGTCCCATATGTCAGCACGAGTATAACTTCCATGGGAACCTCACATTGAATAGTCTCAGAGGATAATCCTATACAAACTCATGATAAACAGTCAGTTCTCCAATAACACAAGTCAGATCCTAAAAGTCTAGCTAAACAAAAGTATTTTTAGAAACTAGCTAAACCAAATGGTATGTAGATTTTCAGCGTAGTCCCAACAACCTGGGCAGCACAAGGCCCAGGCAAACCGGTCTATATGTTGGCAGGTACTCAAGATCAGGCATATAGCACCCACAAAATAACTAAATGAAGACAGTTTTTAACTTTTTACAACTTGTACACACCACTGCACCCAAAATAAAGAATTCATGGTGCAATATGAAAAACCTATCATGTCCATGTGTTCTTCGATAAGAATTAGAAGAACTCGACACTCATGCACAATACCCCCACGACAACCTATACCCGAGTTCATGCACCATAGAAAAAAACAATGTCAAAGTCATCATCCAAATGGTACTCCAATGACATTGCTTCTAAGCACTCTTCAGTTTATGCACTGAAAACTACTTTGTTAGATCAATAATCTATATTCCACTGAGGCTCTTCCCCTGAGCCAAAGAAACGAAAAGTTTCCAGGTTACAGATGCACAAGTCACACGAGTAAAATAAAAAAACCAGGATTGTAGGTCCCAGAAATAAAAGGGCACACACACATGTGTATATACATATGTACATGTGTGTGTGTGTGTATATATATGTACACACACACACACACACACACACACACACACATATATATATATATATAGATATATGTATGTATATCGTGAGGTGGGGGGATGGGAAGACTTAAACCCTGCATAACTGGCAGAGATCCACTCAAATCTAACAATCAGCAAAGGACAGAAACACAGGCATTGTGCCAACAAAAGATAGCAGAATGTACAGGAGACTGTTAAGTACCTAGAAGTTCTTGTTTGAAGAATGTTATCAACCCCATTGCTTATTGGCAGTGAAGGAATGCAACATTCAGGGAAATTAACGGTTCTGAGTAGCGAGTTTAAATTATGTTCAGCGGTATAAGGTATTGGAGAGATTAAGTCTGTCCCGAGAGTCAAATAGCAACAGGGAGAGAAAGGATAGAGGAGAGCTTTGGATCTCCATCATCAAAGGAGAAGGTGGCCGTATAGTGATGGATGACTGCTGAAATCAGAGAAAATGGGGCTTGTGTCTACATGGAAGTGGCAACCAAATGGTGAAATCAGTTCAAAGTGGTGGTTGAAGGTGGTCAGAGAAATATGTTTTAGCTCAGACTCCCGGATTTTTTCTCACATTTTCCTCCCACTACCCACACAATAACAAAAAAACTTGCACGTGCTTTTCCATCTACGAGAAGAGGCTGACCAAATGTGAGGGGCTTGATGAGGATATAAAGAATAGAGCTATCACCTAGGAAGCACGGATACTCATACAGGGCACGGATACGGCGATACGGCAAAACATAAAAAAATAGGATACGGCTATGTCGGTGATACAACTATAAAAATTAATTTTTTTAAATTATCGGTTATGACTATGCACAAAAGGGAGCCAAAAGAAATAGAAGAATAGTTGAATTGCTAATAACATTATACCAAGTATTTAGCACAAGTCAATTTCCAAAAGTCATCCAAAATAGAAAGAAAACGACCAAAAAATATTACAAAACATTCAATACATGCCAAAAGTCTAAACCAAGAATTGATAATTTCTACTATTTTCTATTCATATCAAGAAAAAGAATACCAACTTAAGTATATTGGCACCCTCAAGTGAATCAAATGCATCTCACGCAGTATCCCTTAAGTATTCGATCGTATCCTAAAAGTATCCACCGCGTATCCGAAATGTATCCGAAATTAAAATGATTCAATTTTAATGTTGAATACTTATTTGGTATATACGATACATATCGGGGCGTATTGGGTGAGTATCAGTATCCGAGAAGTATCTGATACGCGTAACTGACTAGTTTTGGAGCATCCGTGCTTCATAGGCTATCACTCTCAGTCAAAACTTAACCTTTTAAATGAGTTGATCGTCAACAATTTAATGTAATTTACCTGTTTTCTTGGCCCCTTATGTCCATTGCAAGTCAATTATGTCCATATCCTATTCTTTTAGACAAAGTTATAGATAAATATCTAATAAAAAATTACTCCTAAATTACTTGGCAAACAACAATGAGATAGTCAAAGCACACAATATTCATAGTGAACCATTTTTAGTATCTGCTATTGTAAATAACAACAGAAGCTATAATAACCTTCCTGCCAATCAATTTCTCACACAAAAAAAAAAATTCTCCATGCTTCCCACTTCCAACCCCCCTAAGAAAACGTCATTAAGGTTTTTTTTTTTTGTGTGTGGAAAGATTCACTAAAGTCCACAGAGTTGTTCTACAAATATAAGAAAGCCACAACTTCCTTTACCCCAAAGCAAAAAACTTGAAGCTTAATCATTAAACTTTTATAAGAATCTTTTAGAAACCACAGTATATGATACAATAATAAACAAGTTTGATGAGATTGAAAACATGCTAGAACACGTGCTGATATAGAAGTGACCCAGCCTAAGCCTGGCTGAGCTTATTGAATTAAAAGCTGTTCACACCCATTTATCTCAGATAACTTTCAGCTCTTATTAAGTCGAATCGAATCTAAACATTTCCAGCAAAATGTTACACACGTTTAGAAATGATGCATCGTTATATGACACAAAAGTCAAACCTGATGGCAATTTCTCCTTGCTGAGAAACCAGGGTTGCCAACTGGTTGAAGATGCTGCCCAGCTCATGAATGGTTGACTCGACATTTTGAAGAGCTTCAGCCCTACTCTGCATATAGCTGTCTTGCAATGGAACCAACTGTTGTTGCTGCTGTTGCTGCTGCTGCTGCAACAAAGGCTGAATCTCCCCATCCACCTGCTTCCTAAAGAAGAGTAACCAGGGTGTAGGTATATGCCCTTGTCAGTGCAGAAATAGCTGGTCATTTATCCATATTATGCATTCAACGGTACAAAAGACAAAGATGACTCAAAGTTAGTTATCTATTGTACCTAGGAAAAATCCCAACAGTTTAAGCATATTCTCCCACAAAAGACTCGAGTTCAGTTCTCCTTACTTCCCAAGACAGGAAAAAAGAGACCCCTTGTTGGAAATAATATCATTCTATAACTAATAGGTAAACATATATTATTCTATATAGGGAAACAAATATTATTCTATATCTATCTAGAATAATATTGTTTTCATTCTTGTTTTGTTTCCTTGCATGTATTGTTTCCCTAGTTGTAATGTTTTCTTTTGTTACTCCATCTCTCCCAATACAAGCGATGGTTATATCATTCATAAAGTATTAATACAATACAATATTCTTTTCCTCTCAAGTTGGTATTAGAGCAAAACAACCCTAGCCCACCACCACCATACCTTTCGCAACACCAACCACCAACTTCAGCCCCTCTGCCCACCCCTCCACATCCTCTACGAAGCCTCCCAAGCCCTCCGGCAGTCCCTAGCCTCTCTCAGCCACCCTTGTTTCCCTCTGGCAGTCCCTAGCCTCTCTTAGCTACCCTCCACATCCTCGTGCTCCCTATCTTTTCGTGTGTGGGCTTCCGTTTTTATTTGACAGCCCTCATTTTCGTTGCCGTTATTTAATGGAACCTATTATTGATCTGTCTTGATCCATTTACCTTTCCTTTGGTTTATCACCATGACTACCAATGAATATAACATTGACCAATCGACTGCTTGCCTGCCCCCTGATTTTTCTCTCTCAATACACACCGGCGCATCGTGTTACCAGTGTGCTGTTGAATGGCAGAACCAAAGCTAGTTGTCACGAGTTTCAGGTTTGCTCAATGGGATGTTGACAACTGTACTATTTTGGGATGGATCTTTAACTCCATAGAGGAACAGATTTATCATGTGTTCATGTATCATGACAAGGTTACGGCTTTATGGTCACCTTTGACCCGTATGCATGTGCGCATGTTAATGACTCTGATTTTTGAGCTCTATCGCGAGATTCACCAGGCTACTCAAGCTGCCTTAGATTTTTTCATAGCTGATTATTTTGCCTATTTGCAGTCTAGTTGGAAGGAATTGCCCAATACGAGTCACTCAATGATTTTACTCTGGAAGGTGCTATTGCGGCCAAATGCCTCAAGCCTCAGCATACATATTAGTTTTTGTTGGGTTTAAAACCTGAGTGTGAAGTGTCTCTTCACACTCAGGTTTTAAACCCATCTCCCATGCCCTCGTTGTTTGAGGCATTTTGCTACCATTGATGGAGATGTCAGATGAGCGTTGACATCGTCTAATCCAACCTTCGCGTGCTTCACTGTTAGAATCCACATTTGTTCCAGATCAGATGGCCTTTGCTGCATCCTCTGGATCTCGCTCTTCTGGTCCTTGTCCCACTTGCTCTTATTGTAGGGGTATTGACCGTTGCTTCAAACTCCAACCAAAGCTTAAGGAAGCATACAAACATAACCGAGGAAAAGGGCATGCTTGTACCATTGTAGTTATTGAGACTTCTCCTACTCCGCCACCACCACCAGTTCCAGAGATCCTTCAGCTTCAGACTCAATTTAAAAAACAGGTGGACCATTTTCATACTCAGTTCCAATCTCAATTAGGCTCTATGCTCCAACATCAACAAAATGCTACTCCTACTAACTGCCCGTCTAACAACCATCATGGCCTGCCGTACTACTACTGCACTCCATGTTAAGTTTGGCAATCCATCTTGGGTTCTTGATTTTGGAGCCATGATCACTTGACTGTGAGTCGTCTTTTTTCTGTCCTCCTATTGTTCCCATACATCAATTTGTTCGTATCGCTAATGGCTCCACTATTCTCATTAAGAGTAAGTCTGATGTTTGTTTATCTCCTAACATTACCTTATCATCAGTTCTACAGGTTCCCACTTGTACCTATAATCTCCTATCAGTTAGTCGTCTTGCAGAATCTCTTCATTGTGTAGTTGTATTCTTACCCAACTTTTGTTACTTGCAGGACCTGATTTCGAAGAAGATTTTTGGCAAGGGATATGAGTATGATGGAATATATTACTTTGGGGATCCTTCGGTGGAGTCGAGAAGCGTTCGCCAAAATTGATGGGATATCTTCTTTGATCATACAGATGAACCAAATCTCTTTTCATAAGGGTGCTACGAATTTTGACATCATTTGTTCAATAAAGGAAAGCGGAATTGGAAAATTTTAAGTGACTGGAAAGGCTTAACAAGCTGACTGTAACTATAGAAGTGTTGAATCGGGATCTCAGATTTTACCTGGGAAATGACAGGGATGAAGATGGCGATCCATTAGCCCAGGGAGGAGGAGTGGCTGATGCACTAGCAGGCGACCTGGAAGCCAGTGGACGTTGACGGACAAAAGGATTTGTACTCTCCTTGGAAGCAGTTGAAGAAAACAGCTGTCTTCTATTCTCATGAACCTTCAAATTCTGCGTAAATAGAACAGAAGCTTTAGGTAAAGGGATAAAATACAACAAAAACCATCGAGTAAAGCCCCACTAGATAATCCATAATCCCATTGCGATAACCAGACACAATGGGCAAGCAAACACTTGAAACACAAACACAAAGAACAGCCTCACCTCTGTTCGCATGGTGAGGACTTCTTTAAACTCTTTCGTAGTGCTCATTAAGCGGTTCTTCAAATCATCTACAACTGTAGTTGAATGACTGCTTGTGTCACTGGAGATATTCCCACTTTCATTCCGGGAGTTGCACAGGAACTGAAGGTCCACAACAGCCGAGTTGAGTGCAGTAATATCCTGCTTGATAACTGCAGTCAGCTCCTGGATTTCCATGGTAGGGTCATCAAAAACAGATGTCCTTTTTGCCACTGTGGATAAAACAGGATGGTTAAACAACAGATATACTTCATAAAATACACCAAATACAAGATAATAAGGCAACCTAACATATTCTGATATGTTGTCATTTAGAAATTTGAAAGCTTCTCTCCATAATTTAAAATTTACAATCTACTGGGTTGGGTAAACATAGATGTAAATGTAGCAGACTAGGTGGGGTGTATCTTAGACTTGCAAACACCCTCCATGTACTTGTCTATCTAGGATAATCAATATAGTTCTTTCACACAGCCTTCTGAAACACAGTCCTTGTGATACCCCAGGTGTTCTCATCCCATCTCATATCCATGTTTGACATTGGATTATTACATGCACGTGTACAATTTATTATTTCTCTTGATAGGAATGTGCAAGTGAAAGAACTTTACTTGGGTTGCAAGACATGGTAGCATAAGCATGTTGTGTTCTTTTGGAGCCAAAAATGCTCATGGCAATTATGTGCTCACCAACAGTCAAGTCCTTCACCAGAACACTCTTGTTGTTCACATCGTATTACCATGTGATTCTTACCTTCCTTAATCAAGGTGCTCAATTGATTTGTGCAAATGCGTGCCATGTTTTACGATTTAGGAAAAACTAATCAGATTAACTATGGTAAAGCATGATTATTACTATTAAGTATGGCAATTAAGATTGAGAGTAACAACATCCTATGTGGCTCCTTAAAAGTAATAACGTGGCATCTCCATAAGAACACCACGACAGCATGGTGGACCACCACTAAAGTGCCTAAGTGTCAACATGCTGTTACAACTTCGAGTGACCTACCACAGCACCGCCCCGTGGTATCTCCAAGTAACTAATGTGATTGACACCCACAACTAAGAAACACGAACACATCAAAGAAGGTGACATGTCTGTGTCCGACTACACTTCTTGAACACTCTCGGATACTTGTCTAGTACTCTTTTTTGCACGCTCATACTTACAACTATATATGTTTATTCAGACACGTGTCTGACACTCTTTTTGCAATGTGACATTACTTAAATGTCTATGACGAAGAAAATAACAAGTAATCCACACTTAATGGACACCAAAATGTATTAAACATAAATATGAAATTTGGCATATCACTAATAACATTAAATTCATGTTAGGATTCTAATTCAGTTATTATTCAAGCTATTATCATGTTGCATTGTGTAACTTTTCTGTAATGAACCTCAGCCATTACATCAAAAAAATATTAGTAGTTGTGAAAATGCGTTTGGATTGCCCCATGCCATTGTGTATTGTTATATAGATTGGTTCGGACCATACTATATTTTTCATAGAAAATATGTATGACTATAATTAAAAAGTAAATATACGCAGAAATTAATTAGTTTCGAAAAATAGAGAGAAAGATAGAGAGAGAGAAATGATGAGCATTAATGTACATTTTTTGTTATTTTTTTAATAGTTGTGGGGCTAATAAATGTAGTGAACCTCAACCGTTAGATGAAAACGATCTCAACTGTAGTTGTAAAAATGTTTTTTGAGCGTCACACTCCGTCCTCTTTTGTAATTTAGATTAAAACTTCACTTAAAATTTGTGGAGGAATGCAAAAGATGCATTAATGAATTATTACAGACCCATCACTCTGGATGCTGTTCACCTCCAAAAATGTGGTGCTATACGAAGATTTCCACTCCTTAGCCCCAAAGTTGAGTCCAAAAATACCTTGGCCAATTAGGTCTAAATAGGTGATAAAGTCTGGTGAAGGACACACAAAGATTCCTAATTGTTTGAGACCTACATGCTTTAGCCACATTGGGAGTGAGAGAGGTTCTTTAAATGTCCAGCACATGACCTGAGTATAACAAGAAAAAATAAGAGAACCAGAGCTCCTTCCATAGCCACGAAATCCTGTTTGGAAGCTTAGGCTAGATAGAAAAATAGAAGAGATGATTGAGAAACAAGAGAGGACAAGGAGGAAAATCTAAGGGAACTAACCGACACTCAGATCAAGGAGAAATTTGCTATTTATACCTTATATCTAAACTAGAAATAACATCGTTAACTTAGGTAAGAATGAGCAATTGTCGAGCATACAACCCATATTTTTATTTGGATTTATATATTTTACCTATGTCCCCCAAGCATCACGTCTTGCATTTTATGAAAAACTTTCGTGTCAGAGTATCCGTCCCGCCATATATGTCCTTCATAGCACTGATTTTCTCATACGACTTAAATGTCACATGAACTGTATGGTATAAATATATGCTTTGCTACTTTTTCATGTCAGCACATCCGTCTCATGTCACTCCATATTTGTGCTTCTTAGCATGGATTTCTCTTATGACTTCTATGCTACATGAATCAGCTTCATTTAAGACCTCCATTTGATATATTTATCTGATTTGTACGAGTTCTTGACATTTTCAAGTTATAGTATCCATGACAACTTGTACCTATGTATAATGTTTCTTGTAGCTTCTGGTTCCTTCTAAATGTGTTTAGGGGATGGGACTCCAAGAGTAGATCCAATATTGTGCATACTCATATGTAGTATAAAAAACTTGTATCTTCTTGCATTGCGGTGGAAGAGCTTTGGTTATTTCAGAACATTTATAACAACCTTGTTATCCTTTGTAATTGAACCAAGCGTGAGCATTCTAATAAAACTGTTTGATTCGTCTAACATGCACTTGCTCTGAATGATGTAAATTAACTCGAGTTAAAAATGCAAGTAAACTTCCACTAATTCATAGATCCTCAATATAAAAGGAGCACCAAAGTTTTATGTGATATGTCAAACCCCACCCTCGTTGCCTCATTTATGTGAAATTTTTGCGTTCAACAAAACATCATGGGTATTATTTCCAACAAACCAAACCATAAACTTCAAATGCACATTGTTTATCAAAAACCACCACATGATCATGCATAAATACTAAGGTTATTCAGTCGCTTACATTTTGCCAGTTTCGAAAGCTTCTGTGACGTTTGGTGTATCCCAAACCCAATTTTTGAGGCCCTCTTGTTGAACTCGGATTGCATAGCAACCACTGCGCGCTGATCCTCAGATTTTGAACTACTAGTACTCGGTCCATTCTGCACGGACGAAACTGGTTTCCTAAACCTCTCTGCTACACTCAGAAACTCCTGGGTCCGATCCCGAAACGACGAATTCGCAGATTTAACAGGCATTTTCAAAACCTCAGAAATCTAAACTCCAAGATAACCTAAACACCTCCAGTTCCAGACATCGCTTCGAGATATGAAAAATCTCGATCTCAAAAAGCCAAACGACCCAGATCAGAATCAATAAAGTCCTTCTGTCCGTCGATCTAAAATCATCACATATGATCACGCTAAACTCATTCAACTGCGGTATTTTGCCCGGGTGATCAGAATTGATTTTCAATCTGTCAATGGAAAACTCTGTTTCCTATCTAGAACATTCAAATTACGGGGTCTTACACTCAAAATTTACCTCCGAATCTGAATCCACCAAGCCACAAATCCAGATCTCGAATTGTAAAACCCCCAACTTGGATCCTTTGAGCATATATCAGCGAAGTTATTTCGAAATCACCAAAGACGAAGCCCTAGATCTGCTTCGAGAACACAATACGCTGCGATTCTAAGCTTTTCAGGAAATCAAACGGGCGTGCATGTGCATGAGAATGTGTAGAGATGTATTTGGATCAGATGAGCATTGAATTTCACATCTGAGAGGGAAAGTAGAAGTGCGAGTGCATATGATATAACTCCACCGACAGCTAACGGGGTTTTTGTTTCCTATTAATCCCCGATGTTAAGCAGGGGTAACGGATACGGTTTGGTTTTGATGAGATTTTTGGAATCGAATAGTTTTTGAAAATTTGTAAACCGGATACAGGATCGGTTATACCGATTTGGTTTTAATTCATTTAGGCTAATTTTAGTTTGATTTAAACTATTTGACTTTTTGAGGAACTAAATTTTAAAAAAAATATCAAAATTCATAAAAGAAATTCAATTAAAAAATATATTTTGACCATTATAAAATTTATCAATAATTTAAACTAAATTCATCAACTTAAACAAAATTTAAATTTAAATTCAACGACAATTTTGGAACAAGTCCAAAAAAAATATACATGTCAAAAAGTCTTTTTCACATTAAATAGTTTACTATACATTATTCTTTGCGTAAATTAAATCAGAATACTATTTACTTTTACAATATAAAATTTCATCTCATACACTTTTTTATTAACTTATTTTTTCATCCTATTTTTACATGGTTTGACACGTTTGCACTTATTTCGAGTATTAGATTACCTTCTTATCTTTTTTATTCAGAACATATATTTCTGATTTGGTATGTTTATAATCGTAACAATAAATATGATTAGAATTATGGAATTAAATAGGATAAAAAAATTAACTAATTATGGAATTAATTGGCCGGATTTTTTCATGGGTATGAGACAGAATATTTTATGCACCGGAATCTACAATTGACTAGAATCTTCGTTTGAAGTTTTAATTTTTCAGTGAATCTTCTATGTTTATCCTGTAGAATATTGTATTAGTCAAAATCTATAATTTGCCGGAAGCTTTGACTGAAGTTTTGAATTCCTAGTGAATACTCCATGTTTATACTACAGAATATTATTTTTGTCGGAATTTGTAATTGATCAAAATCTTCGTCGAAATATTTGATTTTTTAACGAATCTTTCATTTTTATGCTATAGAATATTGTATTTGTCATAATATGAGAATGACCGTAATCTCCTCACTGAATATTTGATTTGCCAATGAATCTTAAGGTTCACTGGAATCTTTACCATATTTTTAGATTTTTTAAACAAAATCTCATAAAATCTTAGTGATTTACTAGAATATTGATTCTATATTTGATTTTTTTGCACGAAATTACACAAATTCGGTTCCTATATTACTCATCGGGTGTGACATAGCCCCGATACTTTTATGTTATTCGGCACCAGAAACTGAGTGTTGCGAGTTAGGACGAAAATCTCATTGTCAAACTTGAAGAATTTTTTCTGAAAATTGTTCAGATTACATGGTGAGTAAATAATCTTTTTATTTGTCGTTATTAGTTTGTAGTATCCATTTTGAATATATGGATTGTGCATGATATGTTGGCTTTTTTGCTAGATGATCTGCAATTTACCATATTCTGACAATATACCATGATGGTCGACTTTTTTTTTTGTCAACTACGATTTGAGTGTTGGAAATTTACCATATATCCAAATTAACCATCACCAAATAATTGTAGAAATTTACCATAATGATGCAAATATACCATGATACGTAAGTTACTATCGCAAAAAATAGTAAACTCCCCGTGAGTGTGAAATTTACTAAATGAAAATTGACCATGCCAAAGAGTTATAGGATTTATCATAATAATGCAAATATACCATGATATTTAAGTTACAGTCGCAAATATAGTAAATTGTCCAGTATGTGCAAATTAACCATAAGATGTAAATTATCATAATATTGTTGTTCATGTAGAACTTAACATTTTAACTTGTTAACATTGTTGTTCTCATTCGTGAAATACAGGATAGTTGCAATGGACTATGAGTTGATACTAATTTGTAGGCATAATGAGAAGATTGCGTATCTGGAAAAAAGAAGGTTAAGCATAAGATGATTTAGCAAATGATGACATGTTTTATATGAAATACCGTGCTCAAAACATATTAATTCAAGTAATGTACTGATTACTCTATAAGCTATGTGCTAATCAAGAAATTTGTTAACAAAATGTGACCATGGAATAATATAACATTGACCCTTTGGCTACTAGGGGATGAATAGCGTGGCGAAGAAATAAGGGTAGCGCACGGCCAATGTTGTATCAAATGACGTGCATCGTACCATTTAATGAATAATTGGGAGTCACACACCTGGATAATTGGCAACTGTCATATTGAACATTGTTGTTGTAAATGATTATATATTCTTTTTAATGGGAATGATCCATTTATCATGGAAAATGAGAAATCCATTGACATTTGTCCTCGGTTACGACCTTTGGACAAAAACGTTGGCTTTAATAGCATGCGATTTGAATGGATTAGAGTATGGCATTATGAATCATTTGGATATGTGTGTATGTGGTTAATACATTACAAACTTGTAAGGCTTGTATATTTGAATTCACACTAATTTTACGATGATGAATATTGATATACAACATGCTAGGTTCCGAAACAGATGTTGATAGATAGTAGAGGAATCAAATTTAGCTGTCTCTTTTGTTATAACTATAAGGTAGTTGTGATAGTCGACCTTTGGCTTTTCTTAAGTAACTGGCAAGCCATGGTGGGTCAAAAGTTTAGTCATGGTTGTATATATTCAGGTTTTATGTTGTAAATTTTTGTATGTTATATGGCAGTTCACATGCTTAGTGTTTGTTATCAAACATGTTCATGTTTCTGCAAACTCTGATTTGTCTTTAAGATTTATATTGGACAACATGAGAAAAATCCATAAACTATTTGTGTGAGAGGCATTAATAGTTAAATTTATTGACCGGTCACTAATTCTCTTTATATTGGGCAACGTCGTGACATTTATAGACTTTTTTTTTTGTCTCACATATTCTAAAAATCTCTCTATATCTATTTCATGCAGTTATTTGAGCCAGATTGATGCAAACTTTTTGGTCGAAGAATAAACTAGTTGCTTAATCTTCTAAGATTGTTTAATTTTCTAATTTTGATAATTTCTTTTAAGAAGCCAATTTGAGTTTTTTTATATACAAACGTTAGTAGGTAGGAAAATTAGGTTGATTTTTATTGTAACATGTATTTTAACAGATTGACGAGTTAATTAATGTATTTGTTTTCGTTTTTAATAGCATACTCTTACTTTTACGGTTTAATTGATTTTTTTATAACTGCATGCTCTAAATGTATGGTACAATCAAATATTAGTGAATGAGGTATTGTTGCATTAGAGATTGAATCACATTTTTTATTAAAAGCATAATCTTTTAGGTTATTATAATTATAATTATAATCTAATTTGTTATTATAACGTTTAATCACACTTTTTTGTTAAAAGCATGATCTTTTAGATTATTATCATTACGGCTTTTCATCTAACCATGATCTTATATTATTATTAATCACGATTTATAATCTAAATTGTGATCTTAAAATATATTTAGTTATGATTTTTAATAAAAAAAAAACCTTAATCTTATACATCTTTAATCACAATTTATCACCTAAATTGTGATATTAAAATATTTTTAATCGTAGTTCTTCATTAAAATTGTGGTCTTTTTTGTTATTTACTCACAGTTATTTGATTTTAATATCAATTTTAATTGACTTTTGACTACGATCAAAACTGAAATTGAATCTCGCGACTTTTAATTACGATCCTACCAACTACGGTTTAAAAATTGTGAATAAAATATCATGATCACATATTAAACTTGTGAGCTTTTACGTTTTTTGTAGTAGTGTACCCTCCATCCATCATCCATGCCTTAAACAAGGTCGAAGATTTTCAACTAGGGAACACAAACACAAGTCCAGAGCATAAGATTAAATGTTATAGGAATTAAAAATGTAAAATACTATATTTAATTATAAATAAAACATTCAATTAAAATTTAGAGTATAAGATATACATGCATATATATTTTTTTTTAAGAAAAAGAGACATAGGGATCAGGACGGAGATAGAATATAGAGACATATAATCTATATCCAATGGTGGAACTATGTACATTTTCCAATGGGTTGCAGCTCAGCCGGAATTTTTTTTGGGTCTTTTTTTACATATAAATTTTTTTGTTAAAATAATATTAGGCCGTCCTATTATTTGTGCTTCCCATTTATTTTTAGCTAAAAATAAAATAAATTTCTGGTTCCACCCTTGTCTGTCTCAAACTTCTTCTCCGAATAATTTATAAAATTCATTCCCAACCCAGTCCCAATTATTGATATTAAAAAAAAGAATTCTCGATTTGTTTAAAGCGAGCAACAAGGTGGGATGGAATTTGTCATCCCTAAGGTACGGATATGCTATGACTTGCGGAATTTGCTATACGTACTGATGGCCAGAACAGATCTGCACCGATCTGACAATGAGGACCCACCCACCTCTCTCTCTCTTTCTCAATTCCTGTTTGCATACGTGGCACTGGGACCCACTGACCACCTGTTTTGTTTTCTCTCTATCTTTTCTCTCTCCCTCTCTTATCTTCTCACGCACAAGAGTGCCACACGGGTGCTGGGAAATTAAACTTCGAAACTAGTCGAAGTTTAATTTTTTTTCCAAAAAAAAGACATCGATTAAAAATTAAAAACATAGAGTATGAGTGCAAAATTTTTAAAATTTTTGGTGCCAAGTTGAAATTTTTAATTAGCTCTTAAACTGATACAATTTTTTTAAAAATATTATACATAAAAGTGAGAACGATTATTTTTAATAAATTATTATTTGGAATAGACGAGGTATAGTTTTTCAAAAAACCGATTTGGATTAAATTTTCTTTTCAAATGATTTTTTTGTCCTTATTCGAAGAAATTTTGTAATTTTTTTGTTTTGCTCTCAATTTTTTGTAGATTATTTGTTCGCCTCGACAAGCAATTCTAAAAAAATAAAAGTTTATGAACTAAATTTGAAAAAATTAAGAAAAATTAAATAATTTGACAATTCTATTTGTTTTGAACAAAATTAAACTAATACTGACCGATTTGATACATGGACCGACCAAAAATCAAATACTCTAGTCAATTTGATTTGAACCAATTTCCGTTTAAAATTTTTTTTGTCCTTATTAAAAAATATTTTTGTAATTATTTTTGTTTTGCCCTTAACTTTTTGCAGATTATTAGTTCGTCTCAACGAGAAATTTCAAAAAAGTAACAAATTATAAAATAAATTTGAAAAAAGTTAAGAAAGATAAATAATCTAAAAAATGTGTGTTTTGAACTAAATTGAGTATGTTGCTATCCCTAACATAAAACTTTCAAAAATTCCTACATTAAAGCTTAGGTATAATGTTATATGTTTTTATACAAAATGTTATAATTTCTAAAAATCATAAAGGTTGCAAAATCGTAAATGTAATGAAGGATGTTTTGACATTTTTTATGTATCATTCTTTGGGGTGAAAAAAACAACCAACTAAATCGGCCAAAAAAATCGACTAGAATTTTTAGTTTCAATCGGGCCACTTAGTAAATCGGTCGATATCGGTTCAATTTGACTTGAAATACACAGATTTTTTAGATTATTTATCTTATCTTTTTTTTTTCAAATTTAGTTCATAATTTTTACTTTTCTGGAATTTTTTCGACGAGATGAACCAATAATTTGCAAAAATTAAGGGCAAAACAAAAAATTACAAAATATTTTTTAATAAGGACAAAAAATTATTCAAACGAAAAATTGGTCCAAATTGAATTGACTAGAATATTTGATTTTCGGTCAGTATCAATTCGATTTTGTTTAAAACAGGCAAAATTGTCAGATTATTTAATTGTTCTTAATTTTTTCATTAGTTTTTTTATTTTTCTGAAATTGTTTGTTGAGATGAATCAATAATCTTCAAACAATTGAGGATAGAACAAAAATATTACAAAATATCTTCAACTAAGAACAAAAAAAATTATTTGAAAAGAAATTTAAACCAAATTGAATTTTTGAAAAACTATATTTCATCTACTTCTAATAATAATTTATTAAAAAATAATCATCTTGACTTTTGTGCCCAATATTTTAAAAACAATTGTACCAATTTAAGAGCTGATTAAAAATTTTAACTTGGCACAAAAATTTTGCACAAATACTCTATATTCTTATTCGATGTCTTTTTGTTGGAAAAAAATTAAACTTCCATCAGTTTTGAAGTTGGGCGAGACGATAGAAAGGGAGAGAGAAGATAGACAGAGAAAAAAAGACAGGTGAGACAGAACAAGTCAGTGGGTCCCCAGCGCCACATATGCAAACAGGACTTGTGACTTGTGAGAGAGAGAGAAGGGGGTGGGTCCTCATTGTCAGATTGGTGCAGATCTGTTCTTGCCATCAGTACGCATAGCAAATTCCATGACTTGCGGACTTCTCACTTATTTTCAGCAAAAATTATTCAGTAATATCGGTGCACCATCACTACATAATCGTGTCGCCCCTAAACTTAAATATATGAATTACACAAAAAATGTGTGAGGCGAAAGATTTTGGGCCAATAGAATTGAAATCGGTTCGGTCCTGTTTGTTTTTTTGATAATGACGGACTGAATCGATGGTTCGAGATGAAAAAAATGATGCCCGATTCCGATCAAAATTTAAATAAACCAAAATGGGTTCGGGCTATTTCGGTCAGGTCGATTTTTTAGAGAATTTCAGATATTTTGGGTTGGGCTAATCAGCTTGGGTTAGTTCGGTTCGGTCAATTTTTTTAGTATTTCGAATTGAGACTTCAAAATCAGTTCGGTTCGATCCGAATATATTTATTGAAACTCAAGACCGAATAGAAACCGTTTGTTTTTTTGAAAAAAAATCAAAATTGACCGAACAGATTTATAGACCGACCGCGAACCGAATATTCTGATTGATTTTCGTCGATCTTTTTGGTCTGTTCATATTTTGGAGGGGCAACACACTGAATAATCACTCCATTTCCAGTATTTTGGGGGTGTTTGCGAGCCTATTTTTTGCATTTTCCCATTCTCATTTTTGGATTTTGGTTGTTTGGGAGCCAGTTTTCAGAATGAGTTCTGCAGAACTCATTCTCCATTTTCGACTTTAGGAGCAAAAACTCAAAAAGAGGTTTAGACCTCCTTTTTGCATTTTCATTCCCATTTTGTATTCTACTACTTTTGCAAAAATGCGTTCTGCAAAATTCTCCCAAACAATACTCCCAAATTCAAAACCCATTCTGGCTATAATCTAAAAAGATAAAAAGCCAAAAAATCAAAAATAAAAAGCTAAAAAGTAAGCTCCCAAACACCTATTTTATTTCCATCAGGATGATGTCATTCTCCACGTCACAAGATAGCATACTAATTATGGGGCTAATCAACAAGACATTGTGATTTTAGAAAAGAGGTCAATGGTACGAAGCGCAGCCGTTGATGAAGCTCGTAGTCCGTGATATACTTCTCAGTATCATCGGACGTCCCAAACGGTACGGATACATTACTGTCTATACTAGTTTCCATTTTTTTAGATAGATGACTAACGAAACCTACCTTGTTCAAAATGACGACAATAACCCGCCACGGTCATATCAAAATACGTAAAACACCTTGTTTAAACGTTGAGGGTCACATCACTTTCTCGTCGTATGACGTAGGCACGCTGTAGAAGAGGCAGGGCCTTTCTGGCCATTTGGACGTGTGGAAACATGGGGGTAGTCCTGGTCCATAGATTTGTTGATTGAAGATCTAATCAAGGCCACGTGACTAGAGGAAAAGTCGACGAGTGGCATCAGTCACGTGACATCAAGGCTCGATCATACCATCGTCAAGAACGTGGACGTCTTTTTGGCTGTTTGACCTTTTTTTAAAATAATTTTTATCTATCACATCTTTTTTTTATAAATTATTAATTTATATTAACGATAAAATTTTAAAAATTTAAATTAAATTTTAAAATAACTCAAATTATTTTTTTGAATTATTATTTATCATAATTATTTAATTTTTAATTTTTTCCACTTCCAGAAAAAATTATAATTTATAGAATTTGATGGGTCAAAATGTCGAAAAATACATGATGTCGAACCAGATAAGGGAGTTTAGTCCACGAACACTATGGATCGTGTCAGCACCATGGGATTTCTAACGATGTTTTGCTGAACGGTCCCAAAGGATCATGATTGTTGTTCAGCCCATCAAGATTGCCGAACCTATTTACCTCATGGGGTTTTGGGCGAACAATTCATTAACCAGATATTTGGGAGGTCGGTGTATGGTCCGTCTCGTGTCAAACTCTTGGTCCTATGTTTAGTTAAGGCGATGAGAATCTTCTGAAAATCAAGACATGCTCCAAATCGGAAATCATGGTATTGGTAGTTTCTGTATTTGAAAACACGGAGCATGCAGAGGATCTACAATTAAGGCAAATTTTGTACCGTAAGGCAATAGCTAGATTGGAAATACATAATTAGGGAAATAAATCCACAAGATGAGTTACCAACACATGGTATCTGATAGCATATAAATAGAAGATCAATGGACGGACCCAGGGGGGCCTGCTGTGCGGGCCCGCACAGCAACCCCCGTTGCACATTTAAACTGCGTAATTTCAATTTCTACTGTGTATAGCATGTTTGGTTGAATATTAAGCCTCAACTCACTTAACACGACGTAATTTTATTCTAAAAAATCTACTAAAAAAATCATCATTGTCTTGAGAATTTATTTCGGGATTAACCGTAAATTCAGAATTAAACAAAAAATTATTGAATTTCTTATTTTATCCGTAAAAAATAAATTGTTATAAACAATTTAACATTCATCTTTTTTTTTGGAATCTTAACTGAAATTTTTTTAGTTTTTAACGAAAAAGGAGAAATAACTCACAAATTGTACTGTCGCTCTACTTTGGAGAAAGAAAAAGAAACTAACACTGCTCATTTGAACCCCTTTCGATCATACTGTCCGGATTTTATTCTATAAAAAATAGTAAAAATTCACTGTAGGCTTGAAAATTATTTTGCAAATAACTGTAAACCCGAAATAATTTTTCAAGTCAATGGTGAATTTTTAGTAGTTTTTCGAGAATAAAATTTAAAAAATACTACCGAAAAGGGGGTTCGAATGAGTGGTGTTGTATCTTTTTTTCCCTCCAAAGTTGGGCGGCATTATGTTACGAATGTGAATATTTTTTGGATGATTCAAGAAATTTTCTAACTTTATTTTATATGTTTTTGGATGAGGTGATTTTAATAAGAGTAGTTGGGATAAAATAAGAAATTCATTAACAAAGCACGACCGAAATAGATTCAAATGATTGATGATTTTTTTTCCATCCAAAGTTGGATGATATTAAGTCATATGGTGAATGCGAATATTTTTGAATTATTTAAGAGATTTTAAATTTTATTTTATATGTTCTTGGATAAATGATTTTTAACCTCATATTTGAGCCACACACATCCTTTGGAGTAGAAATTAGACAACGTAGTTAATTTTGTCCTAAACTAAATGGACATAAATTAGGTACATGATTAAAACAATTCAGATTGGAAGATATTCGCAATCCCCACATATAGTCTGTTGGTACTAATTGGCTGCTTCTTGTGCAAAACATTGAAACAATTCAGATTGGAAGATATTCGCAATCCCCACATATAAATAGAATAAATAATTAATCAAATTAGAAAAAATAAAAATAAAAGTAATTTGGGCAAATTAGAATTATAGAAGCTCTTTTTTCAACTTGCGGTTAGTATTTGAGTATTATTTTGTTCACCTACCTAAAAATACAAATATTATTATTTTACGTGGAGTCCATGCAATATTTTAACTTCCATGAGTAGAGTGATTCATTATGAAGAGCTTAAGTTTTAAATTGATCATGCAAAAAAGCTAGTCTAACTAAAAATCAGTAAATACTTAATCAAGTAATTCAATTTTTGGTGAAAATTATCTAAACTAATATAGATTTTTTTTAATCAAACAGTTACAGTATGAAATTCAATTGATTTATTCTATGGGTTATCTAAATTAAATTCATACAAAATGTACGATTTTGACCCTCCAATAAAAGTTTGGTATAAATCTCCACAAAAAAAAAAGAATAATTTTCACATTTTAGATAGGAAAAACTGCTATTTGTAAGGGTGTAACTGGTCCAGTTTGGTGGAGATTCATAAAACCGAACCGGTTGTCCGGTTTGAAAATTTTGTGAATCGAAACCAGACCGATTGCACCGGTCTGGTTTTAATCGGTTTGAGCCAATTTCGGTCTAGTTTGGACTTTTTGATTTTTGGGCAACATCTCGGGCTAACCACAAAAAAGAAGTGAAAAATTAACAGTTTGGAGTAAAATTTTCCACAAGAAAAATGTATTGAATAGTACTCTAAAAGGTTGAAGAGTTTGACTTACTATTATTTTTTATTCCTGGACTGGTGATTTTCTATTATCATTCACTCTATGTAAATGGTAATTTTTCATTTCAAGTACACGGAATGGTTCTAAATTATAATGGATTAAATGACTAATTGAGTAATTGATTATAAGTTATAATACATAAATCTAAAAATATGACATACTTATATTTATACCCCTATCCGGTCTAGTCCGGTTTGAACCGATTTTGTATTCTCCTAAATCGAAACCGAATTAGATCGAAATTTTTAATTTTTAAACTGTCGATCCGGTCTAATTTTTCTATTTTTATTTTCACACTTAACTATTTGAAAGAGTAAATTTTTCTATTTTTCTTGTCAGTACAAATTTTCCCGCAATTTGGCATCGAATACGAGAAATGATTGCTCGTTTTCATTTACAAAAACATATCTCTCAAATATTATTTCCTGCTACGTGATCTGTGGTTTTTGTATTTCGAGAACTTTTTACAAAGTTTTTAACTTCGTTTTTTATTTTTATTTTTGGATATATCTGGTGTAATCCTTTCTAAAGTGTTAAAATAAAAAATATATTGAACACATCTGCATTCGAATGCGTTCAAAATATCTGTGTTCCTAATAATTTTTTTTAAGGGCTCATTTGAATAAGGGGAAGGAAGGGGGATAATTTTTAGAAGGGATAAAAGGAATGACGTGACATGTTTAGTATGACTTGGGAGCATAAAAATATATGGGGATAATTTTTCACCCCTCCACAAATAATCTCCCTAAGAGGGATAGAGGGGAATAATTTTTGGGCCGGGCGGAGGGTGCCCAAAAATTATCCCCGCGTACCCCCTCTCCTTTATTACAACTACAAAATAACCTTATCCTCTTATTTTATCATCTATTCAAATCAAATACTATTTTATTCCTCATTTTTTAATACTTCATCCAAACTATATATTTTTATTACCCCCTCTATAAACATCATATAAATGTGGGTCAACCTTTTAAAAATAATACCTTTTTTATCCTATCCACCTCAATAACTTATTCTTTGAAAATAATCATCTATCCAATCGGCCCCAAACTCAGTTACTTGGGTCATCTTTAATCTGGGAGATGAAAACATTGCATGCTTATGCTCAAATTGGGCTCGAGACTGGAAGCCCAAGCTTGTTTAGGCTAAACAAGCAATAACAACATCATAAATACGACCACGAGGTTATTTTATAGGTCGATGTCATTTTGAAACAATTTTAAATTTAAATATGAACAAGAAAAGTTGCACCATTTCAAAGTCTTAACATATACTAGCAGAGAATAAATAGCACTCAATTATCTGTAATGTTTTTTTCATTGTGATCACCTATTTACGCTACACTAATAATAATAATAATTTATCAAAAAATATGTACTGACTCGTGGCTTCTCTTCATGTACTTCACTTTTAATAATATATATTCCGTCACCTATTATTTAATATTTGAACTCGGGTAAATTTCAGAAACACTCCTTCAATTATAGCTAGTAGAATCACACTGTATAATCCTGTATTTTCTAAAGTCACAGAACGCACCCTTATTTGTACTCTATGTAACACTCAAGTTCATTTGCCATAATATTTATATTCTATTCTTTCATTTATAAATGGTATGAAAGTGCCTTTAATATCTTTTATTTGTTGACAAAATCACATCTCTCTTTTTCTACATAAGTAAAAAAGTGATTTTCACTGAAAATAGACTTTTATTATTTTCATCATTTTGTGGTCTATTAAAAATAAAATTTATATTTTTATATTTTGTTGATTTATTGAAATGTGATTTTTTGGTCATTCATTTCATCATTTTGTGGTCTTGATGAAAGAAATACAAAATACAAAATTTTTTAACAAGTTTTAAAAAGATAAAAATAATTTAAAAAATATTAATTTTTTATTTTTTGAGATTAATGAAGTTTTTAAAAAAATTTCAGAATTTTTTTACTTTTTATGTTTCTCTTTTCGAGTAGAACGAATAATTTTATAAAAATTTAACTTAACTTATGAAAGATAACTTTGTAAACAAAATTTTAAAAAATAAAATTAAGGTGTATAATATATGAACTTATCTTCTTATTTTTATGAAAATAAGCCATCAATTATGTAAAAGAAAACGAAGTACATTTATTGATATATAAAAGATATTAAAGTCATTTTCATACCATTTGTATAAAAAAAAAGGATAAAATAGGTATATTATGACAAATGGACTTAAGTGTTACATATAATGCAAAAGTAAGAATATTACTGTGATTTTAAAAAATACAGGGATATACAGTGTGATTCTTCCAGAATTGAGGGGTATTTTTGAAATTTACCCTATTAATAATAGCATTATTCCCTCCCCCACCAAACCCCAACCCCAACCCCATCATAAGCCTAACCCTCATTTGCATAAAAATTTAGGGCATAATTGGATGGAAGATTATTTTTAGGGGATAAGTTATAAAAGAGAGATAAGATAAGAGGGATATTATTTTTAGAAGAATAATACATATTGATGTAATATTTATAGAGGGGGATAAAAAAATAGATGATTTAAATGAAAGATTAAACAGAGGAATATACTTTGACTTGGTTTGGATTAGTTATGAAATGGGAGATAAGAGTGGATGGATAAGATAAAAAACTGTTAAATGACTATTTTACCTTATGCAGTATTACACTTGATTATGTATTAAATAAAATATATAAATGCAGAGCTCATTATACATAATTAATTTTGGATAATTTGAAATATTAAAATTAATTTATTAAGAAATTCATTAATTTACTATGTTTAATTGAAAATATATTTTTTATAAAATCGAGTGGTAAACGAAAATATCAATCAACCAAATAAAAATAATAACAAAATATAAATCAACAAATATCTTACTATAATTTAATAATTTTTTATCAAAATATTCTGAACTCACAGTTAATTTAGAAATATTTTTTTTAAGCAAATGCTAATTTTTTTGAGAATAAAATTCAAAAAGCACGACAAAAAGAAATTTGTATAAGCGGTGTTGGTCACTGTTTTTGCTCCGAAATTGGGCCAATTACAACATGTAATGCATGTCAATATTTTTGAATAATTTAAAAGAATTTTAACTTTGTTTTATCAATAAAAAAAGAGAAAAATTGCAACAAAATACAAATCAACAAATATCTTACTATAATTTAATAATCTTTTATCAAAATATTTCGAGCTCACGGTTATTTCCGAAATAATTTTTTTAAGTAAACTGTAAATTTTTAGTATTTTTTCGAGAATAAAATTCGGGAAGCGCGACCAAAAGAGGTTTGAATGAGCAGTGTCGATTAATATTTTTTCTCTAAAGTTTGGCCTATTAGTACATGTAATGAATATGAATATTTTTTTAATAATTTTAAGAGATTTTTAAGTCTGTTTTATCAATCACTAAATATCTTACAATAATTCAACATCATTTTTCCAAAATATTTTGAGCTCACGGTTATTCTGAAATAATTTTTTAAGTAAAAGGTAAATTTTTAGTATTTTTTCGAGAATAAAATTCAGAAAGCACGATCGAAAGGGATCCGAATGAGCGGTATCAGTCACTTTTTTCCTGCAAAGTTGGGCCTATTAGCATTATGTGATGAACGTAAATATTTTTTTAATAATTTAAGAGATTTTTAATTTTATTTTATCAATCAACAAAAAAGAAGAAGAAAAATAACAACAAAATATAAATCATCAAATACCTTACCATAATTCAACAACCCTTTATTAAAATATTTTGAGCTCACAGTTATTCCCGAAATAATTTGTTAAATAAACGATAAATTTTTAATATTTTTCAAGAATAAATTTGAAAAACACGATTGAAAGGAATTCAAGTGAGCTGTGTCGGTCACTTTTTTGTTGTCAAAATAAGCGCGTTAGAATAAATGTGAAGAGGATAAGGAAGAATAAAATAGACAAATTCACCTCTTGCGGTAGCAATAACTTTTGAAGAGGCCAAAAACTACCCAAAAATTATTAGGGGAAGGAAGACCTTCATAGTCAAAATGTTATCAGAGACGTACAATTTTTGAGTTTTCAAATCCAACCAACAGTGAGGGACCCGCCCACTAATGATGGGGCCTTCGTCCCCATCCAAACGAGTCCTTAGGTTATTGTACACGATTAGAAAGTTTAAAATTTTGTCCATAGAATTAATAAATGTGTGATATATTTATTTATCTATCAGAGCTTTTGAATTCAATTTATGTTTATAGAATCTAGAAAATAAAAAATTAGAATTGTTATTATTCGTTGCTATGGCAGTATTTGGTCATAACCTTAACAGCTAGTGTTTACTTTCTTAGGATGATTACTTATTTCTGTCGTTTTGACCTTATAATTATTTTCACTCTAAATCAGTGAAGTATTCATATGCACCATTGCTGTAACTATTGAGTCCATTTGGACAGTGGTATTTATTGAATTTTTTTTATTTTTATATGAATTTTTTTATAATTTTTTATTTTTCGTCAATTTTTTGTGATTTATTGATTCATCTTGACAAGAGCTTTCAGAAAAGTTATAAATAATAGGCCAAATTTAAAAAAAGTTCAGAAAAAATAAAAATAAATTAAAAAGTAAAATTTTTTTAACTTATTCGTCGTCTTTAGTGAATTTTTTTTAACTTTTTGACATAATTTTATACTTTTTAGATTTATTTCATCAAGACGAACCAATAAATTACAAAATATTGAGGTCAAAATAAAAAATACAAAAAATAAATAAATATAGACAAAAAAATAAATTAGTTAGGCCAAATTGGACTAGCTGTTGAGAAAACTAATAATAGTCAAAGTAACAATAGTAACATCAATTATTGATCTGATTCGATATCATCGTGAATCTCGCACCATATAACACATAAATGAGGCACTCCTGTTTACCACATCATTCTAAATAGCGGACAATACTTGATGTACTGGCATGTACCAGACGTTCAGGCTGTACTAGGGATTTTTCGAATCTTGACCACTATACTGAATTTTTTATTAATTAGAAATTGGTTTTGTTATAATTACTAGGGAGGTAGTTGCACGCTGATAAGACCATAATAATAAGGATGCCCATTACAAAATAATTTACCATATAAATTTTCTTCAAAGTCGAGATAATATAAACAATAAAATAATAAAAAGTAATAAATGACTTCATACTAGTTGTAAGTATTATTATTTTATATTTTTTTACAAAAGACTACTACAAAATAAAATTCAAAAAAGGTAATACGGAATAAAATTCAGATCGAATCACTATTTTGGATAGAAAAATTTTAAAAATTATAATTTTTCTTTTATTACGAAGCTTGTTCATATTTCTTTCATCAAGACAATGGAGGATTACCATTAAATACTTCAAACTCTTGTTTCTTACTAGTCGCCATGTCCTTTGTAACAAGATTTAAGCGTATAAACTCTACAAAATTTTATTTACAGTGCAACAGATTGCTATGTTTACTCAAACTTCATCGCTATTCGCAAGGAAGTAGAACAAAATCAAAAGTTTACGGAGATTTTGACGGAGAGTAGCGTTCAACGACTGTTGATCTGGCTCCACCTTGACTCATTCGGTTGACTTCTTTAGCAGTACACGTGGTAGCCGCAGACGGAGAACTAGAACATGTTTTGGTCAAAGCAGAATAACCTCTGCAAAGTGTACGTTATATGTAAAAAATTTGGCATGTGTAGTATCAGAATGTTGAATCCTTACAAGTATATGAAAAAACTTCAACTCATCAACAATGATAGCTAGGACGCAAGCGACTTCTTCCGCGATCATCGTCGTGAAGATGCTGCTGCATGTGGCAATCGTGATGGGTTTGAGGAAGTTGGAGCATTGAGTTTTGACACATCAATCGCAGAGTCGGCTGTAGGCATAAGTCGAGGAAGCCATCGTTTTGGACTCTCTAAAATATATCGAAAGTAGAGACCCCCAAATATTTAGTTCTTTTTAGTATATAAAATAATTTTTAAAATTTTAAACTTCTTTTTACATAAAAATGGACCCAAACAAGTCCGAAAAAAGTTTTTTAAAGTTTAAATTGACCAAATCTTCTGTCAATCATGTCCCAACAAATATTGAATGGAGTACTCAAATTATTCATTCAAAAGGCTATGGTGAAAAAACTTGATTATGAAAAATTAATTAATATGTTTGCAGCTAAACATGCGAGAATGACAATATTCATCTGATACATTTTAATTTATTTAAATAATTATTTCTTTCGGAGTAATTAAAATTTTATATGTTTTCAGAATGATAATGTGTAATATTTTTTTATGGAAATTTTTATTATGTATTTTTTGTACAAAATATACAAAGGGCTCCAATTGAAGAGTTCGCTTCGGGCATCCAGAAACTTAGGAAAAAGTAATTTGTTTATTAAAAAAAGAGAAAGGGTTAAAATAAAAATGACAAAAAGAAAAGACAATTAAAGACCAAGTGCACATGGACACACGAGCTTTATATTTATTACCTTATCACATGGTCACAAAAAAATAAAAATATTTTAAGGACATAAAAATAGTTTTAAAGGACGAAACGAAAAATTGCTTGGACGAGAGCAATGAATAATAAACACAGTACCTCTCTTTTATTATATGTAAAGATTATTATTATTATTATTATATGTAAAGACTCTCAAAATAAGCTCTATATAATGTTACTCTTAATAAGAATATTATTTTGAATATTAATAATTACGTTTCTAGCCTTTTAAAGGGAATAAAATTTTATAACCGGTGGCTATGTCATCGTATACATTTTGTCTATTCAAGATAATTTAATCTTATAATTTGGTATTCATAACTAATTTAAAAATTCTTATGCACTATTTTTATACGTGTGATATATATAATTTTGTGGTAAAGTATGTATTATGTCGTAATAATAAATTCGAAACGGTACATCGGATTAACCGTATGTAACATACCATTAATAAAAATAATATGACGAAACATATCAATATCGATATGTATTGTACAAGTAACAAAAACGATAAATTTACCGGTATAAAATTGATAATTTTGATATGGACAACTTAGAAAAAAAGATCATAGTAACCAAGCATATAGTTCTACTAGTCGTAGATTCTGTATCTATGATAGATCTTTTATTGCAAATATTAGGTCAACACAATCTTCCTAGATCCTCGAATCCATGGAAAAATTACAACTTTTTTCTCCATCCAAATCTATCCTTCCTTTGTCTTTTGTGCTTTATCCCTCTTTGACTCATTTGCGATCACATTTACAAAATCTGGATTTACGAGAGTTAAAGTGCATTTTTTTCGTAATGCACATATAGTACAGATAAAATAACATAATGTTGCTCACTTTACTCTCGAAACTATATTATTTTGATTCAATGCATTTTAATAATAATGTGTGTGATATGTTGAAACAATGTAATTTTGAGGACATAGCGAACAAAGCGGGCAAAATTATGTTATTTTGACCGCACTATGAAAAAATGTACTACAATCTCTCCGAATCTGGCATAATGTGCTGTTTGATGAAGCCTTTGAATACTTATTACATTCTTCTCCAAAAAAGAAAAAACTTCACTATTTGGAAATTGGATAATTTTATTTTACACGTCTTACAAATCTATATTACAAAGAAAAACGGTGTGCGATTCTCAGAAAATATTTTCACAACAATAGTTGAGATCATTTTTTTTATCTAACGATTGAGATTTATTATAAAAAATATCTACACAACAATCTTAACTAGTATTTATTGACTCTAAAACTTTTTAAAAAAAAAATTATTGCAAGAAAGAACGGTGTGAAACCCTCAAAAGATATTTTCAGAATAACGATTGAGATTGTTTTTATTTAATGGCTGGGGTTCACTATAAAAAAATACTTATACAACAATCTTAACTAGCATTTTATTGGCTCTACAACTTTCAAAATCAATAGGGAGTTGTATTTCAGATGGTCGTCCAGGGCTTTGGGTGATGGCCAAAATATTGAAATTTCTAGGATGAAGTGATCAAACCACTAAGAGAAGGGACATATTACGATGAGTTGCAAGCCGCACAAAAAACTTTTGGAGAAACTAGTCGCTAAAGGACAGTTGAAAGAGTTCATTGTTAGGGAGAAAACTCTGGCAGTACAAACTATGGTTCTGTCAACCCAAGCTGAATCTCTAAAATTACGAATGATCAATATCATACAAGGAATAATGGATGTTGAGGCCAAGCAAAGCATCCAAGCGGAACTATACAGCGCCAAAGCGGCCAAAGAGGTGATAAGAACTGAAGTCCCTGCAAAGAAGTCGAGATTGGAACTGACCACATTCGAGATAATTTATTTTCTGATTATGATTTAGATAGAGTGCATCAACCACATAATGACTCCTTGGTCGTCACTATTCGTCTTGACCCTTGTAATGTGGCACGGATGTTGATCGACCAACGGAGCTCGGTTATTGTTCCTTATTCAAAAGAATGAAGCTATCGGAGAAGGACTTGTTGCCAACCAAGGTCCCATTGGTCTATTTCAATGGGGCACCGGTTTGGCCAATCAAAGTTGTTTTACCAGTCTGAGTTGGTTCAATCGTCGTGGATTGCTTGTTCGTGATTGTAGACGTACCAGGTCCATAGAATGTAATTTTGGGTTGCATATGGTTGTACAAAATGATGGCAATATCCTCAACCTATCACTAGGTGGTTAGATATTCGGAGGCGCTCGACACGGAGGAAAACTTGGGAGATTAGATTGCGTTAAAGAAGTGTTACGTCGCTATTATGAAAAGTAAGGTTAGTCTTGAACAAGTTCATTCGGTCGAAGTCCTAGATGCTCTGGTCTTAGAGGACGTCGGCACAATGGCCACGAAAAGCTATAAAAGACCTTGTCATTGTACCAATCGACCAATCCACTCCTAACAATTACTTTCTTCTCGGGTCCTCTATGACTGAATGAGAGAGGATCAAGATGGTAGCATTCTTGAGTAAAAACATCAAGGTATTTGTTTAGACAATGTATGAGATGCAAAGCCTGTACTTAGAGTTTATTTATCACAAGCTTATCGTGGACTCTACTTAGCGTCCACTAGTTCAAAAAGTAAGAAGGTTGGCTTTTGTGCATATGGAGGCATTAATTGAAGAGGTCAACAAGTTGTTGGAAGCAAAAGCAATCGAGTGAGTTTAGTACCCAACTTAGCTAGCCAACATAGTTGTCATGAAGAAGAAAAACAATAAATGGAGGGTTTGCATGGATTATACAAACCTCAACGACGTCGTCAGAAGGACTATTTACCTCTGTCGTGCATCGACCAGCTGGTTGATGTAATGGCCGACCATGTGCGGTTGAGTTTCATGGATGTTTACGGGGATGATGACCAAATAACCATGCACAAATCAAACAGAATCAAGATGCATTCATCAGCCCGAGGAGCCTGTTCTATTATAGAGTTATGCCGTTCAATCTGAAGAATGCCGGAGTGACTTTCTTTAGGTATGAGAATCTATTTTCATCATTGTGAGATATCCAATCAATGGTTAAAGGTTTTTTTAGAAAAGGCCCAAATTGGGTTGTCTACATAATTTATGACACATATTTTTGAATTATTTTTATCTTTTACGAATATTTTATGATATTCAGATACTATTATTTTTTAATTTTTTAAAATTTCTCACCGAGACGGATCAATATATTTTAAAATTGACTCAAATTGAATAAGTGCTATTTTTTAATAATAATAAAAAATATTTCAAAAGAATTATTAGGCCAAACCCAAGATAAAATGTTAAGCTAGCGAGAACCCTCAAACACTAATTAGGCCCAATTTAGAGGATTTGAGGGAACTGTAGTGCAGTTCCGTGTAATGCAAGCGAAACAATATAGTTTTGCTCGCTTTGTTCTTGAAATTATATCGCTTTGATTTATCACGTAAATTGTTATTAAAATATATGAGAATCAACACGATGTAGTTTCGAGGACAAAATAGACAAACCTACATTGTTTGCTCGCAATAAATGCACACCATAGCCTTCGTGAATCCCAATTTAGATGAACTTATTTTCTAAATTAATATTTTGTTCTTATTTAATTTTTGTTGCTTTTACATAAATTTTTGAATCATGAATTCATCTTGACGAAAAAATTAAAGTAAAAAAATATGATAAAAAACTTTGGAAAGTTTACAAAATATAAAGTAATCCAAAATACACACACACATATATATTTATTTATTTTGAATTATTTTGTCTTTTCTAAAATTTATAGGTTTGGTTTATTTTTTAAATTTTGAACTTCTCTCATTGTGATGAATTAATAATATAAAAAAATTAATTAAAAACACATGAAATTAAGAAATTAAATAATAATAAATAATAATGTAAGGTCAAATGTAACCTTAGAACTTAAAAATTTATATGTTAGTTACTTCGCTCTTCTTCAAGTCGGTTATTCATTTCATCATAACTTCATATAGTTACTACGTTTGTGAAAATATTTTCAACAAAAAATACAATTTGCAAAAATACCTTCTTACTATCATTTTTCTATTTATTTTCAACAATTAATATTGTTTATAGTGTCACAAGAGTATTTTTCATTTTTTTCAAAAAACCAAATTTACATAAAATTAACTTTAGAGACGGCAATTCAAAAGAATTTACAGTTTTTGATATTACTTAACACGATGTACACGACAAAACTCATTGAAAAGAAAAAGACAAATTCATATAAAGAATACTAATTGATTGCTACCTAAAGCTCCATTTAAATAGATTTAGTTACATTCATATCTACAATCCTAAAGAAACAAGGGGTGTGCGCACAAATACATTTGTTGATTTGGTATGCTTTGTCTCACGTGTACTAAATATAAGTCAGTGCGTTATCAATTTTGTGGCACCCCAGCCAGGCCATGGTGCTAGTTGTGAGGCAGGTGTCCATGAGATGGAGTCTCAACGGGGCGTCCGGAATGGGTGGTCAAGGGTTGTACATTGTTTGGTGGATGTAAGTTCGGTGGTATTTATAAGATTATGAACCTTCCTTGTATAAGGCATTTTAAAGCCGTGATGGTGCCAACACTAAATGGAACTTCACAGTTAAGCGTACTTGCCCTAGAGCAATCCAGGAATGGGTGACCTACTAGGAAGTTCATGAGGTTTGGACGGCAAAAGCAGACAGTATTGTACAAGGTGGGAGCGGGTCGTTACAAATTTTGTATATATAGTATAGAGATGAAAATTTGGGGCTAATACGTGTGTATTAACTGTAGGTTTTTTAGATTCGGAGAGACTGTGATATATTTTTTCATAATACGATTATATTACACACGTAGTACGAGAAAATGTACTACTGCTCCCAATGGCGCACCTAAAGAGAGGGGGGAGGTGTCATGTGACACCCTCCGTGCTCCAGTAAATTCAAATTTTTTTTTTTAGGTTTAAGAGTTATAAATCAAAGTTTACTGTGTAGAACTATGATATCCTCATATTCTTTTGTTCTGTCAAATTGTTTCCAATTTAGTTAACTAAATTTTGAACGCCTATATTTTTTTATTATTAAATACAAATTTAATTCTTAGTTGTTCATTTATTTTAATAGTAATATCCTCAAATCCTAGACTGCTCCCCAAATCCCATTATGCTTAGGCTTAAATGTCATCGTTGTAAGTGACAGTTTTTCTTAATTTCGATTTACTATTTTTTGTTAATTAAAAAAAGTGTAATACTATTAACACATCATGTTGTACATTAAGTTACACATCACGTCTATATGATATTTACTAATTTGAACATATATCAAAATTCATGATATCCGTTTTTACATTTTATTTTATAATAATATGTTATGTAAACACATTTTGATGTACAACTTGATATGTTAGTAGACTTATTCAAAAACAAAAAACCCTAGAACGTGATTGTACAGAATTGGCATTTGATACAAAACCCCAAAAAAGTCTTGAAATGTTTCTTATCGAAACATACTGCCGCCAAAACCTTTAATTACCTTAATTGCATCCTCCCTACCAAAGGAGCGCGTGACTCAGACAACCTACGAAATCGAGACGATCATCCTAATGAAATAGTTTTGTATGCGCGTGAACTATACAGTAACAAGAAGTGCGTGTGCGATATTCCAAAGCTTTGAATCTCTCTTCATGTGTATATTTAAAAAAAAAAAAAAAAATACTAAAGACGTATCACTTTTGCACATCGTTTTTACACATCACTCAAAATTATGTAGTTTTGTGTTGAAAAAAAATCATATTTTTTTTGACTCATATCGCTGAAAACATATTTGGATCTTCCTTAACATAAAACGACGTAGTTTTAAGTGATATATAAAAATAATATGTTAAAATGATGTGTATATAGCACTCTTGCTATATTTATATCATCTCTTCACCCATTTGCTCAATCTCTGCAGAGAGGAAGAAATAACCTTGAGAAGCATGACCAAATCATTTTCTTTAGCTTCACGCCTCCATTACACCCTTCAACGTCTCTCTCTCTCTCTCTCTCTCTCTCTTTCTGTCTGTGAAATCTTCACCTCTCACTTCCCATGAAACTACTGTTTACATTGACGGTACATGTCTGCATTTTTCTCTACATTTATTTTAAACACTCGGAACAAATTCCACTTGCCTTCTCATTTATTCTTCACTGCAGTATTTTCTCTCGTTTAAACTAATACTCTAAGGAAAACATCCTTTCTCGGTAAATCTGAAGAAGAAAACACAGTTTTACGGGGTAGAAAAACAGGGGAGGCTATAAGAGGAATTTGTTGTCTCTTAGATTCCCCCCCTTCTTGTTTAGGTTTTCTAAAAGGGGTTTCTTGATGAAAAGAAAACAAATTTCTCCTCCATAAACCCAACAAAAACAGTGTCAAAACAGGGTAGTTTAGAAAGAAACAGAGGAATCTTTTTCTCTTATTTCTTTAATTTTTTTTTTGTTTTCTTTAAACTGGGGTTCTTGGCAAGAACAAATGGGTAATCGACCAAATTTGCTGTTTGATCGTGGACCAATCATAGTAGGAGCTGGACCATCTGGACTAGCAGTTTCAGCTTGCTTAAAAACCAATGACATACCTTCATTGATTCTGGAAAGAAGCGATTGTTTGGCTTCTCTATGGCAACAAAGAACTTATGATCGTCTCAAACTCCACCTACCCAAACAGTTCTGTGAACTCCCCTTGTTTGGCTTCCCAGAAAATTTCCCCAAATACCCAACCAAACACCAGTTCATATCATACATAGAGTCTTATGCAGAGCATTTCTCCATCGAGCCAAGGTTCAAACAAGAGGTGGAAGAAGCAAAGTTTGATCAAAATATTGGGTTGTGGAGGGTTCAAACTCAAGATTGTGAGTATATTTCCAAATGGCTTGTAGTTGCTACCGGCGAAAATGCAGAGCCTTTTGTTCCAGATATTCAAGGGATTGATGAGTTTAAGGGTGTTAAGGTACATACAAGTGAGTATACTTGTGGGAGTGATTATATAAATAAGAAAGTTTTGATCGTTGGGTGTGGGAATTCTGGTATGGAGGTGAGCTTGGATCTCTGTAGACACAATGCTATCCCTCATTTGGTGGTTAGAAGCTCTGTAAGTCATTTTATTTTTCAAACTACATGTTTGTCTGTTTAGTATCATTTTCTTGATCAATTTCCCTTTCTGGGTATGCTTTAAAATCATGTTTGGCCAGAAGTTAAAAAAAACTGTTCATTTCGAGCTAAAACACACAATTATACAGTTACTTGTTAGTTGCAGCTAATGTTTTTTGTTACGTTTTGGGTATATTTCAGGTACATATTCTCCCCAGGGAGATGTTAGGGATCTCAACTTATGGAATAGCTATGGCACTTCTTAAATGGCTACCACTGAGACTAGTTGACAAGCTCCTATTACTAATGGCCAACTTTATCATAGGCGACACAGACACATTAGGCCTTCGGAGGCCTAAAACCGGGCCCATCGAGCTCAAAAATGCAACCGGAAAAACCCCGGTGCTTGACGTCGGAGCATTGTCACAAATTAAATCTGGTAAAATTAAGGTAACTTAACTAATTAATCATACTTTATAATAATAACTACTCCATATTCTGATCAGGTTCTTTTTATTAAAAAAACTATCTTTTTGTTTTGAGGTTTTAGGTGGTGGAAGGTGTGAGGGAGATAACCAGAAATGGGGCCAAGTTTATCGATGGACAGGAGAAAGAGTTTGATTCTATTATCTTAGCAACTGGGTATAAGAGCAATGTGGCTTTTTGGCTGAAGGTAATATTTTTGTTTTTCTTTCAAAACTATTACCAGTCTTAGGTCACTTTCTCTCTGTTACACATGCAGACCCTTCAAAACATCACTTGTTACCATCTAAAAAAGAGCAAATCGGATGTCATTTGCTTGGACTATTTCCCCAGTTTTTTTTTTGGAATAATATGAGATATTTGTTTGTAGGTGTGATGAAATGTAGCTGTCATGAAATATTCTACTTACGGGTATTTTGTATTTTTCAATAAACAAACCTAGAAAGTTCTCTTTTTGTTCTTTCCTAGAGATGGAATTAACCAGTAGTGCAGGCACCAAATGCTTATCTTCAAGCCATCCTCTCTAGGCTTTTGCTTGGTTATGCATCTTCTTCATTTGCCATTGTTATTTCTCTGTGTGCATAGATTCATTCCAAAATTAAGTAAACCAGCAAATATAAAGCATAACGAATCGGGCTTCTACGTACAGAAATATATGAATAGAGTAACGCTACACACACAGATCTCCCGGACACATCTGTGTTGATAGTTTTTTCATACGAATATGTATGTGAGTATGAGGTGTGTGAAAATGAAATGCAGGGTAGTGATTTTTTCACAGAAGATGGAATGCCGAAAACATCCTTTCCAAACAGTTGGAAAGGGGAGAATGGACTGTATACAGTTGGGTTCACGAAAAGAGGACTTCTTGGCACAGCATCAGACTCGATCAACATTGCTACAGACATTGCTAATCAGTGGAACAAAATCAAGAACTCAAAGAGTGTTTGTAATTCCCATTCTAGCCTTCATAGATAGTCATGGGAATATTTCTGGAGTAAGGGTAGTTAGGAATGTTTAGAGGGTAGTTAGGGATGTTTAGAGGGTTGGGTATCATATGGTGATTTTTTTTGTTTAACTTTTCTTCACCAATCAGGTCCTCTGTTTTTGCCTCCCTCCCAATTTTTCCACCCCCCTTTTTGTCCCATTTCTTCCAGCTGTAAATCAACCAATTTTGCAAGGGGATCTGCTTATCCTTGTCTAACTTAATCAATTGGTCTAGCATTATAACAATCTCAAATTGAAATGTTTTATATGATTCTGTTTGTTGCTCCCATTATAAGATAAAGAGATATCTTTAAAAAAGTATTATTTTTCTTATAAATCTCAACTCTTCATTATTCATATTTAATATCTAAAAATATTACCGTTGCAAACTAATTTTTAGATGGTATTTTAGTAAATACTTCGCATTTCTTCCCGAGATTGGAAAGTATTTGCAAAGAATATTCTTTTTTAACAAATGTTAGACAATTTATTCTACAAATCTAATGATTGTCTACAAATAAATTTAAATAGAATTTAAATAAATCTTTATTATGTGTTTTGTAATTTTTGATTATTTATTTCACAAATTCAAATGTCTATAAAATGACTTTTGAATAAAAATATTTATTTTTTTCTCTACACTAATTTTTAATATATTCTTGTAAATACTTGACATTTGTTTTATGACAAACATCTATGCAGGTATTTTTAAGAGAATATTTTTTCCTTACAAATTTCAAACATTCATTTTTCACATCTAACGTTTAAAAAAATCTCTGGCAGACTAACTTTTAGATGGGTTGGAAGAGGCATGAGTGAAATCCTTAACAACATGAGTTAAGACATAATATACCAACTAAGTTGTCTATTATTTTTTTAATAATATCAATACAAATTTTACGGATATCAACACATATTGAAATATCAATGCATGACTTACGAATATTAATATATCTTTTATATATTATGCATCGCCTAGTAAGTGATGGCTAGCATTCTCCATGTATAACTTTAAACACACTTTTACATATTCCGTCTTACAAAGTGACATGCCAATTGATCAGTTGAATAAAACAATACGATCTTTATTAGAACTGAATTAATGCAATTTATTAGACTTAATGCATGCCTTTAACATGATTATTCGCTAGTATAGAGAGAGAGAGAGAGAGAGAGAGAGAGAGTTATATAAATGTAAGATTGCACCTTATTTAGGTATGTCTACTCGAATGGAAAAAGTGTCCTCCATTTATAGTGAATAATATCTAAACTCATGAAAACACAACTAATCAATATTTGTTTCTTGTGAGGTCCGTTTAAATGAGAATTATTATTTTTTTGATGTCAATCAAGGCTGACGTATAGGAAATAGACCGGCAAACAAGATAAGGGATTGAGGCAGATAGAGAGATAACACTAATTTTAATTGATTCTTTGTTAGTGAATGATAAGATTGATCGTTCACATATTTTATCCGAGTCAACCAAGAAGAGTCAACGATCGGATCGTGGTTCAGGAAATACTAGAGCCTCTGTTCTAATTGCCATTGTGGAGTCTGGAATTCGAATTAGACTTCTCGGGTATATGTATTGAATCCTCTTGATTATCCTGCAAAACACTCAACACTGAATTAGTGCCGATCGGGATTGGATCTCCGACGGGCACTCCGATGATCAAGTTAGCCTTTTTTGATGTCATTCGCGTCCAAAATTACATTATTTTAAGGCCCTTTTTAGAACAAATTCATTTTTTTAAAAATATACAATCGGTATCAGTTTATATCTGAAAATACTAAAATTGAAGAAATAAGCCGAAGCTAATTAAAGATAGTGAAAGACTGTCTTTTTTGAATGTTTTCGTTTTTGAGTTAATTTTAAGGTCTTTTGTTCATAATATGTGTTGTTTTTCAGTGACAAACACAGAAATTTCACAAAAGTGGAGACTAAATACAATATAATTTGGAGTTTGGTGGAGTTTAGAGAGATCTTGATTTTTTTTTTAAAAAAAAGTTGAGTTTTGAAGACTAAATTAAATTATAAAATTTTTGAGAGATCAAAGCACTAAACTTTAGCGCGCATCCACACTATATATGTGTGTGTGTGAGTGAGTGTGTATGTGTGTGTGAGAGAGAGAGAGAGGGGGGGAGAGAGCAGGTGTTGTAGTTTCAACTAGGACTGCAAACGAAACGAGTCAAATGGAAATTTAGTGTGTGTGTGTTTGTTTGTTGAGTGTTTAACGAACTTGAACTCTAGCCCGAACTCCACAAAAATTCAACGAATCAAGCTCGAGCGGAGTAGAACTAAGTTTGAGTCAAGCTCAAGCTAGTTGATGAACCTTAACAAGTCAATTATATATATATATATATATACAAATATAATTTTTATCATCGGGAGGAGGCCATAGCCGATACTGCAGTTGAGCAAAGGCTCGATTTGAGATATATTCTATCTCGATTTGTCTCTTGAATATATATTTAATGAAAAAATTTATAAAATACATGTATAATTAACAAATTAAGTATTTTTTAGTAGATAAAACGTCTTGAATCAGAGACATTAATAAAAGAAAATTTTTAACTCTAAACATTTCTCATTTTATAAATAAAAAAAAATACATGTTTGTATTAGAAAATATTGAAATAACAAGATAAAGTCCTTTCTTTTTTCATGAAATACTTTACAAGAGGATTTCATAACACTACACTATACTCAGTGAACCACGACTCCGTGAAGTCTTCTTCTAATGTGTTGTCGTCTTGTTGGGCAGATAACTTGGTCTTTATTCCTGTCTTCGATATCTGGCATGAAAGGTCAGGGCAAAATGTAACAGTATGAGCGATTAAGTTCGGTAAACAATCATACCCTTAAATATCAATTTATATGTATACCAACAGTGAATTTTGCGCAGTTATACGAAAAGCGATAACACAAAAATGTGAAGAGGTACCCATGTCAAAAGTATTGTCAACATGCTAATATGTTATAAGTGTAAGTCCCAAAAGGGTTATCCAACAAAGCATATCTCTCAAATCAAACCGTTGTAGCTGTATTAATTACCACATCGTAAAACATTAATTGAGTGTACTAATTACCAAGTCATTGAATCATCACGTAACGCACCGATTTTTTGGCAAGATTAGGGAAACCCTTTTTTTAAATTTTTTGTTAATTAAACAAACATCTAAAAGAAATGATATCATTTATCGAAGAGTAAAAATTAGTTGCCGAACATAAACTAAAGTACATGTGTAATTACATCTCTTTCTCAAATAATCAAAATAGGGGCGTTGGTCAATCTATTCTTCAACTCTTGAAATGACTTCTCACAAGCGTCACTCCAATTAAACTTAATTCATTTATGAGTAAATCGGATTCTTAGTTTGGCCAATATTGAGAAATTCTTAATGAATCATCTGTAGTATTCAATGAGTCCCAAAAATACTATGGTTTGGTGTTTTCAGTCCTTTATCGCTTCAATCTTTCTATTATCTACAGAGTTCATTTCTCTGACACCAGGTGAATTTTTGCATAGCTTCTAGTCTTTGACGTAAAAAATAATGTTATAATTGTAATAACGAAGCGGACATGTGAGAATTTGGTCCCAGTGCTAGTGGAACAAGAAAGACACGAATCTATATTCAATATGCAATCAAAGGATCAGCACCTTCCCCGCCCCCCCCCCCCCCCCCCCCCCCCCCCCCCCCCCCCAAAAAAAAAAAAAAAAAAAAAGAAAAAGAAAAATTCTTCCTACTTTGTTTTCGCTCGTGCATGACACTCCATGCTCGCGGAGTGACATACCAAAAAAAGATTTTTTTTGGAAGAAAATAAAAGTAGAATCCCTTTTGTGACCAAGAGCCCGTCCTTGATCTAAGTTAAGTTTTTCATTCTTTAACTTGGCGTAAAAGGCTTCTCATGAGTCCTTTTTCAAGCCCATCTCAAATAACTAGTGCCACATCCATGTTATAATTGCCGACAAAATATTTGGTAAGTAAAAATCATCAGAAATTACTCGGCGAAGACTTTTTTCTAACTTAAATTCAACGACTAATACAATGACAATAGTTTTTATTCGAGGAAGACTTTCGGCGACTAAATTTCGTACCTTTGGTGACCAAACTTGTAGTCGAGGATGTATTTTTCTTATAGTGTGAACAGACATAAAAAACTAATGTGCACATATACATCCGAGAATAGATATTCTTATGTAATTCTCAAAGCGATATAAACTGAAATTTATTATAATCTCATTTGATGATTTGATTTGTTTGTTCTATAAATATCGATATGTTCATAATTGTAAAAACACCAGTGTCCATCTAAACGAATTATAACTGTTAAAAAAAGAAAGAAATGCCAAAACAGGGTGCAAAGAATCAAAAGCCCTTCTTTTAAGTTCCTCCCAGTCCCAGATACATGTCTTACATACCCGGCTCAACATTCTTGGGAAACAATCGAATCGAAGGTCTGGAGGAGAATTGACCATTCAATCTTGTGAACTAATCGAGACCGAAATTGGAAAAAGAGAGACGAACGGAGAGGAATAACCAATCGAATCTGTATCTAAAAAAATTTTTAATTAAAAAATAAAAATATTCACCATTAAATTTTTATTATTATTAATCATATAATACGCAAATGTAATTTTCTGTGAATTGACACGTGTCACGGGAAGGATAGAGAAGAATCTTAGCTCCCCCTCCTAGTCTAACCACTTGAGCATCAACATCACAACTGAGCCTCTCCCCATGGGATTTTTCTTGGTATCTTTTAACAGGGTGGAAGTTCATCAGAAGATTCTCTCTCCCTCTCTCTCTCTGGCCCCCCCTCCTCTCTCTCTCTCCCTGTCTCTCTGTATATGTAGGGAAGAGAAAGTGTGACGAAAGATTTTATTTTTTAAATTTTATTGATTGGAAGATATTTAGAATATAAATATTAAAACACATATTTGAATATAAATGTGTTCTCGTCAAATGTGTATGAACTCTACATATATTGCCTAAGTTTAACGTACATATGTATTTAAATGTCTTTGTTCTCTGATATTACTCGTATTAATTGAGAGAATCATCTAATATTTCTCGGGTTGCTTGTGATTCTGCTTTCTTAAACACTAGAATTGCACTCTTTTCCAATCAAGATAGAAAATGTATCTCGCTTTTCTTTTTACTCCAAACAACTTAAACAGTAATGAACGAGAAAGCGACTTGACAAAGAAAATATAGTTCTTAAATGAGCGTATCTAATTTGAAGAATTTTGATTGAATAAAGTCGCGGAATGAACAATAGTTGATTGATATACAAGTCTTGAAAGAAGACACATCGATGTTTATTGACAATATCAGCTGTCAAACATAGTAAATTATTTTGATCAGAGTAAATTTATTTGGCAATCTATTTCAAATTATTAACTAAATTCGTTTGGCAATTTATTTCAAATTATTAATTCTAAGTTTTTTTAATCTAGAAAAATGTGTTCTAATCGCGTGGGTATAAATGTCAAATCAACATGAGCGAGACGAAAAAAAGGGGCTCAAATTAAATAACTAAATTCAGAATCAGTCCTATTGTAAATAAACTAATTGAAAGAATAGATGTTACACTCTGTATTTAGTAAGGCAAAATAACTGTGCAGAAAAATTAGTTTTGAAAATTGTATCTTTCTTCTATTTCAGTGAAAAGGAAAAGTACAATTTGTTCACGTGTATATAATGAGTAATTTGTTTTGAAATTTTATATTTGTAGGACTGATCACGAAATAAATTATTTGAATTTTTTTTAATTTTCAGAAAAGCACTCCCAAAATTAAAATATGAGAATCACTCTCGATGATATTTTTTTTGATAATCGAGGTATCCGGATGGCTTGGGGACTAAGCTGGTATTACTTTGGGGGTCCCCTATCTAATGCCGACTAGTTCTCGACGCCCTGAAGTTAACGACCAAGTAAACCTTCAGTGGCCCCAAAGTTTACAGTTGTCAAGATTCGACCTCAGAACATATAGATCTTGATGATGTATAAAACATTCGATGCGTATTCTTCACGAATATAATAGTTGTATATGTCTATGATATTTGACTAATTAAATTTGTCGGTGTATAATATATGGAGAACACCATGTAAGGAAATTAAACGACGTGAGATTCTTGACAAAAAATTATTGATATTATTTTTTATTTAACGACGAAGGTTTATTACAAAAAATAATTACATAAGAATTTTAATTAACATTTATTGATCCTACAACTATAATGTAAGATACATTAATGCGCGCTCTCTATATACACACACATACTTAAACAATCTAACTTTTTAAATTTTAATTAGTTTTTATGAAAGAATATACATATTTTTTTTGAAAATTATGTAGAATCCTAATATGAATTTAACACGAGTAATATACTAGCGTATGACATTCCAGAGTATCCTAATTAATGTTCATTAGGCGGTACATAATATCAAGGTTATTAATATTATATAGTATCGGTTTGTATGTACCGTTTTGACGTAAAAATGATACCATATATCTCTAATACTGTTACCATTTTAAATATCGGCTAATACCGACTTTTAGTACCGACTGATACTATTTTTTTAAGAGTTGAAAAAAATAAATTTTTTTGACTTTCTCTCGATGAATATTTATATATATATATATATGTGTGCATATGAATGAAGTGGAAGTAGTTCTAATTTCACACGTTTGCTAATAAATCCCTGGGGCACGCGTTACGGTGAGTTAACGTCATTTCTCTCTAATCTTTCCTCTACTGAAACCCACTGACCATTTTCTGCACACTGACACTCAGAAGTCAGATTTTGCATGGTTTGTGAATCAATCCTCTCTCTCTCTCTCTCTCTCTCCCCCTGCATGTACGCTCTGACGGCTGACGTCACTCTTCTCTCATTATCACTCCCTCTCAAACTCAGTGGGCAACACGGAACCGGGGAGGTGCTGTGCACCTGTACACAGCAGCGGTGCTGTGCACCAAAATAGCGTAGTTTTGTGTCGCGATGGAACGTCTTTTTATGTGTTTTATACACGTAATCTGTTTAAAAAAATTTATTTTAAAATTTCGAGTTTACGGTTAATTTCAAAATATTATTTTAAGTCGACAGTGAATTTTTCAAATTTTTTTGAAAATAAAATTCAGAAAACACTACCTAAAGGGATTCAAATGAGCAGTATTGATTATTTTTTTTAATGCGGCGGCAGCAAAATATATATATTTTTGTAGTTTTCTTTTTATTGTTGTCACCGTCGCATTAAAAAAAATAACCGATACTGCTCATTTGAATCCATTTAAGTTATGTTTTTTGAATTTTATTTTCAAAAAAATTTGAAAAATTCACCGTCAACTTAAAATAATATTTTGAAATTAACCGTGAACTTGAAATTTTAAAATAAATTTTTTTAAGAGGTTACATGCACAAAATCCACAAAATGACGTTTCGTCACGGCACAAAACTGCGCCGTTTTGGTGCACAGCACCACTGCTGTGCATAGGTGCACAGCACCTCCCCCCATTCCGGGCAACACACCAGATCCCAACTAGAATCTCATCGCCAGATATTAATGGTAATATTCATTTGACGTTAATTTTGGAAGAAATGTTATTAACACATCACATTATATATTATGTTTGGGAAAGGATAAAGAGACCAACACTTTTTTAGACCAATATTAGACCAATGTCTAATCTCGTGATTCCCGATTAAATTTTAATGATCCGAACCGTTCAATGTGTTTAAAACATGTTTTTAAGGGTACCCGCGAGAAATCAGCTCAAAATATTACCGGAAAGGACTTGATCCAAATAGTGATTTATAAAACAGTTCCTGTAAGCATTTTGAACCAATGTTTGGATCAAGCCCTTTCTGATAATATTTTGAGCTGATTTCTCGCGCGTACCCTTAAAAACATGTTTTAAACACATTGAACGGTTTGGATCATTAAAATTTAATCGGAAATCAAGAGTTTAGCCGTTGGTCTAATATTGGTCTAAAAAAGTGTTGGTCTATGGAGTCATCCCCATTATGTTTATATGAAAGTCAATAATTTAAATACTTATTAAAATTTATAGGATTTTTTTTAACATTTTATACTTAAAAAAACATGCTATGTAAATATAATATTTCATTTAATATACAACTTGATGTGCTAATAGACTTATTTTTTTTAATTTTTAATTTTGAATGGCAAAATAAATTATATTAAAGACGATAACAAGCTTTACAAGGCATGCTAAAGTAACTACGGATGGAGATATTCATCGCGGGCAGAATAAAATAAACAGGGTTGGTGAGAACCAAACCCACAAAATTAAACCCCACCCACAGAATAAAACCCTCCCACCCACCCTTGACTTTAGGAATGAATAACTTAAACCGCCTTCTCCATCGCTTGACTATTCCTCCATAATTCTGTCCGACGAAACCCAAGGGTTTTACTTGATTAAACCTCCACCGAGAATTCCCCTAGTGTTGTACAAGATGTCGTTGATCGAGAAATGACCACTCGTCCAGGATACCAGAACCCAGGAAAAACATTTGAATTTGAAATCTTGCAGTAATTTGGGCCAAATCGCAGTGCCATTGCTGAATCGGATGTTGTTCCTGAAGATCCAAACGGACCAGATCAAGGCTGATCTTTCATATCTTGAAAATTACAGTTTATTTTCAGTGTTTTAAGTGGTAAATAATTGTCTTCCTTTTCTACCAACTTCATTAAGGTTCGAGTTTGATCATTGTTATTTTTTTTATTTAAAGAAAATGTTGGAAATCATGTATTAATATCTGTAAATATGTATTAATATTTGTAAAATATGTATTGATGTTTGTATTTATTTGATATTATAAGTAAATTATTCACTGCTCAGTGAACAATAATTAAGAAGGCTCTTTATTCAAAATCCTTTTGATCTTTATAATTTTATACTTAAAATATTAAAAACTTCTTTTTTTCCAATAAATAAATGTTCTTCGACGTTTCAACATTCTTCGTAGCAAGAGAGCAAAAAACTCCCAATTTGCCAAATTAAAAATAATTTTTGTTCAGGAAAGAGTGAATATTATTTAGTATGTTTTAAATATTTTATGATTTTTTTTAAATTAGTTACTTGTTTAATAAAAATATAAAATATATGAATTCAAATTTAAAAATATTTACATAAAAGAATCATAAAGCACTAAAAGATAGTGAAAAGTTATATTTTTTTAATTTTTTCATCTTTATGAATTTTGACTTTAACCAAAAGGTGTGATAGACCCAAGTTTTGCATCACCCAAACGCTGTAATTTAGCTGTGTCATGTGTTTGCCCAAATTACGCTTGAACCCAAGTTATATCTAGTCCTATCATGCCCTTTTTAGTCTAACAACCTTTTAGTATAAACTTTAAACTTATATTTGTCCGGCATGGTAGTGAATGGATATAATGTTATGAAAAATATATTGATTGGGAACATGATTATCAAAAGCATGGCGGTTGGGTGCTTGGCGGTCAGGAAGCATCGGTTAGTCGGACGGTCGGAATCGTTCTCGTTCGGAGGCACTATACTTTAGAATTATTGATTTAGAAATATTGACTTAGAATATATGACGAGGTCATTGATTTAAAAAACCTATTTGAAACTCATGACGAGGTCATTCTTGAAATTAATTGATCAAATTATATGACCTGATCATACTTGGGAATATATTGATTTAATTCAAGAATTCATGGAACGTTAGAAACTGATATTCACTGTGATAATTATTCTGATAATTTCGATTATGCTATTTCGATTTAAAACATGTACTTATTGTTCATGCACTTATCTTATCGTATGATTAGATCTTGAATATTTTCATACTCTTATAAATTGCACATCATGTTATTATGTTAAAATATTTAAAAGGGAACTTAAGGTTAAGGTAACTTATTGAGTGTCAAAACTCACATCGCAACTTTCTTCTACCCCTGGTGTTTCATACCAGGTACAGACGATAATGAAGCCAGACCGGAGTACACACCGTATGATGACGCTTATATTGCAGAAGACACAATGAAGCCGTGATTTATTTGGATTAGTTTGTAGACTGCTCTAGCTTTATTTTAAAATCTTTTTTGATGTAAAACAACCTTTCTGAACATATTTCAACTATCTCCTACATCAAATTTCTATTTCAATATAATGATGGTACTTTGGTTATTTCACTATTTTTATTAATGTGTTCAAAATTCGGGGCCGTACAATTACCCAATAAACACATGGGTCAAAATTCGAATAAAACTGCCACCACGAGCCACACCGATTTTATTTTTTTCTTTAACGTTCCTTACTGTCTCTACACATTATCCGAATACAATGCATACTCTGATACCCTCCGATTTCGTGTCACAAGAGGCATTTAATCTAGTGTCCCTAACATATGATTGTAGGTTTTTCAAACCAAATACACTAAGTTATAGAAATAAAATTGACAAAATAACTACTATAAATAGGACTAACCATAATTTCAACACGACATTATTATGTTAGAAATATCATCAACAATATGATTTTTTTTCTTTTCAGAATCTCAACATCGCTAAATTATTCAAGCAGTATAACAACATTGTAGAATATAGCTAGGTTGGCATTCTGCTCTCGCAAGTTTCCATAGGGATTCATGGACACCATAACACATTAAAAAGTGTATACATGTACAAGTGTTGTGTAATTTGGATAAGATCTAATTATGTGGGCATGATAAAAAAAAATGCGATTCCTCTGTAAAAAGTCATGCATAATATCTACAGATTGCACGAAATAAAGATTGCAAGGTATGTGTTTGTACCTCTAGAGTACGATTCGAGCAACGAGTGGTAGGTAGATGGTGGTTTTCCATCCTTCTTTTCACTTTGGTAATGATTTTCTCCCTTTCTCTAACTCACTGCTTCTCTGGTTTGTGTTTGTGCATGAAAAGAAATAGGCAGCTAGGTCTTATCTAGGCAATCAAAGGGTAGAATTATGTTAATGGGTTAAGAATCCTAAGTGATTGAAAAAAAATTAAAAAAAACCCAAGAGTTGTGGGGAGATTCAAGGGGGCTGGGTTCAATGCTTTGAGGTTCCAAAGTTTAGCTTCATGCGCACAAGGTGCAAGGTGAACAATCAACACGTGTAGTGTTAAAAATAATCTAGTACATTAACTCACGCGCGTACACCCATGTTCTAAACCAATTGTTCAATGTACGCATTACATTAATTAAACAAATAACTAGTAGTAATAATGATGCGAATAATGAATAACATTCTTATTTTTATTTTTAAAACTAATGTTGGGTTATTACATTATTCTCTTTACATTTACAGTTTCTATAAAATATGATTTTTTTTTCCGTGACTAGGATTTTATAATGACTGAAAACAAAAACGCATTAGAATTTAAATTTTTACTTTTTGAGGAAGATATGTATTAAAAAAATGGATATGGAGTCAGAGAATGCCTGAAATTATTATTTGAGATTAAATTGATATGTCCTCTTCCAATTACTCAAAAGCTTTCTTGGCTACTAAGAGAGGAAAGATACAAAATCAATTCCTTGGACTTAATCTTTCCAAGACATATCAATTCCTTGGAATTATAATTATGTGCATCTCACCCACTCAGAAATCTTCTTCTCAATCGTTTGGCGTGCAAGTTATCTCATATGTTTATTAAAAATAAATATAAATAGTTAAATTTAACAATTAAAACATAAAAGAAAAATTGTTTAAAAATGATTATTTTTTATAAAAGAATTCCGGGTCATTACACTCTTAATTTTGGACTATCATCGAGGACCATTGCCCTAGTTCTTTATCTAAGCTAAGAGACCATTACCCCTAGCAAGGGAGTGAAGGCTAGCCTTTGCTACCTTGCTAAAATTTGACAAAGTAAAAAGAATTTGCACAACTAAATTCTATTAGTATCACTAATGTCATGCCAAAAATTTCTAAAAAATAAAATAAAATTTCACTGAAAAAACTTTTTAAAATTGGAGACATTATAAATCCTAGGGAACTCTTTGTCATCCCAATTCAGCCCGAGCTTCTAATCAAAGTGCACAAGATATCGTGCAACCAACACAATGTATGAGCGAGCGTCGCTTGGACTGGGCTGAGTCATTACTCAACAAGCCAATTCGTGCTACTTGTTCAGACTGGGGCCACTTGGTACCTAGGTATCTCGGCCACGACATGTGACATTCAAACTGGATCCAATACGTCATAGGGAGATTCCATAACAGAATTTGGTTATGTCTACATCATTGGAGAACGTCATCCGCACATAGAGGCCAATGGTATCAGATGACAAGTTGTGAAGGTAAAAAAAGATAGTGAGGTGAGCCTTTACTCATAGACCAAGGAGGGTGGCTGCATCTAAATTCTAGTACAAGTTGTCATGACATGGCATGCAAATGCACTGATCAAAACACTGGAACTGCATGCATGCCATAAGCAGATATATAAGAGGTGCGGCGGATTCACGACACCTCTAAACAATTGGGTAATCTTATTTTCTTATGCCTTGGTTTTTTAGAATTTCTGTGTCTGCCACCACCGCATATCTGTGTTATACATATACATACACACATGCATGCAGATGCATGCAGAGGACAAATCCAAATATTCCTGGCAAATTGATTCAGTAGAATTGGAATGGTTGTTCATATAGGAAGTACTGGTGTTTGTTTTCTCTATGCTTTGGGTCCACTTTGTTTTCTGGTGCATATATATATATGTATATCTATGTCTGATATAAGATCGATCATTCAGTGGCATGTTGCTTTTATGAACCTGCAGAGCTTACGAATTAATTGACTGCACAAACTGTGGGAAGTGGAAACACCATTTGCCCTGGCCTCCTTTCTCCCCAACAAGATCAATTTGCATCAAGACTACTACAACTCCTCCTCATTTTCAAGACAAGTTTTAAAAGGTGGTGGCCTATATACACCTTTTGATCTATATAAAAAGGGAAAATTTTATGATAGATGTACCATGACATGCATTGTTATGTACTTTTTGATTGATCATGTCACGTATTATTGTGATATTATTACGAATAGGTGTACCGTAAAAACGTAAAGTTATACATATTTACGGTTAGTTATGAAATGTAAAGTTATGCATATGAGTGTTTACGTATACAACGAAATCATGTTACAAACCAACTTGGCTAGTTAGGAAACATGTATGGATTTAGCTATCAATTATTTTGATTGGATTACGCAAATAGTGGTGAAAACCGTGCCATAAGCTTCTCAAAAAAACAAAGGGAAAAATCCTTTCTTTTTGTCATTCCCTTTATGGGGCATCTTTGAGAAATTGATTTCACTTGAGGCCCTACAAATTACTTATTCCTTTCTTTCTATTTTCATTCGGCTCCGTGGGCATAATGTCGTCAAATACTTAAAAACAATATTAGAAACAAAAGAGGACAAATGTTGTATTTTTATTGGGCTCCATGAGACATTTTTTTACAAATATGGGAGGTTAAATCCGTACAAATAATTAAAATTTACGAGATTTTTTATAAGGTATTGGTTCAAGTAACCGCAAGATCACAATGCTGCTCTGCCCTTGGTGAGGAGAAATTATAATGAAGTGGTCTTTTGAACTAGTTAGTTTGAATGCGATTGGCTCATGCATTCAGTGGCACTCGTCCCTTATATGTCGAATTTCTGCTCTAAGTAAAAATGCGACAAAGACCTAGCAATAATTCTCAGGAGGGGAGAGGTGTTGTGATACGCCGGATTCGCAATACAATGGTCATCGGTCCATGGGTATGCTCGGTACATTTGTTGGGCTTGAGTTGGGTCAGTCCCAAGGATAGATCTATTGTTATTGGACCGAGAGGTTCGACAAGGCCACTTGGTGTGTCTTGGTCAGTATCGGCACAACATGCCAATTCTGGCCAAACCTCCACGCGATCAGCATTCCTTTGTAGCCTCCAATCCTGCCGACGAGGGCTCTACGCTCGGCACAGGCGCGTGGAGGCGTACTCCCCCACGTTGCAAGCGGTTTCTTGGGTAGACGTGGGGGAGAAGTAGTTACAGGACATATAGACATGTCCGTCCAATCCGCACCGACATGGGACACATGGTGGAAGCACCGTGATTTGCGATCCACAGCGCAACATTTTGGGTTGGTGCCTCCGCCAGTCTGTTAGGGTTTCTCTATAAATACTTAAAAGGCACTCACTCTCACATGTGCGAACTCTTTCAGTCTAAGCTTTTAAATTGCTTTCAGTCCCTACAAAAGCATCCCTGCAAAAACTAACTTAAGCATCGAAGTGTCCATCAGAGACTCAATCCCGTTCGGCACTAAAAAGTTTGGAATATTTTACAGCAAATCAAAGGTTACCCGAAAGATTCAACAAGAAGTCAGAAAGTAAACAAGTTTTATTTTTAATGGCTCTCCACAAAGAGTGTGGTAACTAGGGAACTGAACACCAACCCCATAAACAAATTTATCAAAAACAAATAGAACATTTGATCTTCAATTTAGCTTGATTTATTGTTAGGCTCCTCTCGTTGTACTTAACTTTTCTAATAGTTATGTCATGTAATTTGTCAAATTAGCTTGATGTATGGTACATCTTATTCACTTCAATTAATTTGTTTATGCCTTCACATATATCACTATGCAGTGAGATATGCATCGTAGAATCAGGGGTTTGACCTTAAGGTTTTAAGATAGAAAAAGTGTAAGGAAACTAGTTGCCGGATGAACGTGAGATCCTTAATAGGTTGAGAGCTTCACATACATCTAACGGCTTGGGACACATCTGTGTCCCTAGCATTGTTCTTTAAGATAATTGATGACATTTTATACCTTGGACTAATGTTATTCTTCAGCATGAGCTTACTTTCATTCACATGATAAGTACTATGGCTCCGTATGCAAAAGCATGCATAAGCAACCACAGGTTTCATCACATGCATGTTAAGTACTTTCATGATAATAGTAACTTAGAATTAGAATTCCTTTTGACATTCGAGTTCTAAAAATATCCTTGCATCAAATATGTCAATTTTATTTCAAAGGAATAAATTATCTAAAAATTTATTTTTTGTCGCTATTTAATTATTTTTGTATTTGTTATATTTTTATCAATTTTGTTAGTTCGTCTAGATAAAAGAAATCTAAAATGCATAAAATTATGTTTAAAAACTAAAAATAATTCACTAAAGACAAAAAATAAATTAAAAGATATCCTGTGATTTATTTTTCGTCTTTTCAAAAAAAAATTTAGTTTTTTAACATAATTTTGTACTTTCTGAAATCTCTTATCGAGACTAACCAACAATCAACAAAAATTTGATGCAAAATAAAAAACTATAAATAAAAACAAAAAAAAGACAATAATTTAATATTTACCACAATTCAAATTGAGAATGGCCAACGGATAATTTTATCATGTCTAACAGACAAAATTCTTACATATAAACCAACACATAACATTAATAGATAATTTGATAATGTTATCATTGCCCTATTTGGCCAAAATTTTTTTTTTTAACTTATTTTTTGTCTTTATTCAAATTTTTTTTGTATTTGTTATTTTTATGTCATTTTTTCGTGGATTATTGGTTCGTATCGACGAAAGGAATCTAAAAAGTCTAAAATTATGTCCAAAAGTTAAAAAAAAGTCACTAAAGACGAAAATAAGTCAACACGGACGCTGTTTTTGACTTATTTTTTGTCTTTTCTGAACTTTTTTCAAATGTAGCCGATGATTGATAACTTTTCTGAAAGCTCTTGTCGAGACGAACCAACAATCATAAAAAAATTGATGAAAAACAAAAAATTAAAAAAAAATTTCAAATAAGGACAAAAAACTAAACAGTGAATAATCCAATAATAACCACAGGCCAAATGGAGTACATATGATGTTATCTATAGCCATTGTAGTTAACATTATATGGTAATGTTACAACATATAATATTAAAGCATAGTGCAAACTATATATACTGTAATTCAATTGCAACATATGACATTATATGTTCTAATTGTATTATTTCTGTTAAATATATGAAGATTGCAAACAAATAAAGTTATTTGTTAGAATAAAAACACATATAAAATTATTTGTTAAAGACATAAAGAATAAAAATTAAAATAATATTTCAAACCAACAAATAACATTATTTGTTCAATTGTTTTATTTTTAAACCAACAGATAACATTATTCATAGTATTTTTTTCATTTTTCTTTCTAATTTATTTAGCCTAAACTATTTGAATTATTCTTATCTTTATTTAATTTTTTTGTATTTATTATTTTTCATAAAAATAAATTAAATACACAGCATAAAAATGTTAATGTGCGGAATATATTAAATAGTTTAAATTAATAAATTAAATTTTATTATTTTTAAAAATACGGACCCTTATAGTTTATTGTCTTGTAGAATTTAAATTTGAAGAGAGATTGAGAGATATTCTGTCTAGCCATTCATGAGATACTAACTTTCCAGGCTAGAAAAATCACTCGTCCGTACGCAAAGAACATAGATATGATAAGCTGAGTGGGCTGCCGTGGACTCAACCGTGGGCCCAAAAAAAGGGCGAATATATGAAACAAGCATGGGCTGTAAAAAAAATATTGATGACCCGTTTTGGCCCATTACAGAGGCAGTGACAAGCTGAGTGGGCTGCCCGTGCACTCGACCATGAATTCCTTTTAGTTGTAACGGACCTCTAATGAATTACATTGTGATTGAAGAAAAAAAACAAGAACACTATCCAACCTCCTAATTAAGTATAAAGGTTCTTTCGGGTCAGTCCCACATTTTACCCCTCCCTATACTTTTTATCGCACCTCACCTCATGTCGCACGTCACAAATTTTAATTTTTACACTTTTCAACTCACTCTTTTGTATTATTCTATAAATCGTATGAAACAACATTCGTAAAAAATCCAGAGCAGTTGATTAAAAAAAAAAATAGAATGAAGAATAAAAGTAAGCAATCTTACTGTGGCTGTGTTCGGTTGGGAATTTCCCAAAAATTTTCTGGGAACTTGTTTGGGAAAATTTTTCCCAAATATTTTTTACTTTTTTCCCAAACAATATTCATTTCTCTATAAAAAAAAAAAGAGACAAAGAGAGCAGCTCGAAAATACCGAAAAAATTTAATTCTCAAATTTTTTCTGAAACACTTACACCAAATAACATCTCAAAATTTTTTTTTTCCAAAAATCGTTTCAGAAACACTCAACCGAACACACTCAGTTTATGTTCTTTGTAGAGAACAAAATCACAGTGTTTTTGAATAATGAATTCATTGATAATTTTTAATAAAATACGGACTCTTAACAAAAATTGTAGATTGTATAGGATTTGTGAATTTTTTAAACAACTATGATAGCATTCACATTGGTCTGTGAATTTGTCAAACTCAAACAAAAATCAAAGTGTTTGTTAACTCTAAAAGAAATTTACAGGGGAAAAAAACAGAGTCTGAGAATTTTGATTTGATATAGTCGTTTGTAACAAAATTCACACACTCTTAACAGCAATGGTATTCGAATTTCTTGAATAACTGTGATAACATCCACAGGGGTCTGAATTTTTCAAATGCGAAAAAATTCACCGTCTTTCTAAAATTTCAATGAAATTCACAGGGGTTTGTGAATTTGGAAAATTGAAACATTATTTATTTCAAGTAATTTACATTGTTTGTTTCACGACAACAAATAATATACATATCAGACCTACAGACTATAGTCAACTTGATGGCTTCTGTGAGGTGTTGATCTATGAAACTCCTCTAAGAGTCCTTTTGAAGCTGAAAGAAGATTGACCTGAATATGATTCACCAGTTGCTTTGATCTGAAGTCTTAGTTGCAAAAGGAATAACTAGTCAGAGACACCTCGACGAGTGGTTGAAATATTACCATCTCATGACCAAGTTAACAATTATGAGAGGGTGAGCTCGTAGAATAGGTGTTCTGATGAGGAAATACGAATGCAAAAGGCAAGTATGTGAAGTACTCCTTACAGTGGGTTCGTATGTGGATGTGGCTAAGGAAACTTTATTGATCATCTTGGTATATATATCTTCCAAGTAATCAACCCATTTATTGGTGGATATTCACCCTACTTATAAGGATCGACGAGTGTTCAGGTGAATGCACAGTAGGGCATTTTTTGTGTTTGCTATCTTTGATAGTGGGTTGATTTGACAAATCATTGGATTGATCAATGTGCTTTTGCGTTGGTTGGTAGTGCTGACTAGGGTGGCCTTTGGTCCGACATGGTATTATACGAGGCCGGATATTAACAAACAGTTGGCACAAGGTGGTCGACTCATGATCAACTTATCATTTGAGAAAAGCATATGTCAGAGATGGTACTTATCCGAGACGACTATTGTACTCACCAAGTCGGTCTCTAATCGGTGTTTGGACTTCACCTCGTTAGTTTTAAGATAAATTCACCCCCCACAATTGCCCCTTAGCATGCCAATATGATTTGAGTGGCAATAATCTAATTAGCCAAGGAGGTGAATCGACAGCTAATCCACATGCTAGAGACTACGCCTTTGCCTTTAATGTAATGTGTCCCTTGGCATCCTTTCTAGCAATTTTCTAAAAAAATTAACTTTATGAATCCCGCTGAAACACCCCTACAAAAGCTAAATAAGATCAAAAACCTCGTTTTATTTGTTCTTGAGTAGTTTGAGGAGTTATTCTTACTTCTAGATTCACTGTGTTTTGCATTTGTAAGTCGGACTTCTTATGAACTCTGTAATAGCAGCTGTTTTAGGGAGGATGTTCTCAATAGATAATTTTGATAGATTCAGGAAAGTCTACACAATTCTAGATAGTATTGGGGTTGTCATTTAGCAAAGGACGAGAGTTTGGATATTAACACCGGTATCAACTCTTCTTATTTTCTCTTGATGGTCGTGGTAGATCACGACGTAAGATTTCCCCTAACAAACTCGTCCATAAGTCTCTTTGCTTCTAGGGTCTTGCCCATTACCAAGGTACCGATAATTTTTATCAGTAATTTATGGATTTGTGACACTTGGCGCCCACCTCCGAATCAATTGTGAATGGTCACCGTCTGCCACTACTACTGCCTAAATCATACCCCACAAAAGGCTAATGGGCAGAGGGTTCTTGGAAGAACCCTAGAAAAACTACCTGCATGCCTGAAGTGGCAGGCATAAGTTGATCCAAGCCCTTCCCTCATGGACCAAAGGTTTGGACCGCGTGATGATTAAAGTGTCCAGGGAGTGGACGTTCCCAGTTGGTCATCAAGATACTTAGCGCGTTCCTCGTGTTAATCGTCGGAGGGTCCACGACCGGACCATCACCCCCGGTCATAAATTCTTTTTCCCAGAGGTATTTATTTTTCTTCAATCACAAGAGCCAGTACCTGACCGGATCATTATTGCCCATTTTTGGCATGCATCATCACAACCGTTTTATCAAAAACTTGTACACCAAGAGAAAAAAATTAATATATTCTTCCCCTATTTGAGAAATTAAATCAAAATGAACGAATTTTGTGAATGTGATGAAATTATAAGTGACAACAATACATAAGTTACAAAAACAACACATGATTTGAGTTATAATAAGTTGACAAAAAAAAATTATTTTGTTGGGTTTATCTAATATCATACTGTTTATAGTTATGGCGAATCCCTATCACCAATAGGACTAATTCATAAGAATTTTCAATTGAGTATGTTTGTTATCTTAGGGTATCTAGTTCCAATCTCAGTTGCCAATATTTATAAATTATACTATTCATATTCTTTAATTATTAAGAAGTGGTGCACCTTTGGGCCCATTTTTATTCTCACGATTAAAGAATTACAATTTGCAAAGTCATTAGTATTAACACATAATACAAGTTGTTAATATTCAGTAATTTGATTCAATTTATAAATCATACCGATTGACTACCAATTTAAATTTTAAATTAAAATAATGACTCTTACACAAACATTAAGTAAGTATGAAAAGTCATGACACTTAATATTATGTGTTAAAATTTCATAAATTAATTTGATATGTATTCAACATGTCGGTTGGATCAGTTTGACGACTACCAAACCGTATTATAATATAGAGTCAGATCAAGATAGCAACTTTCCAGGAAACATTAGGTGAGACACAATCATTCCCAAATAAAATTTTATAATTTGACTTGATATTTATGAAACATACTAATTGGGTCACTTTGGTGACTACAAAATCTTGCATAACAGAAATATCAAATCAAAATCATTAGTTCAGACATGAACATTAAGAGAACAAAACTTGGGTCACTACAGTGACTACCAAATATATCATAATATAGATATCAAATCGAAACAATAACTTCTAAGGGATACAACATTGCAACACCTCCAAATAGAATTAAGATCAACAATCAAAATAGAATTTCAAGGCATGATACAACATCGCAATTGGAATCTACTCGCACCAAACAAAAAAAAAATCACTTCTACCAAACATGCATAGCAGAAACTCAAATTTTCAATCATTAGAGAACAAAGCAAACAATGAGAAGGACAATATGAAATGTAAGGCTACCTAAGTGAACATGTATGCAAGATTCATCAATGTTAATAGTCCTGATTGCGGAACAATTTACCCTCTCCTTGATGTTAAAATACAAAGAAATTAGCTGATTAAAATCAGCACGGTGGACTTATTCATTAGCTCAACTATTGAGATTTAGAGATTAAGACTACATGGATCACAAACCTAAAGGCACAGCATACTCTAGACTACATGGACCCGTTTAAGTATTTATTAAGTCCAATAGTGGCCTTACACTCAGCTGGTTATTTTTTTCCTCACAAAACTAAAACCCTCAATTGAGATTTGATTGATGAGATTGGTTGGGCTATTTCTCTACTGTCTGGTTTTCTCTTGGTGCCTGCTGTGGGTGCAGGGGTGGACCTAAAGAGGGGGAGGTGTCAGGTGACACCCCCTGTGCTCTACTAAAATAAAAATGAAAATGAAAAATTAGGTTTAAGAGTAAGTCAAAAGCTTATTGGGTAGTACTTGGACACCCCAATACCTTTTTTTCTCCGTCAAATTCCCTCCAATATGGTTAATTAAATTTTGACACCTATACTTTTTGGTAATTGAATACAAATTTTATTCTTCATTGTTTATTTATTTTGATGGTGACACTCCCAAATCCAAATCTTGGGTCCGCCACAGGGTGGGTGAGTTTGCTCCTCATGAAACGAATTATCAGTAAATAGAGTTTGACCTCCCATTGTAAGATTTATAACACATGTAGAATGTTTTGGTACCACTCCTCATGAGACGAATATTCAGCAAGTAAAAGGAGCTTCAGAACAAAAGGCAAGCAAATTAAGACAATAGTGAAATCAAAACAAATGCCAGCAAATCAACATTTTTTAGGGAAAAAATAGGAGGCATTTCAGCGAGCACCGGTGGACAAAGACATGCAAGTATGGAAGTTAGATGTTCAAAACTGCTAACATGCAATGTTTAATGTTCGAACTCAAAAATCGCACCAAAAAGTGGGAAAAACAAAAAATGGAATATGAGATTAAAATAAAAAATAAAAAAGAAATCGCAATGTTCACCGTCACCAAAAAAACTAAGGTCGCTTAAATCGCAACACAAAACTGAAGCAGAGGAGGGAGAAATCGCACCAAAAAGCGCTGAAATCGCACCAAAGCTGCTGCAATCTACTTAAATGGCTCCAAGAAGCTGCTGCAATCTGCTGAGCATTTCAGCGAACACATGGTGGGCAAAGACATGCTATGGAAGTTAGATGTGCAGAATTGCTAAAATGCAATGTCTAATGTTCAAACTAAAAAAAGGGCACCAAAAAGTGGAAAAAACAAAAATGAATCTGAGATTAAACAACACAAAAAAACGAATCGCAATGTTCACTATAACCCAAAAAAAGGTCGCTGAAATCGCAACACAAAAATGAAGCAAATGAGGGAGAAATCGCACCAGAAAGTTGCTGCAATCGCACCAGAAAGCTGCTGCAATCTGCTGACCAAGAAGGTTGCTACAATCCCGGAAATGGCCGCTGAAGAGAGAGAGGGGAAGCAGAGTGGGAAAGAGGGAAAGGGGAAGCTGAATTGGCTCACCGATGTTATCTTTCAGTAGAATTTTTGAGAGGGAAACGTGAAATGACAAAAATGATGTTAGCCCTCGGATCAAAACTTGCACTTAATCCCTACCGTTGAAAAGTTGCAAAAAGTTAACCAAAGAGGGGTAATTCAAAAAACACTGAACTGTATTGTAATATAGGGCCTATTTGGCCTATAGTTTTTATTGGTTTATTTATTTATTTATTTATAATGTTTGGAATAAATATAAAAATAGTTGATGGCATTTGGACTAATTTATTTATTGAGTTGTTTGATTTGACTTTGACGGACAAATGACCATATTGCCCTTATTTTATTTGGGACCCTATTTGGCCCTTGTCTTATTTGAAGGGTATTTTTGGTTTTTCAGTAACCGTATGGACGGATTAACAAAGTGGAAGAATTTTCTTGGTCCAACAAATAAATTAGCCCAAACCTATTTATTTATTTACTCAACAAATAAATAAATAAACACTTAATAACCATAGCCCAAATAGGGCCATAGATAAGTACGATGAGTTAGCAATGTAACATGTATCTCCCAATGATAAAATACATATGAAAACCTAAACATGTAAATTCAAAAATATTTATTTTATCAAAAACGTATAATATATAAAAATAATTATAGAAAATCAACCAAAGTCAAAATTTAGAGTTTTAATAAAAAAATAAAAATATTGTGATACTAGTAAGTTATATGGAATATTTTAACAAACTTGATATTAAATGTTATGTTATGATGTATATGTGTACATATAGCGGATGAAAAAATAACGAGATTCATTAAATAATAGTTACTAAACACAAGATGTGTAAATAATTTTATAAAGTTGATTAATATAACTCAAGTTTAGCATATCAGCATTTAAAGCTCAAATAAAAAAATATTTTAAAAAAGTTAAATTAAAAAACCTGACGATTTTTTTGATAAGATAGACTAAAAATGTAAAGGTCCTTTTATTAGGTAAAATATGTAGGGAATGCAGTAATAACAATATAAATAAACGATAAATAAAAATACCTTTTTATAAGAAAAATTAATTATTCATATATAAGGTGCATCATTATTTGCACAAATTTGATCAAAATATAACGTAAGTCTAATTTGATTTAAATATTTCAAGTTTTAATTTTAAAAATTAAATTTTACAATATATGTTCGTATATATAATTAAAACCGAATTATATATAATAGTGTGTTGACTTTCGGACGTGTAATGTGGTCTCTCACCAGATTTTTTTGTTATAGCCAAGGTAGCCGACCGGCTTTGGATTATCCTCAACCTATTGCCGACTAGTTCTTGGAGATTAATCTCACCGTTCATTTGCGGGGATCCCATTAAATTCAGGGTTTTTACCCTGTATGTATTGTTCTCATAGGTGTTTATACCACTTGAGAAGTTTCAAACTTGAAATTTAAAAAAGAGCATAGTCTTAGATCTTAACCACCAAACCATTCCCTTGCGTTGTCTCTCACTGGATGTTACTTGGACCTCAAATTGTCAAACTTGCATAACAAGACAAATAGTATGCACCTTAGACAAACAACCACTTGTTCACTCAAAGTTAAGCTTATGGCTTTAGTTGGGGGAAATTGGACAATGAAGTCAACTTTACTTATAAAGTGGTCCCTCAATATATTAAACTTGCTCCATCAATAAATTAAACTTCCTCTCGAGTATAAATAATTACTAGTTCACTTAAAATTTAACTTTTATTAGAGAACAATTCAGTTATTGGAAGGTAGTAGTGATTAGTTCGTACCCAACAAGTGACGTGTTATTATCTTTGGGTTCGGCTTTTCGGATATAATTTCCTACTGAGTTTCATTACTCATTGGAGCAACTTCTCTGTCCCTGTCGTTTCATGCCAGATTTAGAAGAACATATAGAGATGCCATCTAAGCAGGAAGAGTCGGATGATGAAGATGAATAGTTCAACAGTACCGAATTGTCGCACCATTAGAAGCTTTGACTTTTATAATTTTGTCTTTTATGTAAAATAAAAAAGGTAATTGTTTTATTTTAAATGTAATCCCATTGTAGTTTATTTATTAATAAAAGAAAAAAAACTAAGTTATTTCTTTTGAAATGTTCACTTTGTATAACAAATAATTTAATAATATACCGAAAAATTGGGACGTTACAGATATGATATGCGGGATACAATTGATCTCATATCCTTATATCTAGTATTGAGGAGAGTAATGAGTGGTTGAGTGGGATAATGGATGGAGAATCAGATGAAAATGATGAACCGGTGTTTGACAGTGATACTTTGACGTGGGGTGATGTTGTTAGAGCGTCTGGAGAGAACATAACAAAGTAACAACTAGAACAACAACATCAAAATCACGTTCGAACTCATCAAAGGGTTCCACATCAAATGCATTTCAAATGACGGATGAAGAAGATGCAAATTCTAATGACACGGAAGAAAAAGAAGATGTGGAGAGATATAAATCCGTTAATGATTATGAAGATATGGATTTAGTATCAATTCTGAGGATGATTAGTAGTCTTTTGTCGGAATTTTATTATTTTATTTTTTATTTATGCAAGTGTTATCGACTATTTAAAATTTTTTGAATATTTTTATGGCCTTTTTAAGTGGTACATTCTCTCAAATTTATGGCTTAGGGGTTACCTTTTCTGAAGAAAAAAAAAGTTTACTGATATAAAAAATGAGGATTTACATATATACAGGGAAAAAAATCTTTGAAATTCATTGAGTTTTCCCTATTGTGGATGCTGGAATTCCTCCCGACTTTGAGTCCCAATAATATATACTCTATAATAACCTGAATTATTATAGAAATAAAAATCATTTTAAACTTTATGTTTAGTGATGTAATTTGCAATTTATTTTGAATGGTTGAGATTATTGGAGTGTAAGAGGTCACCATGGAGCGAGAAGTATAGAATAATTTTACTTCCTCTACACTTTATTTCCTCTCAGACATTTAGGAGTTGGAAATTCATGGCTTTGATGTCAAATAAAGAGATTTCAATTGGAGTTATTGGGAGTGATGGGGAAGATTAAAGGTTAAAACACACCTCTCATTATTTTTTATATAGATCTAGGTGAATGCATTACTTTGGCACATCCTTTTTATTCTTACCTATTAGAAAGAAAAGTGAGATTGGGGTGAGAGTTCTTGAGGAAGAAAAGAGAAGCTCTGTCAATTTTGATTTTTGCCGAGTCAATTTCGTTCTTTTGATTTCTTTCGCATTTGAGCTAGAAAAGTTTACCTCCAACTCTTAGGTTATGTATTTTTGATATAATCGTATACCTAGAACTCTTGATTTTGCAAATTTGTAGAAGAATTCGTGTGAAATTATTCTTTGCTATACTCTTGAATATACTGATTCCTTTCTTTTGATTTTTTTTTTTTTGCGTTCTCGAAATCTAAAGCAAAATGGTTAACTCTTATATTTTGCATGAAATGCCCTGGATCACCTTGTAAACACTATTTATAATAGCTCAAGGCAATCTATGTCTAATGCCCCTATTGAAACTTTTAACAACTTATATTTGGACTTAAAAACTTGTAAGTTTTGTCTTAATTATTCCTTCTGCAATTAGAGTTATGCATTGACTTGATTGCATGTATCCAATCCACGAGGCAGTGGATGTATCCAATCCATGTTATATTTGGCATACTTAGCAAATGTGAAATGCTTTACTTTTGGAAACAACTTGAGAAGTGTGTTGACAAGTTTAATGGTAACAAATAATAATTAAATAAAATTGGGAGGCCGTCATGCCATTGTGACATTTTGGGTTTGATTCCCAAGTTATTCCGGATTTGATTTCCGAGTTGTTTCGGGTTTGATTCCCGAGTAGTTTCAGGTTAGATTCCCGAGGTGAATTTGGTGGTTCGATTTTTCATTTCACTTATGTTCCGGGTTAGATTCCCGAGGTAAATATGGTGGTTCGATTCTCCATTTTACTTTTGTTCCGGGTTCGATTTTCGAGTTGGGTTAGATTCTCACTGGCCGTCGTCCTGATTTAAAAAGAAATGAGCGAATTTAAAACACTTCACCTATCCTTTACAGTTTTTGACATATTAGCGTTGGTTATTCAATTCTATTGATTATGCTTAATTTCATGAATTCTGCTATCATGTCATATAAACTATTTTATGTGAATTTATCTTTGGGTTCGACTTTCGGGTAAAATTTTTCTATTGAGTGTAAAAACTCATTATTGTAACTTCTCTGTCCTTGGCCTTTTTATGCCAGATGTAGGTGAGGGAGATGTGCAAGACCTCTCTTCTATAACCAAAAGATCGAGATGGCACCGAAACTTAACATGATGGATTAGCAGGCTTAATGGTTGCTGCGAAGGACCACAAGGAGTTGAATTTGTTTAAAGTTGCGTGCGAGTATGCTGATATTTTTCTAGAAGAGTTGTCTGGTCTAGCATCGCACAGAGAACCTCTCAGATACCTTGTTTTGCTTTGACCCTCCTGATTTTCACTTTTCACCAAATTTTGAGTTTGCATATCAGGAAGCTCATGAGGTAACCTCCTAGATACCTCATTTTGTTTTTTTTTTCGAACCCATTCTTTGTCTCTCTCTATTTGTGTTGTACTCTCGCTCTTCTCCTTCCCTCCTAGTTTCTACTCTCTCCTGCATCGATCTCTCTCTCCCCCAGGTGTTCTCTCTCTCTCTCTCTCTCCTCTCCCTCTTTGACTCTCTCTTTTCTCTCCCTCTCTGGCTCTCTCTATCATTCGTAATCTCTCTCTCCCCTCTTTCTTTTATTTTTTCTTCTTTATTTATTTTATTTTATAATTTTAATGTTTCAATTTTTGTTGATTTATTTATTCGCGTATTCAGATCACGGTGTTGTGGGTGGCGTTTAATTATTGGGAGTTTCCGATATTGAGTTCTTGCGTTAGAAGTAAGGCCGAAACCTGATCCCCGCGTATAGATATTTTAAATGTGATTATTGTGTAGATATGGATCTCAGATGGAAGAAAAAAAATTGTTGAATACGCTTAATAATGTGGAGGGGATCTGAATCAAAATCTTAAGTTTTAATTGTTTGGATATTTTACGTATACCAATCGCGCGTACCTAGTTGATGTAGGGATTTGATAAATTTAGGTGTCAAATTAGGTTGGATCTGAATCTTAAGTGAACCAGATTTATAATTTTATGTGGCAATTCGATGTCTATATTTTATCTACATGATTGTACGAGGGACTATTAATTGTTGAGACTGATCTGCAATTTTAGCACCCACCAGCATTGTATGTGATCTAGACCTGGTTGTTGTTAATGATTCGCGTGGTGTTATTTAATGCTGAATGCATATTTAACGAGATTGCATGATAAAGTTCGTTATCGCATGTTGGATATGACTGTTGAGCATCATGTATATATGTATGAAATTGGGACTTAATGTAACGACGAAGTTAAATGATTTTATTGTTGTGATAATGAGAGATAATCAAAATCAACCATTAATTGTTGCGGTAATGAGGATTAAAAAGAGGATTAGTGATGTTCTTGAGTCGTCTCATTGTCTGTGAGCCGAGTTAGGGCCCATACTTGAGGCTAGCATTCATGAGCTTGACGTTAGGGGTGTAACCGGTCCGGTTTGGTAGAATTCATGGGACCGAACCGGTTGTCCGGTTTGAAAATTTTGTAAACCGAAACCGGACCGATTTTACCGGTCCGGTTTCAATCGGTTTGAGCCGGTTTCAGTCCGGTTTCGGTCCGGTTTGGACTTTTAAATTTTTTTAGACAATATTTCGGACCAATCACAAAAAAAGGAAAAAAAATTAACAATTTGGAGTGAAATTTTTAACAATAGAAATGTATTAAACATTACTCTGAAAGATTTAACAATTTTAAATTACTCTTATTTTTTATACCTAAACTGGTAGTTTTCTATTTTTATTCACTCTCTATAAATAGTGATTTTTTATTTCTAAAACATGATAATCGTCTTAAATCCTAATAGATTAAATGACTAATGGAATAATGGGTTATAAGTTATAACACATAAACTTAAAAATATAACATATTTTTATTTATAACCTTCATCCGGTCCGGTCCGGTTTGAACCGATTTTGTATTCCTCCAAACCGAAACCAGACCGAAAAACCGGTTTCTTCAAACTCCCAAACCGAAGCCGGACTGAACCGAATTTTTCAATCTTCAAACCGTCGGTCTGGTCCGGTTTTCCGGTTTTTATTTTCACCCCTACTTGACGTACAGGTGACATCGAACACTTATGAACGTTGCGTAAAATGATATGCATTGCGAAGGGAATGTCTGTGAGTCATGCCAATGTCTATGAGCTGCGTTAGTGCTTAGAGTCTTGTCATGGCCATGCGAGGATGACTACAGAAGTCTAACGTATGAGAGCATCAAACCAGAGGATTATTAAAGAAAATATACTTAATGCGAAAAGAAATATGCACCATATTGCATGATGATGTATGCTTATTGTTTAGACACATGTGGAGAATTTATTATGTGTACTTGAAAGTTGGGGTGAGATTTGGTTTTTCTACTATGAACCACTCATAGTGAAACTTCTTTGCCTCTGGCATTTCACATAAAGTACTAAGGAATAGGTGGAAGAGGAACCTAACCAGGAGGTTGAGGTGGATGAGATGGAAGTTCAGCAGCCATGGTTGTACTAGTGATAGTTTCTTGGCTTGAACCTAGGGTGTTAATAAATATTTTAAAAGTTGATTCGTTGTTTGATTTAAGAAAATTTATTCCACTGCTTATTTATCAGTTCTTTTATTAAAAAGTACCATAAACACACGAGACGTTACAACATTATTTTATAGGCAATGAAATGGTGCATCCCAAAAGTCTAAATGGTGCAAATTTGTTTGCACCTGTTTTGTTAGGAAGCAACCATTCAATTAGGAAAGGATCAATCGTTAGAAATTGATCAAACGTCCAGAAACGTCTTGAGTAGGAGTGCACTGATTTAGGTATAAATGGTCATTAATAGACAAAATCGGTTCGGTTAGGGTCCAATGGGTCAAAACCTTATAGGAGGAAAACAAATAGATAAATAAATAATTAATGAAATAATTTTTTTCCCAAAATAAAATTACATCTCTCTAATGACCCGAACCTGACACAATCAGTTATACGATAAAACCTATATTACCTAGGTCCTCCCCTTTACAAAATTAGGTACCCCAAGGAACCCAAATCCTTATCATACTCAAGCCTTACATATACCACTTGAAATTTTCCCAACTTTCTTATGTGGGATCGAGATCCGTTTCAATCAATCTTTTTAGTTAAATGTGAATTCAATTTTCAATTCGCATATAAATAATTTTACCTAATTAATTAAATATATAATAATCTTCACATTAAAGTGAATAAATTGTCACTTAAACTCACACATAAAAATATGTGAAATTTACTTTTACACTTGTTTAAAATTATAATTTCCAAAAAGCCATTTTCCTAACATGTATGTGATTAACTCTTTGGTTATGCTTAAATTTGCTTTTATGCTCATACAAACAGACTATCTGTCACTCAAGAACATGTGATATTAATTGGACTTGTTAGATAAAAGGATAAATGTAATCATAATTTACTATCCTTGTAATTTATTAAAAAGGAATGTAATATTCAAGAGTGTTGATCATCCATTTATTTTAACACAATCTAATACGATAAAGTTTTGATGAATTCCAACTGACATAACCTAATTTATTAAAATAAATAAATGAGATAGATCATTTAAAAAAGTTATGGAAAGTTTTATTCAAAGTTACATGAAAAATGACCAATAAATGGATCCATACTTTGCCAAACTGGACAGCGAAGTCGGTTTCTGACAAGTTGAGTCCCTGTCTACAACACGAATTCACAGAATAGAACATATTTGGGCTGCTTTTATCTAATTACTCCAAATATATATTTCTCTACCCTATTCTCTCTCTCTCTCTCTCTCCTCTCTTTCTTTGTTTTTGTGAGGTATCTTCGTTTTTGTGTCTGTGTGCCCGTAGTAGTTTAGAAGATCTTCGTTAAAAGTATAGCAAAAGCCTGTTCCTTTAATTTATTTTTGTGGATATGCTAATCTCCATCTTCAGCAGCCGCAGCTGAAGAAACTGTGTGATGGAAATCTGACATTAACGTATTATCTTGTTGTATTTGATTGCACAATATGTCTCAGACCAACTGGGAAGCGGATAAAATGTAAGCTTTTCTATCCATTTTACCCTTTATTTTACCCATCTCGTTTGAGTCTTTAAGGCTATGCTCTTGTGTGTACTGTTAGATTTGGGTTTCTGTATTTGTTGCTCTGGGTTTTGTCTTTTTTATTCTCTGAACTAATTTCCTTTTCCAAAGGGGTTTCCGTTGTTTCTCATTGGGGAGTTCTAGGGTTTCTGCTTCGCATAGTTCTATTGGCCTTTCCTTTTGCAATATTATTTTTTGTTTTGGGGTTTAATGGTTTGAGTTGTGGATGTTTCTAGGTTGGATACTACCTGTTTTGCATCCTCCGTTCTGTGTGCGTGTTTCTTGTTTTTTAGCAGGTTTGAGATTGGATTTCTTCAGTACCGGTTTTCATTTATAGGCTCGAGAAACTTTTTTTGATTTTTTGCTTCCTACAGAATAACGGATTGGGTGTTTCAATCTGGGCTGTGGCTGGCCAACTGTTGAATGAATTTTTTTAATTCCATTTTCTGGGTGTTTCTGTTATGATGGTTGGCAATTGTATTTCCTTTGCTGAGATTGTTCATATTGTTCTTTTTTTCCTTAATTTCTCATGAAGTTTCTAATTTTCCTCCTAACATTTGGTGCGTCATATTTATTCCTGGATAACAGGCTCGATGTGTATATCCATGACTACTTAGTAAAAAGGGATCTGAAGGCTTCTGCACAGGCTTTCCAAACTGAAGGGAAAGTATCCTCTGACCCCGTTGGTAAGATTATTGATAATGTTTAACTGGGACTGTAAACCCTACCTCACCAAAAGAATGTTTTTTGATTTGTTGTAATTTTTGGGACATGGGTATTTCAGCTATTGATGCTCCTGGTGGTTTTCTCTTCGAGTGGTGGTCGGTGTTTTGGGACATATTTATTGCTAGAACTAATGAGAAACACTCAGAGGTTGCTGCATCTTACATTGAGGTTGGTGTGAGAATCGTATCTCGTCAGCATTTAATTTCTTGATAGTTTTCCTGGCTTGTTTGAGTTGATTGAATCTTTCTTTTGTTGTAACAGTCATTTTAAAGTTGCATTGTGCAAGACCAGTGTGACCCTTTTTTTCCCTTCCACTCTTGCCCCATCACTCATGTGATTTTCCCACAAAAGCACTTATGATCATTATTATACCGACAAAAATTCTCATTCCACAAGTTCTTTTTGGAAGTTCTATCTTTTTATGTAGGTGTATATTGTGCAAGTCAATTCTCACCTCAACAGTTAGATTTATTTTCTATTTAGCAATTTTATTTGCCAGAATAGATTTTAGTAGTTAACTTGTTTTAAATCTATGATGTCAAAGAGTGACCGGAGTGAAAAATACTGTTGTAATTTGTTGTTGTTCAGTTTCTTTTGGACCTCCCAATCCACTTGAGATCCTCACACTTTCCTAGTTCCCTTATATTCCTATGCTTGCTCTCTTTGAGTTTTGTTGTAGATTGTAGAATTATGGGACTTTTTTCATGTGAAGTATTTCTCGCATAGTATTTTGTCGACTGATCTGAAATGTTGTGCATGGTTCCAAACTGTGAATGGGAATATATCTTGACCGGTATTGGAATTAGTTGTCTGTCTATCTGTCTATTTATTGGGGCCATTTATATGTTAACACTGTAGTATCTTTACCTTTGGTGAAGATATCTGTACAGTATGATTGCCTTACGTGTGTTTGATGAGAAACCTGGAAATAATAACTGCCAGCTCTTAATGTGCGTAAGCAGTCAGCACTACCTTTCTAGCTCAACACGCCTTTTGTGGGCTAAGTCTATGAACCTTTCAAATGTGAAAACAGACGTGATTGATGAATTCCATCGATTGTTGAGTTGTGCCTCAATTTGGAGAGAGACATTACTAGTTGGATGCATAGTTGTGAAAAGTGCGCCTAGGCTCGAGGCGAAGCCCACGCGTGAAAGGCGCACAAAGCGCGAGGTGCACCTTTGTTCAAATTAAGGATTTTAACCTAATTCCTATTCTTTCCTCACACAGTCACACCATAGCGCCCCCCTCCCCTTCTCTCTCTGTCTCTCTTTGCAATCGACTCCAGCAATCGACTCTCTCTATCTCTCTCCGATCGATAAGACAGGTATATCTATATATGCACTGTTTATAATTTGTATATATTGTATATAGATATCAAAGTTATCAATCTCGTACCAGTGAGCGTACCGGTTTTGTTATTGGTACCGTACGTACCGGTACCGAAGTGTACCTGTGTACCGTTTCGGATTTATCGCTAAAATTAATATACATTTTTCAAATAATATTTTCTAATAAAAAAATCACATTATATATATAAAATACAGCCTTACAACTTAAAAATAAATCACCATACATAGAAGGGAATGGTTTTATTCTCAATCTATGTCTAATTATTGAAAAAATTTACCAACTGAATTAAAAAAAAAAACAAATAGACCGGTATCGTATGGTACCAGCCGATATTGGCCGGAATAGACCAGAATGGTGGCTGGGACGGTACGCCGGTGGTCCGGTATTGTTACGAGACCGGTACGGGACGTACCGGTTGGTTCAGTACCGGATTAATAACTTTGTTACATATAGTTGAATAATCTGTATATATATCTATGTTTGTAATCTTTTTATATGCACTGTCTATAGTATATTCTGTATGTATGTCTATATATGCACTGTCTATAATGATTCATGAATAATCTGTATATGTATGTATATATGCACTGTTGAGGTCCTCACTCCTAAGGATATACTGATATACTGTGATAACACACACACACACTGGTATATATGTGTATGTACAGCAATACAGTGATATATGTGTATATACAGTGATATGTATGTATATCGTCAATGTGCACCTTGATAGATTGCAAAGGTGAGAGAGAACAACGTATTATTCCATTGGAAAAGAATGTATTTACAATGAACGTAAGAGTACTTAAATAGAAAAAGAGAACAACTAAACCCTAATAACATAAAGACTAATCTACCCTTAATTAGATATAGACTAATCTACCCTTAATTAGATATAAAATGACGGAATATATATTCACACCCCCCCTCAAACTCATGATGCGAGCCCGGAGAGCATCGAGAGTTTGCCAAGGAGAAAGCGAAAGCGAGCTGTGGTGTGCGTTTTGGTGAAGAAATCAGCCAATTGAAGAGAAGAGTAGACAAATGGGAGGGTGATAGTGCCGGACTGAAGATGGTGGCGAATGAAGTGACAATCAATCTCGATATGCTTCGTGCGCTCGTGGAAAACCGTATTATGGGCAATCTGAATAGCACTTTTATTGTCACAATAAAGAGGCGTAGGGGAGGAGAGAGAAACACCCATATCAGATAAAAGCCAACGGAGCCAAACAACTTCGGAAGTAGCATGGGCCATAGCACGATACTCGGCCTCCGCAGTAGAACGAGTAATAACAGATTGCTTCTTGTTTTTCCAGGAAATAAGGGAGTCGCCCAAAAACACACAATAGCCAGAGGTAGACTTGCGGTCAGAAGGATCACCAGCCCAATCAGCATCAGCGTAAGCCATAAGAGTCAAGGCAGAAGAAGAAGAGAGATGTAGACATTGAAACATGGTGCCACGAACATAGCGCAGAATGCGAAGCAAGGCAGCCCAATGCGTAGAGCGAGGGGCACATACAAACTGACTGATGACATGCACAGCATAGGAAATATCGGGCCGAGTAACGGTGAGATAAACTAAACAACCAACAAGCTCACGATACTCGGTAGGATCAGCAAGAGGTACCCCATCAGAAGGAGAGAACTTAGCATATAATTCAATAGGAGTATCAACAACTTTGTCATCAGTAAGTTGAGCACGGTGAAGAATATCAGTGGCATACTTAGTTTGAGTTAAGAGATAGCCCGTCAGAAGAAGATGCCACTTCGATGCCAAGAAAATACCGAAGAGGACCAAAGTCTTTCATCTCAAATTCGTGAAACAAATGCCGTTTAACCTCATCAATAGCAGTAGAGTCAGAGCCCGTAATAATCATGTCATCAACATAGAGCAAAATAAGAACCAAACCCTGCGAAGTATGACGAATAAAAAGAGCAGATTCGTGTGTGCTGGGTTGAAAACCAATCTGTAAAACCACATCATGAAAGCGAGCATACCAAGCACGAGGAGACTGTTTAAGACCATACAAGGCTCGACGGAGACGACAAACAAGACCAGGAGCATGAGAGAATCCTGGAGGAGGACGCATATAAACTTCCTCGGTGAGATAACCATTGAGAAATGCATTTTTAACATCCAATTGAAAGAGAGGCCATTGGTGCACAGCAGCCACATAAATTAACAGGCGAACAGATGTCATTTTGGCAACAGGAGCGAAGGTCTCCTCATAATCAATACCATATTCCTGCGAGAAACCCTTGGCAACTAAGCGAGCTTTGTATCGCTCCAAAGAACCATCAGAATGAGTCTTAACTTTAAAGACCCATTTGCAACCAATAAGATTCTTACCATCCGGAAGGGTAACTAAGTCCCAAGTCTGAGTATTAGCAAGAGCAGTAAGTTCATCATTCATCGCAGATACCCAGTTTGGATCATTACAAGCTTTTTTGTAAGACCGAGGTTCAAAGTAGGTATGAAGACGAGATAAGAAGGAGCAATAAGAAGAGGTAAAACAAGTATTAGTAAAACCAAGTCTTACCGGTGGGCGACGGTCACGAGGGGGATACCGGGGTTCAGGCGGATCAGAGTCTGGTGAAGCAGATGGAGGGCGCGGAGTTGGAGGAGCACGTCGGACAAGTGTTGTGGAAAAAGGGAAATAGGATAGGAGGGAGAAGAAGGAACCTTTGAAACATCTGACAGGTCGAGGGTACTAACATACTCTTCTACAGGGACTTCTAATGGGAATGGATCAATATGCACAAGATCCTCTTTGGCAACAGGCGTTTGGGTGGGTGGAAGAGAGAAAAAGGGCAAACGCTCGAGAAAGGTAACGTGTCGAGACACATACAATTTCTGAGTGACAGGATCATAACAACAGTAGCCCTTCTGCTGGATGCCATATCCTAAGAAGACGCACAAGACACAGCGAGCACTAAGCTTAGTCCGACTCTTTTGAGGGAGAAGAACAAAACAGGCGCAGCCAAAAATACGGAGAAGAGAAAAGTTGGGAACTTTGCCATAAAGCCGTTCATATGGGGTCAAACCAGACAAAAGAGGAGTAGGCATCCGATTAAGAAGATAAGTTGCAGTGAGCACAGCTTCTCCCCAAAAAACGGCAGGCATAGAGGAGGATAAAAGAAGAGACCTTGCAGTGTTTAGAAGATGACGATGCTTACGTTCAGCGCGTCCATTCTGAGATGGAGTGTCAGTACATGAAGACTGGTGAATAGTCCCGTGAGTGGCTAGAAAGTGCGTGAATTCACCCAAAGAATATTCGCCCCCTAAATCAGAGCGAAGAACTTTGATTTTGGTAGAAAACTGAGTTTGGACCATGGAGTGAAAAGTGCGATAAATGTGGTAAAAATCCGATTTATGTGTCAATAAATAAACCCATGTGAATCTAGTAAAATCATCAACAAATGACACATAATAACGGGAACCACCTTGAGTTGCAATGGGGGAAGGTCCCCACAAATCTGTATGAACAAGCTCAAATGGGGAAGTAGAAATAGAGGTACTTTTATTAAAAGGTAAAACCGACATCTTGACAAGTTTACAACCACTGCATTCAGAAATATCACTAACAGAAGTGTGTCCCAAATGACCAGAATTAACTAAAACTTTCAAACGTTCACTAGATAAATGCCCTAATCTAGAATGCCAAAGATAAAAAGGAGAAGACTGCTGATCTAAACGAAATGAAAACATGACAGTGGGTGTAGACTCGATAGGAACATGTAACTCCTCTAAAACATAAAGATCACCAACTCTACGCCCGGTCCCAATCTGCTTCTTGGACATCCGATCCTGCACAATACAACCAAAAGAGGAAAACAAAACATCAAAACCAGAATCAGACAATTGAGTAATGGAAAGAAGGCTAAGGGTCAACTGAGGAACATAAAACACATTAGGGATAGAGAGAAAAGAAAATGGGGTTGGGAGAATAGACCCAATAGAGACAACATGCATAGGGGACCCATTTGCAGTAGAAATACTAATAGGAGAAGTGGGGGAGACACAATGACTTAGTAGGGATAAAACGGGTGTCATATGATGGGAGCAACCAGAATCAAAAATCCATGTGGTAGGTAGGATACCTGTGGTATAGGAACCAAGCAAACCTGACTGAGTGGTGGTCATAGCTGAATGATTTGGCTGGGTAGCCAAAGATGCCTGATACTGCTGAAACTGTTGATATTGCTGAAACTGGTCAAACGAGAGAGAAGGAGGGACCCCATCAGAGGTAGCAAAAGCTGATGGAGGCCGAGAAACCTGCTTATGTTGCTGTGGTGGCCGAGAAAATTGTTGATATTGCTGAGGTGGACGAGAAGAAGTGGATGGCTTAGGACGAGAATTTTGTCCCATCAGTTTGGGGCAAGAATCCTTCCAGTGGCCCTTCTGACGACAAAAGCTACACTCATCCATAGCAACACGAGGCCTAGGCTTGCCTGTAACCTGAATTTGGTGAGAAGCTGAAGTAGGCAAAAGAGGGGACATAGACTGAGTAGGTGGAGCAGCAAATACAGACTGAGAAGGAGATGCAATAGAGGACATCTTAAGCCTAGTTTCCTTAGCAATAAGCTCATGAACTGCAGCATCAACAGTGGGAAGGGGAATACGATGAACCATAGCCCCACGAAGCGGCTCAAATTCCCCACGAAGGGCCATAAGAAACTGAACAAGACGACGCCTCTCACGATACTCAAGAATGGAGTCAAAAGACTGCATGCCTTCGGGTTCCATCAAAGCTAACTGATCCCAATATTGTGTCATCTCAGTGTAAAAATCCTGAATAGATTTACCATGTTGCTTAGCATCTCGGATTGTAGCCTCAAGCTCATACTCCTTTGCAAAATTGGACTGAAGATACATACCCCGCAAATAATCCCAAACTTCCTTTGCCGTATCATATTTCGAGAAATTCATACCAATGCTAGGCTCCACAGAATTATGAAACCACGTAAGAATTCGTGCATTTTCCAATTCCCATTTGTCAAATGCGAGGACATATGCTGCATGTTGTTTAGTGTATGAAGGATCCTCCTCTGTTTTCGCACCTGACGAACCTGATTGCTCTGGCGGGGTAGGTTTGACAATAACCCCTGTTACATGACTCCACATGCCTCTTCCAACAACAAAGTTTTTCATAACTTTAGCTCAATAAGAGTAGTTACTGCCAGTCAATCGTACGCTAATAGCATTAAAAGTTTTATCGTCTGACATTGTAAAATACAGAGACTTCGTAACAAACCAGTACCAAAATACAGAACTTACGATGGAAGAACCCAATCAGACGATACCCAATCTGGGATCAGACGATACCCAATCAAGAACGGTGGGATGGTATCAAGAACGGTGGGATCAGACGATACCCAATCAAGAACGGTGGGATGGTATCAAGAACGGTGGGATCAGACGATACCCAATCAAGAACGGTGGGAGTCGCTGGTGACTGGAGAGTGGTCGCCGACGGTCGGCGAAGGGTTTTCGACGATCGATGGCGGCAGGTGGTTGGGCGACGGTGGCTGGAAGGAGAAGATTGTCGACTGGAAGGAGAAGATCGTCGACTGGTCGATGCAAAGAGAGGAGCGTTGTTCGACTGGGGAGAAGAGCGGCGTTGATTGCAATGAACAACAGAAAATAAGCGGCGTTGTCGTTCTAGGAGGGAGACGATGGCCAGATGACTGGCTCTGATACCATGACAGATTGCGAAGGTGAGAGAGAACAACGTATTATTCCATTGGAAAAGAATGTATTTACAATGAACGTAAGAGTACTTAAATAGAAAAAGAGAACAACTAAACCTTAATAACATAAAGACTAATCTACCCTTAATTAGATATAGACTAATCTACCCTTAATTAGATATAAAATGACGGAATATATATTCACATCGCTTCAATAAAGCCCGCGCCTCGCCTCGCGCCTCACACCTTGCACCTAGGCTCCAAGAGACCTTTGCGCGTCATGCCTTAAATAACTATGGTTGTTTGCATAGGCCATGAAGCAAAAGGCCTCGAGCTTACACCGTTAATTATTTCAGTGCAATGAAATTAGAAATGGTTCAGTTGATTTAGAAAGGCTGAAGTTTTATCGGGCAATGAACTCTTGACTCTTGAGAATTGCATTAACGTTTTGGTTTTTTGGCGGTGGCATGGAAAACTTGGTCCTTGAATTACGCTTTTGGGTTTCCTATTTGGCTGAGAGCAAGTTCTAACCTTGATGGCAGAATTGGTGGAAACAGACTCAGAAGATTTCTATGCTGGATAAAGCTCCGTCTCATATTTCTTGGCCCTTTTCGGGAGCTAACCTTTTATTTTTAAGGGGAAATGTAGAAATTGTGATAAAGTTCAAATAGAAACACATTAGTTTTCAATTTGTTGCTTTATTCTCACCTTTGAATAGATTCATAATATGGTTAGTTTTGGGAAACATAAAAATATACTTTGAGTGAATTTGGGCCATTCCAGATGGAAAGATGGACCAGCAATAGGGTGGAGGGAGTAATATTTTTCTGTGGTTGAAAAAGTTTTGCCGATTTTATTATTGGCATAGCGTGAATTATGCTAGGATGTTAGTCGAATTCTTGTGTAAATGCTTTATTACATTTATACCTGGAAAATGCAGACTCAGTTAATTAAAGCTAGGGAACAGCAGCAGCAACAACAGCAGCAGCAACCTCAACAACCACAGCACCCACAGCAGCAGCAACAGCAGCAGCAGCATCAGATGCAGATGCAGCAGCTCTTATTACAGAGGCATGCTCAGCAGCATCAGCAGCAGCAGCAGCAGCAGCAGCAGCAGCAGCATCAGCATCAGCAGCAACAACAACAACAACAGCAGGCGCAACAGCAGCAGCAGCAACACCAGGCACAACAGCAGCAGCAGCAGCAGCAGCAGCAACAGCAGCAGCAGCAGCAGCAGCAGCGAAGAGACGGCCTCCTAAATGGAACAGCTAATGGGCTTGCTAGCCCTGACCCTCTTATGAGACAGAACCCTGGTACAGCGAATGCAATGGCTACAAAGATGTACGAGGAAAGATTAAAAATACCACTGAGGGATTCTATAGATGACGCAGCCATTAAGGTTTCTATCTCATCTGGTTTCTTGAGACAAAACTTTGTTCATCTTTAACCATATTGGTCTTTTCTTACAGCAAAGGTTTGGTGAGAATGTCGGCCAGCTTTTGGATCCGAACCAGTCAATACTAAAGTCGGCTGCTGCAGCTGGCCAGCCTTCAGGGTAATTTGTGCAACGGATTACTTTTATATGTAGTGAAATGATCTTGCTCCACATGGTGTTTTGCATGCAAAAAAAAAAAAAAAAAATCAAGAAATGTGGGTTCACGGCATTTGCATTTGTTATATGGGTGATATGCCTGGGCAATTGTTATACGAATATATCATAATTGATGACATTATCCTTTTTATGTATATAAAACAAAATAAAGCCTCTGTATTACATTCCACATAAATAAAAGAGAAGAAAAATATATATTAGTTCATCTACCTAAGCTTATCAGTTGATTAAAAATTCTCAACGAACGTGTTAATGGCTACTGTCATCTTTTTGTTGTCTCTCACTGTGAACCTCGAGTCACATCAGTGATCCTAACCATTCTTTGTACTTTTTTTTTGTTGTTGGATAAACCTTCAGAGTACTTTTTGTGTATACACGAGTCAACTTTTCATAATTATGTTTGTTCACAAAAGTTCACTCAGCCTTTGTCTTTTTCTCTTTCTAATTTTAGATTCCATAAAAGGTAATATCTTTCACCCTTTTCTAACCTATATTCTTTCAAGAGAATGGAAGGAGAGAGGAGAGGGAAACCGAAGTGGGAGTTTAGAATTTTCTTAAAGTAGAGAAGACAGTATGCAACTCCTCCATCCTAATTTCTTTGTCCAGTTTGGGAAATCTACCTCGCTAAGGGGACATAATCATTACACTAGCAAAATTAACCTTTTCAAAAATGCCATTCAATTCAAATTTTGCACTTGTCACTTCAAATCAAAAGAGAAAGGTAAAAAGTATTTTTGTAGGACTTTGTTCCTGGGGTTTTCAAAGTGAACGACCAATTAGGACATCAAAAACTGGACAAAGAGAATGGGGGGGGGGGGGGGGGGAGACTAGGAAGTACTCTATTATATAGAGATAACGTGGGATCCCAAGAGACCAAAAATGACATTGCATGCTGTCATTATGACCTGGCAATGAATTTGCAGTTCAACTACTGCCTGCTAATTAATTTGTATCCATTGTTTTAGCATGTAAAGCATGATGAACTGCTTACATCTGATAAGTATCTTTTTGGTGCTGTGTATACTTATTCCATCCAACCTGTCATTTGACTTGGCATTGAGTTAAGGTGTGCAAGTACTGCCTACTTTCGAATTTTATACGTTGATATTACGGGGAAAGCTCAATGAACTACTTTACTCTGATGCACGCCTTCTTGCTTCTGTGTGTACTTCTTTTCAGACAAGTGCTGCATGGTACAGCAGGTGCTATGTCGCCACAAGTTCAATCTCGGAATCAGCAACTTCCTGGGTCTACACCTGTCAGTACTTTCTGTAGAAAGTAATATTTTTGTAATTCTGTATCCTACACGGGTGCATTAATAAATGTGTTTATGCAGGACATAAAGACTGAGATGAATCCAGTATTAAACCCCAGATCTGCAGGTCCTGAAGGATCATTAATTGGAATTCCTGGTATACATCAATTGTTTCTCCTTCGTGTGTGATTAACTTGTGTCCATATACGTACAAAATTTAGATGGTTAGATTAAGATTTTTGATTTCTCATTTTGTGATCTAGTTCAAATCGAATGACTGATTTTCTCGAGAACATTTTGGAACTTAACAGCTATACATTTAGTTATTGTTGTCATCGAGGTGCTTGTAGCTGATAAGATCACTCGTTATGTTTTAGGATCAAACCAAGGTGGCAACAACTTGACTTTGAAAGGATGGCCTCTCACTGTAAGTATATTGTGGTTCCAGCTCTATTATCTTCTTTTAGCACGATCATATTCAATGAAACCTGTTTTAATTCATATTCAACGTAATGTTGGAAGGGGTCACATTATGTTTTACTTGAAATTTGCATATGGGCGCTGGCTGTTTGTTGACAATGTTTCCGGTGGAATTACTTGTAATGGGAGAATTTGATATGGTGGTTGAATGCTGAATGTGTATGCCTAACGATGAAACCAATATTTTACAATATGAATCAAGGAGTAAACATGTATCTTCTAACGGGTGAGTGGGATGTAATTAGCACTATTGCGACTGGTAGACATGCACTGAGCTAGGACTTCACAGCTACAAATTGTTTTTTAATATCGACTGCTGTTTGGTGGGCTTGAAATCCATGACCTTCTTATTGAATGATGCTTACAATTAAGCTGTTGGGGTTTTACACCCTGCACTTTAACTTGATATCCGAAGGCCGATAAATTGCCCGAGCAGAATATCTTTGTGAACTCGGTGAGGTTGTCATTGACTTGCTTAATTCCACGAGGTGGAATAGTTCATCTCGTTTGTAAACTCAAGTATCTTCTAAATTTTTAATTGTTGTCACATTGTTCTTACATTTCATGAGGATAAAAAAAGTTGGTGGTTGAAGAAAAGAGAGATCTGATAAAAGGTTTCCTTTGAGAATGCCTTCCCAGATATTTATCATGGAAATGAAATGATTTTCCTTGATTTCCCAGTTTCTAGTTCTCAATACACGATCTTGCATGGTTACATGATTTGAGTATGAGTGTCGCTGCCACTGAAATGAGTCTGACAAAATAATCATATTTCTTAACGTACACCATTTACTTTCTAGGGTAAAATTGTGTTTACAATGTTTCTTATAGAGAACGTCATGCTTGATACGGTGTCTTAGCATAGAGATACTAGTTATGCTTGTTGGTGAATGTCATATTACACATCAGATATATATTCCATACCCTTGGGCTTTGTCCACGTGTCTAGCATCTGACATGGGTACTCAAACAGTAGATGTAACATCAGTAGCCTAGCTTAGCGATACTTGTTATTTTTTAACTTTGCAATGGTTGTTCTTAATGGCTAAAACATACACACAAAGTGCAATTTGATGTTCTGAGCGTTCTATATCTTCAATTGCTATCTTATAGGTTAAGTTTAGCCTTCACGTCAACTGTTTTCTCTTCTGTAAAACGATGTAGAGCACCTTGTATATGGATAATTGGGAGTCATTTTGGTCCTAATACTGACGACTTCAGCAATCATATGAAATTACTTTCTTGTATTTCTTTGTACTTGTGGGAGGTGTACAAATTACCTATATGGCCTAACAACTAATTCTTTGCTGTTCTTAAATTTGCAATTTCCCAGCCACTATTATTTTGTGATACTGTCATTGCTTCACTCTTTTCCTTTCATATAGGGTCTGGATCAACTTCGCTCTGGATTTCTCCAGCAACAAAAATCATTTATGCAGGGTCCTCACCCCTATAATCAACTTCAGATGCTGACACCACAGCACCAGCAACAGCTTATGCTTGCACAGCAAAATTTGCCATCTCCATCTGCCAATGATGTAGAGAGCAGAAGGTTGAGAATGCTCCTGAATAACCGAAGCATGAGCCTAGGGAAGGATGGGCTTACAAATTCCGTCGGTGACGTAGTGTCGAATATGGGATCACCTCTACAAGCTGGTTGTTCTGTATTGCCTCGTGGAGACCAAGATATGTTACTTAAGGTGCTTTTTTTCCCCGTGATATTCCCAAGAATCAAAATTTTGTTTCGGGCATGCTGTTTCGGCAACCATATAAGCAGAGATATTTCGGAAGCATATTGAAAAACGTATATTGGATGAAACAGTGCAATATCGACGACAGTATCTTTCTATCAGTGATACTGATATGCATACTGATGCTGCGATTTTGAACCGTGGGCGGAAGGATATTGAAAAAACAAGAAATGTTTAGAACCATGAACTAAAACTTAATAGTTATTGAGCTAGAACTTATTTTAGTGCGTAAAGGCCTATATTGATTTACCAACTTGCTAGAAGGTATACTCAAATAGCAAACATAATTACGAGACGAAACTTGTAATCTATCGTCGAACAAATTTCAAAGTTGTGTTGAATGATTTTTTTTCCCTCTAGATACTGCTGTCTTGTGTTGGAACACTAGAGTGTTTCGTTTTGGTGTCTTAGGAAATGGAGACCTTTTGGCTATTGTGATGGAAACAAATGGAAATTCTGTTCTTTGAATATTCCCTTGTCTCTGCATTGGAGAAGTTGCTTCTCTGGATTTTCCCTTTTTCCTGCATAGCCAGTTAAGATAGTGAAATTAAGAATCCAAGGCCTTCCGAGTTTCTGAAAGTTGTCATCCATGTGTAGTTGAAAATGGTTCAAATACAACAGCAGCAGCAGCAGCACCAACAGAACAACAATCAACAACAGCAGCTACAGCTTCAGCAGCATGCCCTTTCTGGTCAACATTCTCAGTCCTCAAATCACAATCTTCATCAGCAGGATAAAATTGTTGGTGCTGGCAGTGTAACCGCAGATGGTAGCATGTCAAACTCCTTTCGAGGAAATGATCAGGTCTGTTCTTTTCAGGCTTCAGGGTACTACAATTTTTTCCCCATGCTTACCCATTTAGTATACCTTTTTCTAGCTTGAGAAGTAAGTTGAAACTAGAGTTCAGTGTTCAGACCCTTGCATTATATCTGCTCAATTTGGGCCCTACGCAGCTGAGTTTTTTTCTCAAGGATTCAAAATTCCTAACATTTCATGTAAAACAAGCTCTAGTTGGGCTGTTGATTTAGTTGAGTCTTGTGACCCTTCTAATCCTTCTTCGACTACCTTCATTGAATTGTTCTGCTTCTTGACTCACACCTTCTTACCCTTCTTTTGTATTGTTCTTCCCTATGTTTTCTTGTAGTAGTTTCTAAAAATAGTCTCTTTAAAATTCTGCTTGAATCAGAATTTGGTAGTTCGCTCCTTAATTATTAGGAATTGCAGATTGATGGAGATTAATAATGCTCATTTCCCAACTTTAGGTGATAGGGAATGAAATCTTTGAAATAATTCTGGTGAAAGCCATCCTAGACATTTGTTGCTCAGATTCCTGACATAGTTTTTGATGCATTTTTAGCCTTCAAAAAACCAGACTGGGAGGAAGAGAAAGCAGCCTTTGTCATCCTCAGGTCCTGCCAATAGCTCAGGAACAGCAAACACAGCGGGACCCTCCCCAAGTTCAGCACCATCAACGCCTTCAACTCATACACCTGGAGATGTAATGTCAATGCCTGCTTTGCCTCATAGTGGTACTTCTTCAAAGCCTTTGATGATGTTTGGCACTGATGGTGCTGGAACTCTTACATCTCCATCAAATCAATTGGTGAGCAAACTCTACATATTCTTGTATCTTGGGAAGCACATGCACGAATGCATGTTAAGACGCCCAAATACTTGTCCATACCTGTGTTGTCTGTTGATATTTATATTCTTTTCCTTGGTTGGACATGCAAGGGGGACACCTAGGACATGGTAGGAGGTCAAAATGCCAGTTAAAAAGTTTGGGAAGGGTCATATACTCATAAGCATTTCGTGTACAATGTTTTACCTTTTGCACCAATTTAAAGATCTCAATTAGTTCCGTTAATTAGTGTGAAGATACTCAAAAAACTATGCACCAAAGTGCTTTATCTTTTATCTGAAAAATAACACGACTTTCAAAAAGATTAAAATTATGCACTGAAGGGGGTTCTTTTTTTAATTTTTATATTGAAGGTATTCCCATGTTTCTGTATCTTAAATTTTTGAAAAGGGACTGTATTCGCATATACATGTCGTTTCATCTGTGTCTTGTGGTCATCTCTGTGCTTCTTAGCCTGTATCGCTTGAGTACAGTTATGTTTTCTTTTTGTCTGTTTATACTTGCATCAACTATAATTGGAACTTCATTTGTACAGTGGGATGATAAAGATCTTGTGCAAGCTGATATGGATCGTTTTGTGGAGGATGGATCTCTTGATGACAACGTTGAGTCTTTTTTATCTCATGACGATACAGATCCCAGAGATCCAGTTGGTCGTTGTATGGATGTTGGCAAAGGTGAGTCAGATGCAGATCTTTTACGTGGCAAAAATGTTGGAACAAACTTTGGAATTGGAAATCCCTGAATTAAATTGCAGTTCTTGTGTGTAAGGGGTTTTGTACCTGTTCATTATATAGTCCTTACATAGAAATCCCTTTAGAAATCCCTTTGTTAGTTGGCATGCGGACTGTTTCTGAAATGCCCTAAATTGTGGTACATTGGTACCGTAGTGGTACGTCTGTGTAGATTATAATCTCAGAGTACACTTCTTTCAAGAGATAAACGTCCAAGTAAATAGAGAAGTCTTTGCCTTACCATTCATCTAAACAATTTTCCTATGGATCACGACCAATTATCCTTACAATCTGTCTTGCTAAACGTCCAATCTCTCTAGCTTTTGTAGCAAAAACTTTAGGATCGCTGTGTACCGTTAAATTCAGTTTTGGAACGTATCTATACCATATTTTAGAACATGCATTTCAAAATGTAATTCACTTGGATATTAGCTTCTCCTAGTAACATCATAATAGAACTCTTGAATGTTAAATTGGTTCCAGGATGAATAGAACTCGAGTAACTTATAAACCTGCCCAAGTACTTGGTGTAAGGTTAACTTTTTTCGATAGGGACATAGGGTGTATCCTGAGGGCATTGCTACAAATTCAAATTTTCAGGGTTCACATTTTCGGAAGTCACTTCTGTTCGAGCTAGTGGAAGCAAAGTTGTGTGTTGCCACTTCTCATCGGATGGAAAACTGCTTGCAAGTGGTGGCCACGATAAAAAGGTGCATGCAATAAGGTGGATGGGATTTATTTATTGGTTGAGGAATACTTGCTGAAAGACTGTTTATGCTGCAGGGAGAATTGAAGCTGCTTAATAACGGTTAATTTATTCTTGCTAGAGTAATTATACGTCTTATATCACATTTGAATTTCTGTTGCAGGCTGTATTGTGGTCTACGGATACTTTAAAGGCTAAAAGTACACTTGAAGAACATTCTTCTTTGATCACTGATGTCCGTTTCAGTCCCACCATGCCACGTTTGGCAACTTCTTCTTTTGACAAAACTGTGAGGGTTTGGGACGCTGACAATGTTAGTATGCATTTTCTTCTTTCCTTGTTTGGTCTGCATTTGTTTTTTTTAACTGGATGTTGGTCTCTTCGCTTAAAATAGTTTGCTTTTGAATCTTTTTTGTTGACAAACTTTTATTTTGAATCATATGCATTGTTGCCCTATTTCATGTAAGGCTCTAAAGAGAATCAGCCCCTTGTTTGGACTAGTTTGGTGGTGATCCTCATTCAATACATTGTTCGTATTCATGGGACATCAGTTTCCCACTTTCCCTTTTTTTTTTTTTGGTCTTTTTTGTTTGTGCGCGTGCGTGTGTGGGTGGGTGGGTGGGTGCTGGTGCTGGTGCTGGTGCTGGTGCTGGTGTGTTTTTCATCAATCCAGTCTGATGATTTGATGTAAACTGAATGTCATTCTTCAACTAATATGATCACCTATCCAACATGGATTTTCAGTCCAATTAGATATTACCAATCTTTGCAAACCTGCCTCTCCAATTTTGAGTATACTTTGCCGAACTTCACTAGCCACATTAATCTGTACGAACAATGATCTCTAAGCTCCAAGCAACGATCATGCACATCTCACCATTTTCTTCAAGGGGTAGTTTGATGTTTGTTTTTACATTTATTTTTTACTGTCTGGGCACATCTGTATTTTTTCCCCTTAAATAAATCATGCATTTATACTTCTTTGTTTTGGTAAATCTATCATTACATGATATCTGCTGAAAATTGATTTAACTCCAACTGCAGCCTGGCTATTCACTCCGTACTTTTACTGGGCATTCTGCTTCCGTCTTTTCTCTGGACTTCCATCCGAATCAGGATGACCTTATCTGTTCTTGTGATGGGGAAGGGGAGATAAGGTACTGGAGTATTAACAATGGTAGCTGTACACGAGTATCTAAGGTAAAACCTACTGAACTTCTTGCCTCTTTTACAAAAATCATGCATCATTTTTTTTCCTTGTCTTAGTATTTTCTCTCTTAATGGTTTGCATTTAAGTATTTCTTCTTCTTCTTTCTCTTCTTCTTCTTTTTCTACTTCTTTTATGATTAGGGTGGCACGACCCAGATGAGATTTCAACCCCGTCTAGGAAGATATCTTGCTGCAGCTATTGAGAATGTTGTGTCCATTCTTGATGTGGAGACGCTAGCCATGCGGCATTCGTTACAGGTCACTTTTTATCTCAGGCTATCCCATTTCCAGGGAATAAATGCTTTTGCGAAGCAAAGTGCAGTTGTTCAATTCTTCGGATTGTTGTGCCCTGCTGAGCAATCTCTGACAACAGATTCAAAACATGTATTTAGTATAAGAATTGACTTCCATTAGTGGAGTAATTGGTTAAACTTGTGCACACCAAAATGAGAAAAATTTGGATCTAGATTTAGTTTATACACCTATAATCCGTTCCAAGTGGAGCTAATTGAATTCTGAAGGGCTACCAACAAATGGGCTGCCCAAATTTTGACGATTAGAAAGTTTTTGCTCAACAAGTTGGGCTTGGTTGTTTAGTGAAGAATGAATATGTGGCTTTTAACACATAGACCTGATGTTAATCAAGTCTTTTTTCTCACCAAACATAAATAGATCTTTTCATTCAAGAAAACAGTACAAAGTACAAATTCCTCTTCGGTTTTTCATATTGTAAGGAGCAGCAAAAGAAGTGTGAACCAAAGTCCTAATATCTAGGTAGAAAAAATTTGGACGTGTTTTGACATGTGGTAGGAAGTGCGACAATTGTCGATATAAGAGATGTGTCTATGGTGACACGCCACCTTCGAAGTGTGTGTGCTTCGTAACTGGAATGGATGAATAGATAATCTGGCTTTTACGTAATTGAATTTTTTTGTATGGGATGGATGCAACGAGAATGGTTCAAATCACATTTAATAATCTGTGTAAGACCGTTTATGACTCTTCTTAATATGTGATAACATAGGTAACTCTTTGTTTAAATTTCCGTTTCGCATGGTTGGAGTGAATGTATCTGTTTTTGGAACCGGAAGAATGATGTTTTAGGGCAATCTAATGAGAGCGCGAAATTAGTTATCATGGAAAAGAGTGTTGTCCAAAGTACATGTCCATGACCCAGCAAAGAAAGGAGAAATGGCAATGTAACTTTCCTTGACGGTTGTCTGTCAAAGTTGTGCACTATTTTGATGTACAAATATGCGGTGATCAAATAGATCACGATATTGGTTTCTCACTGGAAGGAAATAGATTATTCACGTGTACTGCCTATTTACATGACACTTCTAAATGTGAAATACCGTGTTAGACATTGACTTAGCTTATTTTGTGATTCAAGTTTACCATATAACTATGCACAGAACTCGCGTGATATTGACGAAACACTATTGCATATTTGACCTGAAAAATAAAGAAATGTCAATTGACAAAGGTGAAATTTTGTTTGTCATTTCCATGTGTCCTTGGACATCGGAGTTAGATAAAACTCCAGTAGACACACAGAACCAACAACCATGTTCGCGTCTGACACCCATACTGCCGTCCCCTAGCAATTCTAATCACACTGACACAGCCTCTTTTGTGCTTTGTGCTTGTCTGTCTGGCGCTGAGACATGAACACAAATTATTAAATACCACTACCAACTCAAGAAAAAGGACAACTAAAAAGAAGAAAAAGTGGATACTATTTGTCAAAGGTACAAAATGCTGTGTAGCTAGGAAGGATTGAGGTCTCCATATTTTCCACTTCATTTTTTATTTCCTTATCTTATTGTTATTAATTTTGTTAGAGAATATTTCCAACTTAAGCTGCTTCTCTACCATTTCCTCTCAAATTTTGTTTAGGAGCTCAGTTTTGATTATACATTCCTCGCTACATGAAGTGTTTTCAACTTTTCAGTTTACATGATTGTATATTTAAACAAGCATCGTGGAATTTAATCTTTGTTCTGAAGTTTTTATTTTGTTTCTGTTTTGAACGTTACTGTAGGGCCATACGAAACCTATTCATTCTGTTTGCTGGGATCCATCTGGGGAATTTTTGGCGTCTGTCAGTGAAGACTCTGTCAGAGTATGGACATTTGGATCAGGAAGTGAAGGGGATTGTGTTCATGAGTTAAGCTGTAATGGAAACAAATTCCATTCATGTGTTTTCCATCCCTCATATTCTGCATTGCTGGTCATTGGTTGTTACCAGGTAAGCCATGTGCTCTTTCTTATGTGTCTGCTTAACTGTTTTGATGCTTGGTTATCCGTAGGTGCTGCAGGTTGGAATTCTGTTATTGGGAAGTCATTGAAGTCGTGTTTGTTCGTATAGAGAGAGTTATCCAGTAATGCTACAAAATACTTTTGAACCCAACTGTGCTTACACTAGAACTGTACCCACTTGCAAATTAAAGATGGCCTTTAGAATATGTCATATAAAACAGCAAAGTTACACACAGTTTCTTACTGAATGGCGTGCAATAGATTTTGATTGAGGTAGCTTACAATTTTTGGAATGCCACCGCGCATCATTAGGGTTGAGTCTGTTTAAAAAAATCAAACTTGAATTTTCTTGGCCCCAACTGCAGATATCTAATGCGTATCTATTTCAGTGTCAATTTTTGTTGTTGCTGTCGTCGTCGTCGTCGTCTTCTATCTAGATTTAAGATGCAATTTGATTGAAAGCACTTAAAAAGAGTACCTCATTTTGAAACCATGAATGTCAATTGGCTTCTGTTTTTGATGCATTTAACTGGTGGAATCTGTGAAGAGTCTGGAGCTATGGAACATGAGTGAGAACAAGACAATGACTCTGGCAGCACACGAAGGACTGATTGCCGGACTGGCTGTATCACCATTGACGGGTTTGGTTGCCTCAGCCAGCCACGACAAGTTCGTTAAGCTCTGGAAGTGATGTTATTGTTCGTTAGAAAAACCAGCTTTTAGTTTTGATGAAAATGGTCGTCTCTTGTGTACACCTTTTCTATTTTTTGGTGTTTTGTCATTTTGGTTCTTAATTTCAAGTAACCCTTACACTCAGAAACTAACTCTGTTGTCACTAATGATGTGTTCTTTTTTTTCCCTGATCAGCGCTAATGATATTTCTTTATCTATGAATGCTGATGATCACAAGTGTTGGCTTGATTTTAGTTTGATTTGTGTTTAAAGGGGTGGGCCATGTACCGTCACGTGTTGTGTTTTGACACGTGTATGTGAAGCAAAATGAGATATATTACATAGTCGTTTATTTTCTAATATGGATGTATTTATTCTTCATGTATAAAGTATGTTTATTATACATCGATAAGAGCTTGATCGAATTATATTGCGCGGGGTGATTATGAAATCAATAGCCAAGTATAATCTAGCGTGATCAATCGTTTTGAGTCTATTTTTGCTTAGATGAGAATTGCATGAGAGGATTTACACTTTGGGTCGTAAAGTGAAGGCATTTTTTTCTTCATCGTTTATTTGATTCTTTTGTATAATTTTTAGTGTTATAAATGAAATTTTTTAAGTTTTTTGATAATTTTTTTAAAGATTATTTTTGTCGGAAAAATTTAATAATTCACAATAAATTAATATAAAATTAAAAATTGCGTAGTTTTTTTGAATAAAATTTTTAGTGAAGGCTAAGTGACGGGAGTTTAGTTATTTGTAGATAGTGTTTTAGTTGTGCAGAAATAGTTTTTTTTTTTTTTTGATAGGATGTGCAGAAATAGTCTTTTGTTGTGTAGTTGCTCTTGTTTTGTAAGTTAGTGTTTGCAGTGTTTGGCAAAAAAATGTTTGGAGTTTGACGGACGTTCGACACGTGCCGGATGTGAGGAAGAACCTAATCTCTCTTGGGGTGCTTGATGAGAAGGGGTATAGCTTCTCGGCTAGAGATGGTGTTCTTCACATACGCGAGGGGGAGCGCGACATGCTTGAGGGGAGGATGATTGGCGGATTGTACAAGCTTGAGGGGTTTGTTGATCCTTGTGGAGCATCCCGTGTGAGGGATGCGAGACACCCATTGGAGGGGGTGCATGGAGAGTACCCCGGTGGAGGGGGTGCTTAGTTGGACTTGCTTGGCGATCACCCACTCGGGGTGGAGGGGGTGATTGTTGGGGTCCACCCCTAGTGGGTGGAAGGGTATTTTTGTAAATGCTTTTGTGGGGTTGTAACCCTACTCTTGTAGTATAAAAGAGTAGGGATGTTTTTTGTGGAAGGTAGAGGGAGAGAAACAAGAGAGGTGGAGAGGATTTGAGAGGTTTTTGTAACTATTGTAGTGGAGACAATAGTGAAATTTTTCCTTCTCACTCGAGTGTGTTTTCTCTCTCATTACAATGGCTTGATTGTGGTTGCGTGTTTGTGGTGTTGATCTTGGGCGTTCCACAACAGTGGTATCAGAGCGGAGGTCGCCGGAAAACACGGTTCGGCCATTGTTAGGCTTGGAAGAGGAGGTCCGAGCCAAAAGTGGTTAGATTCAAGATCTGAGCACGGGGTTGTGTTCGTCTTGAAGAGAGGAGCACGGATTGGGGTAGCACGTCGCAAGAGGAGCGCGGACGTGGCCGGAAATCGCGTTTGAAGCGGCGGCGGCGGAGGCGCGATCTGGTTCGAGTTGGGCTCAGTCAAAAGTGATTGGTTCGAAGTTTTGAGCACAGGGGTTTGTTCGTCTTGAGGAGACGATTCTGGATCCGTAAAGCTCGTCGCCGGAAGTTGAGGGGGTGAGCCACACGCGCCGGTGGAAGGTGGCGCGTGGCTGGCGGTTTTGAACCAGTCCGGTTTTTGGGCGATTTCAGTCCGGTTCCGGTTTTGGTTCGAAGTTTTGAGCATAGGGTTTTGTTCGTCTTGAGGAGACGATTCCGGATCTGTAAAGATCGTCGCCGGAAGTTGCGGGGGTGGGCCACACGCGCCGGTGGAAGGTGGCGCGTGGGTGGCGGGTCCGGTCAGCGTTTCGGGGCCGGTTTGAGGGGTCGGTTCGGGCCGGTTTTTGGCGATTTCAGTCCGGTTCAGACCGGTTCCTGCATATTTTCAGCGTTCCGGAGCTTTCTGCGGGGTTGGTTTGAGGTGGTTCGACTCCGGAAGTGCCGGGGTAAGTACAAATTTTGGGCGGTTTTGGGCGGTTCGGTCCGGTTTTGGGGGATTCCAGTCCGGTTCAACCCGGTTCCTGCATATTTTCAGCGTTCCGGAGCTTTCTGCGGGGTCGGTTTGAGGTGGTTCGACTCCGAAAGTGCCGTAAGATGTCGGATTCAAGTATGACTAGTATGGTTCACTTAACGTCTTCTAACTATGCGATTTGGAGACCACGAATGATGGATTTACTGTCGTGGAAGGATTTATATGATCCTTTGGAGTATATAGGGGTCAAACCAACGGAAATGAAGGCGGATGATTGGAGGAAATTAAATCGCAGGACGTTAGGATTGATCCGGCAATTTATTTCGGAGGAGGTGTTTTATCACGTATCTGAGGAGACCGATGCCTATGAATTGTGGAAAAAATTAGAGGACATGTATCAACCGAAAACTTCTCGAAATAAGGCGTTATTGATGAGGAGGTTAGTGAATTTGAAGTTGAGGAGTGGGAAATCGGTTGCGGCACACTCTAGTGAATTCCAAAACTTGGTTAATCAACTTGGTAGTGCGGGATTGAAGCTTGATGATGAATTGCAAGCCTTATTATTGCTTAGTTCCCTACATGAGGATTGGGATATGCTCGTGATTTCTCTTGGCAATTCGGCACCGGAGGGTAAGGTGTCAATGTCAATGGTTAAAGAGGCTTTGTTCAATGAGGAAGCACGACGAAATGCGGGAAAATGGGAACCAAATAAGGATGGGCAAGCAATGATTGCAAGCGGAGGAAAAGGAAAGAACCAAGGAAGAGGAAATGGGCATAAAGGTGGCGGTCAACGTGGAGGTCGAGGATACGGTGAAGGTGGACGTGGCGGCCGAGGTGGAGGTCGCGGCCACGGGGATGGCCAAGTTACTTGTTTTCATTGCCATGAGGAGGGGCATACTTTACGGAATTGCCTCAAGTTTAAGGAGGCGGGGGGTCGTGGATTCACTTGCCATTATTGCAAGGAAGAGGGACATATAATGCGGGATTGTCCCAAGCTCAAATACCAACCGAAGGAGGGTACAATGGTGGTGTACGGTTCGGATGGTGAGCTTATGGTTGCGGTGGAGGATTCTACAAATTGTGGGGAGAAGGATTGGGTACTAGACTCCGGATGCTCATTCCATGTTTGCGGGGACAAAGAGGAATTTTGGAGTTATGAGGCGGTCGATGGGGGGACCGTTCGGATGGCGAATGGCTCGAGGAGTCGTATTGTCGGCAAAGGGATAGTGAGGTTCCGTTTGCCAAATGGGAAGCATGTGAGGTTGACGGACGTTCGACACGTGCCGGATGTGAGGAAGAACCTAATCTCTCTTGGGGTGCTTGATGAGAAGGGGTATAGCTTCTCGGCTAGAGATGGTGTTCTTCACATACGCGAGGGGGAGCGCGACATGCTTGAGGGGAGGATGATTGGCGGATTGTACAAGCTTGAGGGGTTTGTTGATCCTTGTGGAGCATCCCGTGTGAGGGATGCGAGACACCCATTGGAGGGGGTGCATGGAGAGTACCCCGGTGGAGGGGGTGCTTAGTTGGACTTGCTTGGCGATCACCCACTCGGGGTGGAGGGGGTGATTGTTGGGGTCCACCCCTAGTGGGTGGAAGGGTATTTTTGTAAATGCTTTTGTGGGGTTGTAACCCTACTCTTGTAGTATAAAAGAGTAGGGATGTTTTTTGTGGAAGGTAGAGGGAGAGAAACAAGAGAGGTGGAGAGGATTTGAGAGGTTTTTGTAACTATTGTAGTGGAGACAATAGTGAAATTTTTCCTTCTCACTCGAGTGTGTTTTCTCTCTCATTACAATGGCTTGATTGTGGTTGCGTGTTTGTGGTGTTGATCTTGGGCGTTCCACAACATGTTTGATACTGTTTATTGGTGAAATTAGACTAAGAATCATTGATATGTTCTCAGGCTTAGGATTTGTATTTAGGATCTACTTGGTTGACCTTATTTTGTACTTCAAAATATAGGACTGACCTAGACCCCAACCGAATGAACTTATGCCGACCAATCGGAGCATATTAACTAAATAAACTATCTCAACCAGAAAATCATTATATCAACCTAACCTACCTTATCATTAGTACATGACTATAACTTTTGTGCATCTCTTTCTTATATGTTTGTGCAATTTTTTTTTTTAACACTTGTCGTCCTACTTGCTTAATTCATGACTTATATGATCATTGTGCCCTTCAATAAAATATCATTCGATGTTGAGCACTTGTACCTAAAGTATTGGTCAATTTAGGATTGTTGGGCTAAGTACACAATAAGTTGACACTGATCATGGCTATTCACGAGTCTTTGAATGAAAAACTGGATTTTTGGAAATCATTGAAACATGTGACATAAGTAGTGAAATTATTCATTGGAGAAACGTATTAGAATGCCTTTAGCCGTAATATGAATTTTAGATGAACTATGGCTGGTATTGCAGCCCTTGAAGCCGAGTCGATCACGTCTCATGTATCAAAAGAAGTTATGTCTTGAGCCGATTATGTTTATTAGTCGTGTCGTATCTTTTTGAAATAAATCATAGTTGAAGGGTGCAATTAGAATTTTTAATAACAAGAGACGACATATGGAAGACATAACGCTCGGGAGTATAATAATTAGAAATATGGGATCCAAGACACGATGTTTTGGTACGTTAGCTTCGCAAAACGAAGTTCAGCTTAGGGATCGGGACCATATCGATCGGGAATATCATAACACTGATTTAGAAATAGATTTTTGACTTACAGTTAACGTTGTATCGACCCGAACTTGAGATTTTGAATTGAATTTGACGCATACGAGTAAAGTTCAAAAGCGCGTGTCAAGAATTTAGATTGAGTTTTAGAAGTTGACTTGGATAAATTGACCGCACACATCATACTCTGATTACTTCATGTACACGTTTTATTATTGCTTCCGCATATTATCATTAACTATTCTTGATCTGTTCATGCATCATATGGTCTGTGTCATAAATTGGGTCACGGATGAGTTTTGTTTATTGAGTTTTACAGCTCATGACGCAACTTTCTCCTTCCAAAGGCCTTTCATGCTAGGTGTCAAAGACAACACTGACGAACTCGACTTCCAGAGCATCAACGATAGCAACATCGAAGACGACTAGATTGTAGCTTGGTTCACTTAATTATTTTTGAGCTCGATATTTTCTAAAATCTTAATGTAATTTTCTCTAATTCCTACAATTGTAAGCAAACCTTATTTTGTTATGAAATGAAAGTATTTTGTCGTGATGAATTATTTTAATTACATCTTCAAAATTCGGGACGTTATAGATCTAAGTATCAAGATGTTATGTATGTATGTATTTAGTTGTATGATGGTTTTCTCCCTTCGCTAATTTGTGTGTTTTCTATGCACTTTCTCTCCTGGCTACTTGTTGAGTTTTTACAAATATTTAATTTGTTTTTTTAAATAACCAACTTTTTGCACAATTTCTTAAATAGTGTCATTCCCTCTTCTATTTGCCAAAGGAGGGGGGGAAACCCAAAAGCATTTGTTGTTGTTTTTTAACATGGCTTCTTCTTCTTCTTCTACCATTTTCTATGACAAGCAAATAAAAGAAAAAATTATTTATTTTGCATTCACAAAAAAGACAAGATTTATAGAATCCTCAACTAGTTTGGACTAAATTATTTTTTATTAATAATATCCAATATTCTATGATGTTTCACAATTTTTTATAAATTTTTTGCAATTTTTCATTGGCAAAGAACCATACAAAAATAAAAATATAAACCCAATCTTAAAAATTTAAATAGGACGACACTAAAGACACTATAAATAATTGTTTTTGAGCTTTTTTTATTTTTATTAAACTTTTTGTATCTCTTGATTTAATTTTTTTAATTACTAAATTCCTTCAAGTACATGCGACCCAAACTATTACACTTTTAGTATAATACAAGTTAGATATTCCGTAAGACAAATGTGCTTTAAGCACAAACGTTATTAGAACTACTCATATTCCTTTTATATTTTTTTTTGTTACGCTTTCAGTTCGTCACTACTACAATCCCAATTCCAAGGGCTCGCGACATACAACGCAACTAGCAAAAACTCGTGCTATGCACGGGACGTGTAAAAAAAGGAGTAATATTTTACTATGTCAATCTATATTTTTTTAAAATTTTAATAACAAATACTTACTGCAATAATATAATATAAAACACGTAGTTTTCATCGCATGTGCAGCTTGAAACATCTGTAATATCTCATTCTAAACTCTACTTTAACAAAATATTAAAATTGATAGTTTAATAATTAAATTAATTTGATCAAGTATTCATTCAACTCTTCCCTTAAAAAACTTAAAATAAAATATCAAAATTCAAAAATTGTGATACATTTGAAAGAAAATTGTCTAATTATGAATCACTTTACCATAAAAATAGTCTCAATATTTTTTTGGAGTAGAATAATAAAACAAATAATTTTTTACAAAAGTAGTTACTATAATATTTATCTACCTATTCTACAATTTTTGTTTAAAATTCAACCAACTATTAAAATCCATAACAAAATAAAAAATGATATTTATTAAATTAAATTTATATTAGTTAAAAAGTTTCAATTAAGATACTATTCAATATTTATAAATTATGAATTTATAGAATAATTAAGATTTTTTTCCAATTTAGCTTCGAGAGGTAAGTATGAATGCAAGTAAAATTTAGTCATTTGCATATTATCCAACTTAATCTGCCGTAAAGATATTATAAGGATAAATACTACCCATTTAACAAAATTCAAACATACTTAATATCTTATTTTCTTTGATCTTACCGTTAATATTAAATGACTAATTTATGTCCAACTCAATCCGCCGTACAGATATTATAAGAATAAATACTACCCATTTAACAAAATTTGAACATATTTAGTATAACCCCTCATAATCAATGCTCTTATCCTTAATATATTATGTGACCTCTTTATGTCTTTTATTTTAAAATTTAAAATTAAACAAATCTAAAGAATGAATTACTTTTAATCTTTTGTCTTTCTATTTTATCTTATTAGGATTTATTTTTAACACTCAACCTACTTCACTGACCAAATTAAAACTGTCTAGAAAATTAACCAACTCGTCGATTTTAAAGATTAGTGATTTTTGCAGCGGGTAAAAAAATATTAATATGCGTGGGATGAGTCAATCAAAATGTACCTCAATTCACTCAATCTAATGTAATTAGCACATTTATACGATAACAGTACAGTCAATTCGCAACCTCATAAATAATAACAATTAATTCTTTTAATTCATAAAAAAAGAATAAAAGTTAAAAAAAGAGGTGGTGCTTTTTTAAAAAACATCAAAGTCATGGACAATGAAAATTGATATGGTTATATATTTATTTATTTGTAATTAGTTGTTTACCAAATTGTTTTTCTATATAAGAATAAATCTATTTATCTGTACTTTTACTTTAAAATCAATCTCTGTGTAATTTTTTAGATATTATGCTCAATTATATAAAAATATAAATTACATGGGTATGTGTATGTGTGTAGATATAAATAATTAGAGAAAATTATGGAAAGAAAAATATCATATATGAAAATATAGAAAGTTTTTGAATTTGAATTCAAAAAAGATTCATCCAATATTTTGTAAAGATAAAGTAACATGTAGTATTTAAAAAATTTAATGACAATCTAATAAATTACTGATACTTCTTGTTCTCAGGACGACTCTCACGAAAAATCACCATGTAATAATATATAGTATAGATATAGATATTGTACGTGAGAGACGGTTTTAAGCTTTTGCAATATTTAATGACCTAACATCAACGTAATAATCATCAAAATTTTTAGAACTATCTTATTTATGAATTTAATCTTTTTGCTGCACAATAGCACACCATTATGTATTTTACTCAAATATTCAGGTCTATTTGGGTTAACTAATTTATTATAATTTAATTTTTTGTCTCTATTTTTTTTTTTTTGCATATTTTTTTAACTTTTGGACATAATTTTATATTTTTTAGATTCCTTTCATCAAGACGGATCAATAAATCATAAAACATTAAGATCAAAATAACAAATCACTAAAGACCACGAATAAGTTAAAAAACTCTATTTTTGATTTATTTTTGTCTTTTCTGATTTTTTTTTAATTTTAGCCCATGATCTACAATTTTTCTGAAAGCTCTTGTCGAGATAAATTAATAAATTACAAAAAAATTGGTGAAAACCAAAAACTTACAAAAAAATTTACATAAAAGTAAATTTTTTTAATAAATACTACAGTGCAAATGAACAGCTCAATAGTACTAAATTTTTTTTAGAACAACAAAAGTGTGGCATCGATGTTGCCTTGAGGATACGTAGACCCCTACATACAATTCCATATTTTTCTTTCGAAGTCAAGTGGAATATTATATATATATATATATATAGAGAGAGAGAGAAAGAGAGAGTGAGCTTCTATTGAGGGACTCATTTTGTTAAAATGAGGACCTCAACGCAAAATCGATGCCACACTTTTGTTGGTCCATTTTACACAACACATGCAAGACTTCTCTTCGAAGGAAACAGAGCTTACCCTCAACGCAACATCGATGCCACACTTTTGTTGTTCCATTTTACACAACACATGCAAGACTTCTCTTCGAAGGAAACAGAGCTTACCCACAGATTCCCCTCTCATTACGCGTCTATTTATAGATCATCACAGAAAAATCTCTCTCTCTCTCTCTCTCTCTCTATATATATATATATATAGGAGAAGTCTTTCATGTGTTGTGTAAAATGGAAGCCTAAGCTGTGACTCAAAACTCAAAACACTTTACTTCACCAAAAGCTACTCTCGTTTTTGAGTTAGAGCCGAATCTGTGGGTAAGCTACGCTTCCTCTGAAGAAAAGCTATGTTTAATTTCCTACGGGTTTAATCTATGGTGCAAAGATTTAACGTGTCGGGGACGGGGACTGTATTCGCATACGCATCGCGTACTTCATCCATGTCTTGTGTGATCATCTCCCTGCTTCTTAGCCTGTATCGCTTTGAGTACAGACTTACAGTTATGTTTTCTTTTTATCTGTTTATACTAACTTGCATCAACTGTAATTGGAACTTCATTTGAACAGTTGGATGAGATAAAGATCTTGTGCAAGCTGATATGGATCCTCTTGTGGACGATGGATCTCTTGATCATGACGACGTTGAGTCTTGTTTATCTCAGGTTGATACAGATCCCACAGTGGATGTTGACGAAGGTGAGTCAGATGCAAATCGTTTACGTCGTAAAAGTGTTGGAACAAACTTTGGAATTGGAAATCCCTTTGTTAGTTGGAATGCGGACTGTTTCTGAAAAGCCTTAAATTGTGGTAGGGTTGTGTAGATTATAATCTCAGAGTACTCTTCTTTCAAGAGATAAACGACAAGTATTTGCCTAATCATTCATGTAAACACATATTCATATGGATCATGACCAATTTTCCTAACAATCTGTCTTGCTAAACCTCAAATCTCGCTAGCGAAAACTTAGGATCGCTGTGTATCGTTAAATTCAGTTTTGGAACGTAACTATACCATATTTTAGAACCTGCATTTCAAAATGTAATTCCACTCGGATATTAGCGTCTCCTAGTAACATCATAATACAACTTTTGAATGTTAAATTGGTGCGAGGATTACTAGAACTTGAGTGACGTATAAACCTGACCAAGTACTTGGCGTGAGGTTAAATTTTTTCGATAGGGACGTAGGTTGTATCCTGAGGGCATTGCTACAAATTCAGTTTCAGGGTTCACATTTATGGATGTCCGTTCTGTTCGAGCTAGTAGAGGCAAAGTTGTGTGTTGCGACTTCTCATCGGATGGAAAACTGCTTGCAAGTGGTGGCCACGATAAAAAGGTGCATGCAATAAGGTGGATGGGATTTATTTATTGGTTAAGGAATACTTGCTGAAACACTGTTTATGCTGCAGGGAGAATTGAAGCTGCTTAATAACGGTTAATTTATTCTTGCAAGAGTAATTATACGTCTTATATCACATTTGAATTTCTGTTGCAGGCTGTATTGTGGTCTACGGATACTTTAAAGGCTAAAAGTATACTTGAAGAACATTCTTCTTTGATCACTGATGTCCGTTTCAGTCCCACCATGCCACGTTTGGCAACTTCTTCTTTTGACAAAACTGTGAGGGTTTGGGACGCTGACAATGTTAGTATGCATTTTCTCTCTTTCCTCGTTTGGTTAGTATGCATTTTCTCTGTTTCCTCGTTTGGTCTGTATTTGTTTGTTTAAGGGGATATTGGTCTCTTCGCATAAAATAGTTTGCTTTTGAATGTTCTTTGTTGACAAACTTTTATTTTGAATCATATGCATTGTTGCCCCTATTTCATGCAAGGCTCTAAGAGCATCAGCCCCTTGTTTCAGACTAGTTTGGTTGAATCCTCATTCAATACATTGTTTGTATTCATGGGACATCAGTTTTCCTTCTTTTTGTGTGTGTGTGGGCTGGGGGTGGTGGTGGTGGGGCTCTGTGTGTATGTGTGTGTGTGGGGGGGGGGGGGGGGGGAGGTGGGGTTGCTTGGGGGTGTTTGTGGTGTTCAATCAGGCCAATCTCATGATTTGACGAAAACTGAATGTCATTCTTCAACTAATATGATCACTGATTCAACATGGATTTTCAATCCAATTAGATAGTACCAATCTTTGCAAACCTGCCTATCCAATCTCAATTAACAAGGCACGAACAATGATCTCTAAGCTCCAAGCAACAATCATGCACATCTTACCATTTTCTTCAAGGGGTAATTTGATGTTTGTTTTTACATTTATTTTTGACGGTCTGGGTAGATCTGTATCTTTTCTCCTTAAATAAATCATGATCATTTATTTGAACTTGTTTTGGTAAATCAATCGTTACATGATATCTGCTGAAAATTGATTTAACTCCAACTGCAGCCTGGCTATGCACACCGTACTTATACTGGGCATTCTGCTGCTGTTTTTTCTCTGGACTTCCATCCGAATAAAGATGACCTTATTTGTTCTTGTGACGGGGAGGGGGAGATAAGGTACTGGAGCATTAACAATGGTAGCTGTACAAGAGTTTTTAGGGTAAAACTTACTGAACTTCTTGCCTCTGTTACAAAATCATGCATCATTTTTTTTTCCTCTACCAGTTATATACTTGTCGTGGTATTTTCCCTCTCTCAATGGGTTGCATTTAAGTACTTCTTCTTCCTTTTCTTCTTCTTTTATGATTAGGGTGGCACGACCCAGGTGAGATTTCAACCCCGTCTAGGAAGATATCTTGCTGCAGCTGTGGAGAATGTTGTGTCCATTCTTGATGTGGAAACGCAAGCCTTGCGGCATTCGTTGCAGGTCGCTTTTTATCTCAGGCTATATCCCATTTCCAGTGAATAAATGCTTTCGCAAAGCAAAGTGCAGTTGTTCAATTCTTCGGACTGTTGTGCCTTGCTGAGCAGTGGTCAAAATTTCTCTGACAACAGATTCAAAACACGTATTAAACATAAGAATTGACTTCCATTAGTGGAGTAATTGGTTGTACTTGTGCACGCCAAAATGAGAAAAAGTTGGATCTAGATACATAGTATATACACCTATAGTCCGTTCCAAGTGAAGCTAATTGAATTCTGAAGGGCTTCATGTCTATGCGCTGCCCAAATTTTGACGATTAGAAAGTTTTTGCTCAACGCATTGAGCTTGGTTGGTTAGCGAAGAATAAATAAGTGGTTTAACACATAGACATGATATTAATCAAGTGTCTTTTTTCTCACCAAACACTAATAGATCTTTTCGTTCAAGAAAAATAGTACAAAATACAAATTCCTCTTCCAGTTGTTTATATTTTAAGGAATTCACATTCTAAGCGGCAAAAGAAGTGTGAACCAAAGTCCTATTATCTAGGTAGAAAACAGTATTGATGAATAAATTTGGACGTGTTTGACATGTGGTAGGAAGTGTGACAATTGTCGATATAAGAGATGTGTCTGTGATGACATGCCACCTTCTGACTGTATGTGCTTCATAACTGGAATGCCACCTTCTGACTGTATGAATAGATAATCTAGGTTTTACATAATTAATTAATTAATTTTTTGCATGGGGATGGATGCGACAAGAATGGGTTCAAACCGCATTTAATAATATGTGTAAGACCGTTTATTACCCTTCTTAATATGTGATAACATAGGGAGCTCTTTGTTTAAATTTCCATTTCGCATGATTGGAGTGAATGTATCTGTTTTTGGAACCGGAAGAATGATGTTTTAAGGCAATATAATGAGATGAGTTATCATGGAAAAGAGTTGTCCAAATTACATTTCCATGACCTTGCAAAGAAAGAAGGAATGACAATGTAACTTTTCTTGACAGTTGTCAGCCAAACTTGTGCACTATTATGCGGTGATCAAATAGATCACGATATTGGTTTCTCACGGGAAGGAAATACATTATTCATGTGTACTGCTATTTGCGTGACACTTCTAAATGTATGAAATACCTGGGCTTTGACAGGAGTTGTTGGAGATTGACTTAGGTTATTTTGTGATTCAAGTTTACAATATAGTTATGCACAAAACTCACGTACTATTCACAAAACACTATTGCATATTTAACCTTAAAAATAAAGAAATGTCAATTGACAAAGGTGAAATTTTGTCATTTCCATGTGTCCTTGGACGTAGGAGTTAGATAAACCTCCAGTAGACGCATAGAACCAACAACCATGTTTGCGTCTGATACCCATAGTACCGTCCCCTGGCAATTCTAACCACACTCTCACAACCTCTCTTGCGTTTTGTGCTCGTCATTCTGCTCTCTGGCGCTGAGACACGAACACAAATTATTAAATACCACTACCAACTCCAGAAAAAGGACAATTAAAAATGAAGAATAAATAGATGATACTATTTGTCAAAAGGTGCAAAAAAGTTGTGTAGCTCGGACGGATCGAGGTCTCTATATTTTCCACTACATTTTTATTTCCTTATTCTTATTAATTTTGTTAGAGAATATTTCCAACTTAAGCTGCTTCTCTACCATTTCCTCTCAAATTTTGTTTAGGAGCTCAGTTTTGATTATACATTCCTCGCTACATGAAGTGTTTTCAACTTTTTCTGTTGATATGATTGTGTATTTAAACAAGCATTGTGGAATTTAATTTTTGTTCTGAAGTTTTTATTTTGTTTCTGTTTTGAACGTTACTGTAGGGCCATATGAAACCTATTCATACTGTTTGCTGGCATCCAGATGGAGAATTTTTGGCGTCTGTCAGTGAAGACTCTGTTAGAGTATGGACATTCGGATCAGGAAGTGAAGTGGATTGTGTTCATGAGTTAAGCTGTTATGGAAACAAATTTCATTCATGTGTTTTCCATCCCTCATATTCTAAATTGCTGGTCATTGGTTGTTACCAGGTAAGTCATGTGCTCTTTCTTATGTGTCCGCTTAACTGTTTTGATACTTGGTTATCCGTAGGTGCTGCAGGCTGGAACTCTTTGTTATTAGGAAGTCATCGAAGTCGTGTTTGTTCGTATAGAGAGAGTTATCCAGTAATTCTGCAAAATACTTTAAAACCCAACCGTGCTTACACTAAAACGGTACTGAATTGCAAATTAAAGATGGCCTTTAGAAGTATGTCATATAAAACAGCAAAGTTACACATAGTTTCTTACTCAATGGTGTGCAATAGATCGATTGAGGTAAGCTTAGAATTTTTAAAATGCCACCCTGCATCATTAGGGTTGAAATTAAAATCAAATTTGAATTTTCTTGGCCCCAACTGCAGATATCTAATGCGTATGTATTTCAGTGTCAATTTTGTTGTTGTTGTTGTTGCTGCTGCTGTGGTCGTCTATCTAGATTTAAGATGCAATATGATTGAAAGCACTTAAAAGAGTACCTCATTTTGAAACCATGAATGTCAATTGGCTTCTGGTTTTGATGCATTCAACTGGTGGAATCTGTGAAGAGTCTGGAGCTATGGAACATGAGTGGGAACAAGAGAATGACTCTGGCAGCACACGGAGGACTGATTGCCGGATTGGCTGTATCACCATTGACGGGTTTGGTTGCCTCAGCCAGCCACGACAGGTTCGTTAAGCTCTGGGTGTGATGATATTATTTCTTTATCTATGAATGCAGAAAAAGTTGGTTGTCGTGTTAAGCGTGTGTTCTGGTTAAGTAATAAGTGTGGACTGTAAGATATTAATAAATGAGGCTTGTAAAGCTTCGTGTCTTGTAAGGAAATATATCCTTCGCCTATAAAAGGAGATCTTCCCTTCGTTTATTTTCAGGCTTAAGCTTTAAATAAGACCATACTTTCTTGGTGTGTTACTTTTCTATTCTCTCTCTTAATCCTGTTCCCTCTTTGTGATTATACTTTCTTTGTGATTGCATTTAAAGGTACGAAAATAACATCTTCCTTTTCGGTTACTTTTCTCACACATGTTGGCTTGATTTTGGTTTGATTTGTGTTTAAAGGGGTGGGCCATGTACTGTCATGTGTTAGGATGTGTATGTGAAGCAAAATGAGATATATTACACGTTCGTCCTTCCTATTGTATATTTATTTTAGGAGTTTCATTGAAACCCATAAATTGATGAAATATTATATATTTTCTATCGAGTTTCATTTTTATCAGACTTCTTTGTATTCCAAGAAAATTAGATCATTGAAAAATGGAGTTTATAACTTGACATCTATTGTTTATTTGGGTTTGTGACTAACAGAAGTAGAACGGTGGTCAGGTGATACTTCATTTGATGATGATAGCAATTGAATTGTTATAACCCGATAATTCTACCCCCTATCCAATGATAGAACTAAAAAAAGTGTTTATTTTTCTTATAGATGTATTTGTTCTTTGTGTATGAAATAAGTTGACTAGACGTCGATAAGAACTTGGTCGGATAATATTACGTATAAAATGAAAAAATGAACACTGATCAATTTTGATACCAAAAATGCTACGAACACATCAAAAATGCACATCACTTGTGCACATCACCCCAAAACGATGTCGTTTTGGGGTGAGGGTTAAAAAAGAAAAACACTTCATCAGTTTCTCCAAACAATAACAGTTCACTTCCTCCTCTCGCCCCTCTCCCCCAAAATCAGTCGAACCACCACCACTACCTCCCTAGGCCTAAACCAGTCTTCCCCATTCCCCCCAAATCAGACCCCTCCACCGCTGACTACCACAGGCGACGACCCCTCCACCGCCGGCGACGACCCCAAATCATAGTGGGAAGGAGAGTCACAAGATTCATAGCCATTTTCGAAGGCTGACGGTGAGTGAGCCTTACAGTTTTAAATATCGTGGAAGCATGTGGTAATGGTTTTATTACTTTTGGGGATTTAGCCATTGGATTTCTTGTTTCCTTTGATTTGTTTTTTGTTGCTGGAATGAATTAAAGGTTGCATAGCCAGTTATTGTTTTCTTTGACTACTTGTGCCTCTCCTTCCCACTCTTATTTGGGGTTGTCGGTGGCGGTGTCGGCGGTGGAGGGGTCTGATTTGGGGGAATGGGGAAGACTGGATTTGGGCGCACAGAGGTGGTGGTGGAGGTGGTTTGACTGATTTTGGGAGAAGGGAGAAATGGACTGTTATTGTTTGGAGAAACTGATGAAGTGTTTTTTTTTTTTAACCCTCACCCCAAAACGACGTCGTTTTGAGGTGATGTGCACAAGTGATGTGCATTTTTGATGTGTTCGTAGCATTTTTGTTTCCCTAGATGAGGATTCACACTCGTGGGTCTTGTTGGATCCACACGTCATACATATGCTGGGTCCCAGGGATGAATGCAATTTTTTGTTTACTGTCTGTTTCATTGGATCAGCACAAAAACCATATTTGTCACGTGCACAAGGTATGCATCTTTTTAAAGATTTCTCTTGTCGGAAAAAATTAATAATTCACAATAAATTTAACGCAAAATTAATAAATGTGGATTTTTTTGAATAAAAATAAAAAATAATACAATTTCGACCATTGGGGCTAAGTGAGGGGACAGTTGTAGTTATGTGTAGATAGTGTTTTAGTAGTGCAGAAATAGTCTTTTGTTGTGTAGTTATATATTATCTTTTTTTTTTTAAATTAAAAAAAATCTGAATTTCCAACTCCATATAACAGTGGAGCTAAGAAACGAACTTCATATGCTGTTTGTTGGCGGTGAGATGTTTCAACTGTTATGTAAACTTGTGAAGGATTCAATGGTGTGTTTGGCATGATTTTGGTCAATTAAAGTACTGAGGAGTCCAAATATTGTTGATGGCTTTTAAGTATTCAGGTCTAGGTATCAACATGGTATGTATGTTTGTATTTAGTTATAAAAGAGTTTGTTTGATTATTTTTTGACGAATGAGGATATGATAAATATGAGTATGTGGATGACATTCTCATAATTAATAATGACATTTCTTGTAATTAATAATAGTATTTGCGTAAATAGAATGACGATACATTACACTCCATACTACTAGGGTATGAAATATGCAACAAACGAACACAGAGATAAAAACTCAATAATATTCCAACATGAATCATCAAACATCTTTAGATTAATCATCATAGCATCTAAAGCTAAACTAAAAAATAAATAATCAACTAGGGGCCCATACATACCCAAACTAACTAACAATTCTATCAAAACATAAAAATGACTGACATATAATAAATTCTAACTATCAGGCTCCAACTATCTTCAACATATAGGTCTAAGTTCTCGGCACAACTTTATTACCTATAAATGGTTAGTTTATAGAAAAATATAAACCGGAGCTCGTGTAAGAAATCTTATAGTACCATTATCGTGTTGGTTAAATCATGCTCACATTATTAATAACAATAAGGAATAGGAAATAACTGAACAGTTAACAACATGCTGATGATATGTGACACATACAAGAATTTGACGGTCTTTCACTGTGGGTCAGCCCACGGACTATGGGCATCCAATACTAATTTGATGGTCTTTCATTGTGAGCGTACCCAACATATGAGCATCCTACTTTAGAGTTCATGGATCATCTCCGACCGTCGGGACATTTTAAACCCGGTAAGATTTTATGAACTTCCACCGTCAGAATCACTAAGACACTAATCTAAGTTAATCATCACCAATGCATGATCATATGAACCATCAACAGATAGTTCCATATCCAAACAACATACATGAATGGACAGAAAAAAAAAAAAAAGAAACAGACTAATTTTAAAAAATATATATATTTATGTCTTCAGGAAGGTCGCTCGAACAAAAAACAAGTCTACTGTCTAAAATAGAATCCCAAAAAAATAAAGAATTCGCTTGAACGGCCTAACTAATTTTGCAAGTTTCGTTATGTGTGAACAAAACACAAACTAACATTCATTTTTGCAACTAATTTGTCCCAGATACCTCAAAATCAACACAGACTATGCAAGACTCATCCACGCACATATCCAAAGCATAAATTAATTATTAAAACACGATCTATACAATATTGCAACTAAAATCTATATAAAATCCTACCTTATTCAAGAAGAATGTTAAAGTTTTTGATTAGTTGAGAACTTTCACGAACTCTCTTTGTACCTGGTTGATCTTGGGTTTTACTCAAAACTTTCGACACCGGCAATACTTCTCTAGTTATGGACTTTGTGAAATTCACGCGTTCTCTTACTCGTTTACCTCCCTTTTATTAAACAAATGAAATTAGAGTTTTTCAAGAACTGAACGCGTGATTATGATATTTTTGATAATTTAATTTTTGGGCTCCTAAAATCTTAAAAATACTTCATTAAAAAGTTAATCACACTTATATCTACCAGTTTACCTCATCACATTAGGTCTTCGAAATTTCTAAACTACTAAAAAGGACACAAAAACATTTAATTACCATAAAATTGCTAAAAATATATGAAAATAATTAAAATTACAAAAATCATCAGACCACAGGTCCCTGTGATAGGATGTGGATAAAAAGAGGAATATCTAAATTTTGTCCCTGCGGATAAAATTTGAATCTTGAATATCATATTTGGAGTCCAAATCCATTAACGAATTCCAGATATGATAATCCGAATTATCATATCCGGAGTCTAAATTTTATCCCCTCATTTAAATGCTAACCAATAGGGCCTTAGGGGCTAATTGGTATGTTTTTTGTGTGCTCTAAATTGTATCCCCTCACATATAGTAAGCTTTTGACAAGGGATTCCTTATTTTGTTACGGTGTGGATCTCTTATTTTCTGATCAAATTTTGATTATTCGAACCGTTCAATATTTTTAAAGCATATTTTTAAGGGTTAAAGCGAGAAATCAGTTCAAAATATTATCCGGAAAGACTTGATCTATTCAATTTTTCATAAAATTATTTCTTTCAGTATTTATAAAAAACTGTTTAGATCAAACTCTTCTTGATACCATTTTGAGCCAATTTTTTACGGTATCTTTAAAAATATGTTTTAAACACATTGAATGGCTCGAATTATTAATATTTGATCACAAAATAGGAGGTTCTCATTTTAACAAAATAATACATCCATCATTAGAAGTTTATTCTCTCTCTCCACACACCCCCCCCCCCCCCCCCCCCCCCCCCACACACACACACACACACACACACCATTTCTTAAGGAAAGTGATTTGCACACACTTATTTATCCGTATGCACTTTTATTTTTGTCCTTATTATACCAAAGTACTTCAATACATTTCTATTAAATAATCATTATTCATCATGTGTGTTTAAATTACTACATTACCTTCAAAATTAACTAAAAATAAATATTTTTTTATTTTTTATTTTATTTAATATTTTGTATTTATTATTTTTGCATCTTTTTTTATAGTTTATTTGTTTGTCATGATGAAATAAATCTAAAAAGTATAAAAATTATGTTCAAAAGTTAAAAACAATTCATTAGAAGCAAAAATAAGTCTAAAAATGCTGTTTTGAGCTTATTTTTGTATTTTCTGAATTTCTTTTAGTTTTTGGAGATCATTTTATATTTTTCTAAAATATCTTATCGAGAAGAACTAATAATCATAAAAAATTGATACAAAGTAAAAAAAATAAAAAAATAAAATTTAAATAAGGACAAAAAAATGATCAGACAATAATTCGATAATTCCTACGGACTAAATAGATCTTACAAAAAAAAGACTCCAAAAAAAATTAAAATTTTGTGGGATTGTATAAACAATAAATGGTTGCATATAATTTTCGCTAGTTATTTAGAATTTATTTAGCCTGTAATAATTATTGAATTATTGTCTGATTATTTTTTTTATCTTTATTTGAAAATAATTTTTTTTATTTTGTATCAATTTTTTGATAGTTATTGTTAGCACTCAATTTTAAACATAATAAAATTATACATTAAATATTGATAAAGACTCACAATCTCACCAAAATTTCCATAAGGTCTATTGATGAAAGCTAGATTGTACCAAGTTCTAAGTAAATTACAAAAGAGGTTGTTATGACCAATGATCACTATCTCCTAAAATAAAAAAGGGAGTTAGATAGTTTATATCATTTGAATCAAAATAAATAAAGTACGGGTTACGATACATCTTTTTTTAAATAAAATATTAAAAAATATTGAGTAACTCCTCCAGTGTACCTTCCAAAAATATGCATGTCAATCTATACATGCCAAGCACCCCATGATATGATCACTCTAAGGTTATACCTGAAAAAAATAAAAGATTGAGCTCGATAGCCCAGTAGAAAAATCTACACAAGTATTATATGTGTATGACATAATATAATAAGTCATGTGAACATCAATATCTATATAAGAGAGAAAATAAGCGGAAGCAATAATGAGTCAAGAAATGTTTATAAACAATCCACAATATGTCATGGTTTCTCAATTCATTAATTACAATTTCGCGAATCACGTATGTCATCAACATGTTCTTGTTATGTGTTAAGGTGTCATTCCTAAAATTATCTTAAATGGAACTAGTACATATCAGCCTAACACATCCCAAGAGGGTGTTTAGTTCAAAATCATTCCTAAAATTCCTAGAGGATTCCAGTTTTGGCCCTGGCTAACATTCTCGGAAGAGTCTAGTAAGGTATTCACATATGTCACGTGTCATATCGTAAAAGTTTGCACATGAATCATAAAGTCCATCATTTTCATCTAACAAGATAAATATAAATGTATTTCATGTGATTCGTTTATTTTGTTCTCAATAATGACATGATATAATGTTTAATATGATGTAAAATCATATGTGAAAGTTAACAATTTGTGTCCATGAAAGAATAAGTTTTGGAGTTCATATAGTTCATGTAGTTCCGATTCAAGTAGAAGAATGCACCAAAATAAGTGTTCAAATGAGGCAAAACTAATGGTAAGTTTCAATGTTCAAAGCAGCGGTATGCCCAAAATAGTGTTCTGGAACAATCATGAAAATCTTGATGCTGAGAAATAGAGGCATCGGTGCTACCAAAAATAAGACACTGGTGCTTAGTTTACACTAACAGAATCTTGAAGTACTGCAAGGTAGAGGCACCGGAGCATCAAAAATCAAAGCACTGGTGTTTGCATGAAAGTGAGATGCTACATGCTAAAGGCACCGATACTACCAAAATAAGACACTGGTGTTTGCATGAAAGTGAGATACTACAAGCTAAAAGTATCGTTGCTATCAAAATAAGACACCGGTACTTAGTCCATAAAACTAAAAGTTGGTAAAACTGAGAATGGGAGACATCGGTGCATCAAAAATTAAGACACTGGTGCCATGTATCAAAACTGAGATACTACAAGCTATTGGCACCAGTGCTACCAAAAATAAGGCACTGGTGCCTCGGACATGAAATAAGACAAATTCTACAGACTTCAATCTTTGAACTTAGGATTTTCAAATCAAGTTCAAAGTATTAAATAACAATCAAATCAAGTTTTATACACATAATAGAAATGAGAAATTCCTACCTCAACTTGGATGCAAAAATCAACTTCGAGTCCTAACTTCTAAAAATTGTAGAATGTCAAGAACACTTTCTTCAAGCAAATTAACACAAATCACCATCGGATATCAGTCAAGAGTGAAGAAAATGCGTAAGATCTTGAAAGAATCAAACTTTGGAGCAAGATTTTCAGATAGAATATGGATGAGAGTATCAACCATGAGAGAGAGAGAGAGAGAGAGAGAGAGAGAGATGGGTTTGTCGTATGCAAAACTAGAAACCACAAAATTACACTCACACCCTTAAAAGTATATCTCATTATATCACAAGCCCCCATAGCTATCATGTTATGTCATCTTAATCCCAATTTATGTTATTACACCAATTTCACATGCTCGATATTAATTATACTTATTAACCCGTATACTAATATAAAAGTTTGAAATTTTTCAGGTCTTTACATTTATTATTTCGTCTCGATTTCAGTAAAATACAAAATGATGTCCAAAAACTTAAAAAAATTTAGAAAACACAAAAAATAAGTTCAAAACAATGCTTTTTTAGAATTATTTTTGTTTTCAGTGAATTTTTTTAGCTTTTGAACATAATTTTATACTTTTTAAATTTCTTTCGTCAAGACAAACCAGTAAACTATTAAAAAGAGTAACAATAACAATAACAAATACAAAAATAAAGATTATTTATTTTTAGTTAATTGTAAAGTAGTATAGTAATTTAAATACAAGATGAATAAATATTATATAACATAAGGGTATTTTAATAACTTTGGATAATAGAAACAAAGAAAAGAGTGTATAATACTAAAATGAGTGTGAAAATCGATTCTCTTTCTTAAATGGTCTCATTCTCAAAGAAGACGAGATTTATAAAATGCAAAAACTGTTTCTTTTGCATTCACAAAGAAGACGAGATTTATAAAATTCTTAACTAGTTTGGACTAAATTATTTTTTATTAATAATATCAAATTGCAATTTTCATTTGTAAAGAAGCATACAAAAATAAAAATATAGACCCAAACTTAAAAATTCAAATAGAACGAGACAGTTATTTTTGAGCTTCTTTTTATTTGTATTAAACTTTTTGTACCTCTTAATTTAATTTTTTTACTTTTTAAATTCCTTCAAGTACATGTGACCCAAACTATTATGCTTTTAGTACAATACAAATTAGATATTCCCATAGTACGAATGTGCTTTAAGCACAAACATATTTAGCGTAGAATTACTCATATTCCTTCTACATTTTCTTTTACTCTTCCACTACACAGCTACTGCAATCCCAATTAAGTCTAAGGCTCGCGACTTGCAAGGCAGTATTGTACATAAGAGACAATTTTAAGCTTTTGCGGTATCGGTATCTAATGATCTAACGTCAACGTTATCACCATCAAAACTTGTTGAACTATATTAGTTATGTTATGATCCTAATGCAAGGTATGAGTCTTGTCCCACATCGGGAGTATGGGCTCCTGGTGGGGGGTTAATAAGTCCTTGGGCACCCTCCCTTCAATAGCTAGCTTTTGGGGGCGAGTTTTACCTGAGGATTTGTTACAAGTTATGAATTTGATCTTTTTGCTGCACAATAACACACCATTACATCTTCCACTAAATAGTGCTAAAGTTTTTTAGAACAGCAAGACTGTAGCATCGATGTTGCCTTCAGGATATGTGGACCCCTAAATAAATCCATTTTTTCTTTCCAAATCAAGTGGAATTATATGAATATATATATACATATATAGAGAGAGACGAATATAACAGGAATGAGAACCTTTCTGTGATGATTTATAAATATTCATATACAACTTGATGACGCGTAATGAGAATGAAATAAGTCATCTGAACCATTACGTACATCGCCACTGAATAACTCTATCCTTGGCGGCGACATTGATGCCCCCCTCTTATTCTCTACGGTGACTACGTTATTTGCTCCCAGGTTGAATCCATAGAGTCCCTCTTCTTAAATAAAAACTGAAAACTGCACACAGGCACAAAAGACAGATGGAGTTGTCAAATCAACACTACTATACCAAGATAGGACAGTTATGAGCCACACACAAAAAAAAAAAAAGAAAAAAAAAAGCTCCAACAAAAGTTCTAGGCCAATCCAGATCTTCGAGTAAATTGCAGTCCTGTCGTAGAGCATATAACACCAAAAAGATTTAAATTAGAAATTTTTAGTTTCAGTTTTCATTTTTCATTGAGGTGCCAGACATAGAAAATTGGATTCAGGAGGAAGATGCAATTTCTAACTATACACACATCAATACTTTCATTTTGTAAGTGCAAGGATGGTGAAAGTTCTTCAGCATTTCGTTTTTAAATGCAAGGATGATGACAGTTCTTCAGCACGTTTAGGCTAGGATCTAATCTTACCATAGTTAAACTAAACCCAAAAGTCTTTCATGTGTTCTCTAAAGGGCATATTTCAAACATAACAGGAGTGGAACTTCACAACAATTAATGAGTGGATCATATCCTTCTATGACCCGTACGTATTTGGAGGTCTTTCCCACTCATTAGGTTAGCTTCGCTATGGCTAGAATTGACTCCTAGTTTTTATTGTTTGTTGTAACAAGTTCAACAATCCATAATCAAATATAACCATAGTACGCCTTAGAATTCATTTCCTCTATGCAGAAAGGTACTCCATTTCCTCAAAGTAACTATGTTAACCCAGGAGCAGGGCAAGGCTAGGGATTTGCTGGTAACACCCTATGTAAACTGGCTGTATACTGGCACTCCATCTACAAGGCCCGAATCTCATTTAACATAGAAAGAAATCAAATAAATCAGTCTTTTAGATTTTAACCCAACTTACTTCGAGAAAGTTAGGTCTTGAATATGGTAACTAATTAAGAAATGAGCTTTACCCACCATATAAAAGTAGATAAAATAACCTAAACATAATTGTCATAGACTTTTCTGCTCTGTATCAGATCAAGTAGCATCAGAGGTTAAGAACAAAGTCTTTTGACTTTTGTAAACTAGAGCTTTGGTTGATCACTTCGGCATTTATATCTATCATGTATATTTTTGCAAAACCTGAAATAGTAGTTATTTATATTTTTCCTACGATCTTGCATTCTAAAACATTCTATGCTTGAACTCTCAAGATTCCGCCACTATCTTAACCTCAAAGGTATATGGGAGTCAATTATTGTTTAGATTCCCTTATAGTTTTTAGATTATAATGAGAATCTGTAGAAGTGTTTGGATGACGATGAACAAAAAGATTTTGTAGAAGGGCAATGTGTGAATTTGTATGGAGAAGTCAAAAAGCTCATTTGGAGGTGATTATGAAATTATGCATTCCCCGACTCATTTTTTAGAATGCATTCTGTAATCCATCGCGGAACACCCAAAATTAAAAACTACACGTTGCAAAATGGAAACCTAAGCTGTCAAACACTTGGTTCAATTTACTTCACCAAAAGCTACTCTCGTTATTTGAGTTAGACCCAAATCTCTCGGTAAGCTACGTTTTCTCGAATATACCTCTAAAGAAAAGATCTTTATTTCCTACGGATTTAATCTATGGTGCAAAAATTAACGTGTCAGTGAACCAAAAACTATATTCACAAGTCATCAAAGCAATTCAACAGTATAAGATCACATCGTTAACCATGGCAATGTAGGAGTTACCGTATCTGTTAGCTGTTGAACTGCACAATATTGTGCTTCCACTTTTCATCTCCTTTGGAAGTTGAAGGATTTGATCGCATAAGCAAAAGTCACTGCAAAGAGCAAACAAAAACCAACCACTGCAATTGCAGCGATTCCTAAGAAATCATGCCGGTACCCAAACTGGTCCTCGAGTAACTTCTTTATCGGCAGTGACTGAATTCCATCAGAGAGCTTGACCCGATCTTCCACATCTCCATATTGGGATGTCAGAAGGCCATACAAACTCCAGGCTATTGGATTTGCCCAATAATACCATCTCCACCAAATTGGGATCCTCTGGAGAAGTGAAAACATAATTAGTTTCGAGTAAAAAACGGAGGAAGTTTGATAACATGTTTGTTTTCTGTTTTTGTTTCCAAAGGAAAAAGCACCTCTGATAACTTTCTCCTTCACAGAAAAATGGAAGAATTCTCAAATTTTCAAAATTCTAAAACAAAAAAAACATGCTTTTCACTTGTTTGGAATTAAATTTCATTCTTTCTTCTCTCCCCCACCACCACCTCTGGGATCCGGCCTCAATGCCTCAATCTCCCTTGACATGTCGCTTTCAAATACCAGACTGTCTTCCAAACTAGTTTTCCATTTTTTCTTTTACCAAAAATAAACCAACATGTTTCCTCCTCTTTGTAAACAGAAAACTGATTATGTCACCAAATGCAGTGACTAAATTGTTCAATTCCACCTAATATTCTGTGGAGGGATTATCTGAAACTCACTCTCATACGTGGCTATTTCTCCTGTTTATAATAATATCACCATCACTCCAAGAATTGCACAGATATAAATGAAACTCACTCTCTCCCATATCTTGGTCCTTTTTTCGGCAGCCAAGCGTGCCCGTTTAATCAGATGAACGAATAAAGTATTTTTGTGAGAAAAAATTCGAGAATTTTTTCCACCATCAAGAGATCTCAATTTGTGCTTGTACACAAAGGTTTCAAAATCATCTAAACAGAATCAAGTGGAGATCACAAAAAATTTTAAGAGGTCCAGAGTGGTGACCAAAATATGGATGGAGGTAGTAACATTCTAGGATGAATATTAGCAGTAGTAGTATAACAAAAGGGAAGTTAATCATCACACGCATTACCATGTGAGGAATCATGAACCCACTGAAGAGGTTCCACATCATATAAAATGGAGCACCAAGGATTGCAGCGACGTTATGGTTGGGTGTGACAGCAATTGTCATCATTCCGAAGAAGGTGAAGTACAACAAGGTGAAATACATGAAGTAGCAGTAGTAAATAAACTTCAACGGGCTCCACTCAAACGAGGCCAGGAAGTAGAAGATAGCACTGTAAACAACCGACTGTACTAACACGTAAGGGAACTCAATGATAACCTGCACAAAAGAGTTGTAGATTCACCTTTGAGAACTGATGTGTAACCTTTCCAAAACAGATTAAAAAATAGAAAAAAAAACAGAAGGCAGAAGGGGGACCTGTGCAAATGCAAATGGTAGAGCTGAATACATCCCAGCTGCTCTTTCTCGATATGAAACAAACCTTTCAATATACACAACAGGCTGCACGGAAGTGGCATTTGTGATTCCGATAAATAAAACTGCTGCGTACATGGACCCCATAGCATTAAAGATATCTTGCTGGTTGTCCCTATGGAGACAAGTGTGACAAAGCCGTAAGTGCAACAAAAATAATCTGAATGCATTGAACCTAAACAGATTAAAAATATCAAATATATGAAAAGAGTAGAATGAGGAAGCCGCACAGGAAGGGGACTAGAGTTTTTCCTTTTCCAGACTAAATGTCAACAAGAATTAGAAGCTAGTATATTGACATATCCAATCTGTCTTTTCAGCTGGCATAAGTTTATTCTCAGGGAGTCAACTTTTTTATAGTGATTTGGCTCCATCCAGATGATTCATTGTTAGTGTCTTTTTTTTCCTGGACTGCTAGCTACAATCAAACCATGTACTGACAATTAATTCGAAGCATGTCAACTTCAATTCTGTCCCTGCGAACTAGTCTAGGCAGTTGGAGCCAGGAACTTCTTCAGTTGGGGCAACTTAAGCACAAACTCAGCAAAGTTTCATTATCTTTTGAAGCATTTCTCTATGGTTAATAGAAGACAGCACACAAGTGAAGCGTACATGGTTTGCATACCATGAAAAGAAGACATTTCTTAGAGTTAGTGAAAACTTGGCAAAAAATTAAAAGAAAATGCCCCAACGTTTATGTCCCATACAAGGTTTTAAATAGCAGCATTGGGGACACAACCCGACATCGGTCCCTATGTAAGAGCATACGTAGCAGGATCAGTTGTAGCGGTCGTGAATTTTATAACTTATTTTTGACTTGAAAAACTTTAGTCGCCCATAACAGTTGAGTAATGGTCGAGACGGTTGTCAACCGGTACGTGAATCGGAATCGAACCGATATGTACCGGGAATCGGCTGATATGAACGCGATTTTCATTCTTACCAGTATATCGAGATACAACGGCATCAGAGAGTCAACAAACCACTACGTAGCAACCACTATTTAAATCCTTGGTCCCTTATTAAAATATGTGAAAATTGATAGGATTCTTTTGAAAGCCTTAGAAAGATAAGGACCTACAAAAGTTTTAGCAGGTATGTTATTGGAATAAAATTGTGACCCTATAGGTGAGTCAATTTAAAATGTTAGTGGGTGTGGCAGCTGCCCCATTGGGCCTAACGTAGTTCTGCCTTGTAGACTCTAGGACGCCTCAATTGAAGAAAGCTTTGTAGAATGTCTTCAAGGGTTTTAACTTTTAAGTTTTCCTTCAGTATACTTTTTATACATAATGACCATTTAAAGAAAGAAAGATGGATACATAAGAGATCAGTATCAGAAATGAAAACTGAGAACAAAGCAATTTAGAAGACTTTAAGTATGAAACCTTTTAGAACCAAATCTCCAGCATATTGTTCCAAACATCAATGATATGATGACCGTGTAGAAGAAGCGTACAGCAGTGTATTGTGGATTCCTCCAGTACGACAGGTTTTGCTTCCAAAGACATGCTATAAACTGGGTAAAAAATGACCGAGAATACTTCGATGGGAAGGCTAAATCCTTTGCATCACTATGAGGTCTGCTTAACTGTTCCACAAGTTCTTTATTTTTCCTGAAACAAAAATGGCATAAGAAGCAAAAACTAGTTGAAATAGTAATTCCTCTAAAAAAAGTAGAAAAGATTATACATACTGAAATAAACTTGATTTATGGTAAACTTCAGCAAAATCCACACCAAGTCGAATTTCTTCTGCTGGAGAAGAGACCTCTAGAATCCAAGCCGCAGGGTTGTAGCCATATTTAATCTTTGGGACTCCTTGAATTGCCTAGGAAAATGACAACAACTGGTCAACAGAGACTCATGGATATGAATCATATGATGAATGGAACCTTATCATCAAGTTCAATAAAGATACACAGGATTAAAGAAGAACAGATCCCACCTCAAAATACTGAATCAGCTTACAAGACCTGGTTCCCAATGGACCAGCATAGATCAGCTTCCCTCCCCGTTTCATGAGTAGAAGCTGAAACAACAGAATAAGAGATAGGAAGAGCAGATTAGGGGTCATAGTGGATGGCTCACTGTGGGAACTTGTAATCTAGAAAGGGTACTTATTAAGTTTCACAAAATTAACATTGGTAGACGAGCTGAAAATGACCGATGTTTGAGTAGTAAAAAATCCGTGGCCAACATGAAGAAGCAGCGACATAGTACAAAATTGATTAAAAGATAATTAACACACAAGTTCTGCCATTATATACAAAAGAGCGATTTATAATGTTTACTAGGTTTGGTACTTAAATATCTTCCTTCAATCCTATTAACAAAAATGATAATAGTACTACAGAAAGGATATGGAGAACATGAATATGACCAACACATGCTGCATTATGCTGTATCCTATACGTCAATCCATAATCATCTTCACTATAAATCTGCACCCTTGTCCTTCATTACAGTGGTTTACTCTTGTTTGTGCAAGTCCAAAACGGACAGACACTTTCTATTAAGCAATATCTAAAAGGTCAGTAAACTTTGAAGGCAATACCTAAAATAAACACAAAAATTAAAACAAAAAGATAAGGGTTTCGACACGTAAATCAGTAATTTCACACACATGTAGACGTAAACCTTTACAGAAGTCAACACTAATCACATCAAGACATATCCATGTCAAAGCACAATTCGCTTTGTAAATCAAGAGGGGTTCTTTTTATAACCCTATCTGTAGGAGTCCATTCGGACCTCCGTTCTTCAGAAGTTTCTATACTTTCTTTTTCAGTAAAGACATACAACAATGACTCTTGATACATATTGGACTGAATTTTGTTTCAGATGTGATTTAGATAAAGACAATGAAGTACTTAAAATATGTTTCTTTCTATTTTTAGTAGATGTCTTACATTTTAAGGGTGCTTCAATTCAGTCAAGGACCAAGCTTCAGTTCATAGGGTTTTAACCATTCGTATAGCACCGCCGAAATTTAAGAGCATCTTTTGAGTTAAAAACAAAATGCTTATGGAAAAGAAATGATAAAGAAATGAAAATCTACATCGAAAATTCTCAAAGTTCGAGAGAAAAACCTCATCAAAAGATTCAAAGATATCAATGCTCGGCTGGTGAATTGTGCAAACAATTGTTCGTCCTGTGTTGACAATATTTCTCACAGTTCTCATGACTATAGCAGCAGATCTGGCATCCAGTCCTGAAGTTGGTTCATCCATGAAGATAATAGAAGGATTGGCAACAAGCTCAATAGCAATGGTCAGCCTTTTTCTTTGCTCTGTCGACAACCCATCCACACCTGGTAAACCAACTAAAGCTTTGCTTAGTGGATTTAGCTCAACAAGTTCCATTATCTCATCCACAAAAGCCTGCAAAATACAAGTAATCAAGAATCAAAATTTCATTTCGGTATCAAGTATCTTGGCTCAATTGTTAGCAAGGATGGAGAGATTGCGAACGATGCAACACATAAAGTATAAGTTGGATGGATGAAGTGGTGGAGTGCTTTTGGGGTGTTGTGCAACCACTAGATACCCGCAAAGTTGAAGAAAAATTCTATCGTGTTGCTATAAGGTCAATCATGTTATACAAGACGGCTACCAAGAAACACATGCGAGTAAGATCGCTGAAGTTGAAATGAGAATGTTGAGATGGATGTGTGATACGACTTTGCGGGATAACATTTCGCGAAATAGTAGGGGTAGCACCGATAGAAAATAGATTAAGGTAGTTTGGACATGTTTATCGTCCATCAAATAATGCGGTAATTAGGAATGATATGATCACGGTAGATGGTAGCACTAAATGAAGGAGTAGACCAAATTTGACCTTATAAGTGGTATCTCAAAAGGATTTACGTTTTTTGAATACATGGAACCCAATGTCCTCGACAGAGCTCATTGGAGAAAATGAATTCATCTTGCCGACCCCAATTGATTGGGTCATAAGGCTCAGTTCAGTTTCTTGTTCGTTTGGTTAGCTAGGAAAAGAAAACGTGATGGAAACATTTCAGGAACACTTCGCAAGGGTAGCTGGAACAGTATACAGATGTTTAAGGAATTTGGGAATGTATGAAAATCATTGTTGGATATGTCAACAGGTAATGAAACACCTCGATGTTTCAGTATTTCAACATGTTTCAGTCATTTTAGTGTGTCAGCAGAGACATTGGAATTTAGGATTCCACTAATGTTTCGTTTCACTCTCCTAGGAAACACAAATGTTTTGGCTGTTTCAATGGGAAAAAAAGGAAATTTTGATCCTTGTACCAGTCAATGGACTTACAAGGTGCAAAAAGTTAAAACGGATCCAGTACGTAGTCATTAGTAATTACCTTTTGTGTTGCCAAATCGACAAGAGAAGATAACCGCAGCCAAGAAGAAAACATAAGCGACTCATGAACTGTCAAACAGGGGGAATGAATATCATTCTGCTCGCAATAGCCAGATATCCTTGCAAATGTTTCTTGCTTTTTAGGGTAACCGGAAATACAAATGCTCCCTCCAATAGTTCCACCAGTTTTTCTACCAGCTAAAACATCCATTAGAGTAGTTTTACCAGCACCACTGACACCAACCAAAGCAGTTAGCACACCTGGCCGAAATGCTCCAGTAACATTGACCAGTAACTGCAGCCTGTCTGCTACTATACCCTGCTTCTTCATTTCCTGCAACAGTATAAAATGTTAGTTGCCAAAGTCACCTAATGGGTGGACGATTCTGCTCCGGAACTTTAACTTCTCCTTATGAAGCAGGAATCTCATCCCCATGTACAGAATCGAGGTGACAACTGGGAAGGGGAGCAGTCAAACATATGAATCGCAGAGATACAAAAGAAAAGCTACAAAAGCAAAAGAAAATTTGTTGTGGCCATTTAATGCAATCTACAAACTTGAGAACAAAGAATAAGAAACTTGAGGTTAAAATTAAGTCACATTTAATTTATTCCATAAGTACCCCAGATTTACATAGTACTCAACCACAGAAAACAAAGAAGCACCAATCTCCAACTTTTACCACATATTCACATGTGCATTTCAACTACGTATTTATAAATCCCTATGTATTCTTTTATTATTTAGTATTACAAATACATTAATGGCTCCTCTACAAATTCCCAACCTTAGACTCCTCTATGTGGCCTCGCTCCCCCACGCCCATTCCACTCCCACTGGGAGCTAAGTATTTCTCATAAAGACAAGAGTTGGCATTGAACAATATACAACAGAAGAAAGTTGGCATACCACTGGGACATCGACATAATAACTAAGATTGCTGAAAGACATTGAAAGAGGTTGAAATGGAAGAACCATGCCTCTCTGGCTTTGAATGTCTCTCCCTGCAAAAACAAAAGAAAAGTATGTGAAACTGTAAGTCAACGCAAAGGAATCAGTATACAAGCCAAGGAAAAAAAAGGGAGGAGCTTCAGACAAACCAGCAAATGAGTGTGAATGTTGCAGAAACTCGCGCAGCTCAATAATGGCATACTCACTCTTGATTCCTTTTTCTCTGTGTTGGGGCTTTTTCTTAGAAAAAACAGCTTGATGATTTGCAAGGGCTGTATATAAGAAGGAATGAGTTAACTTGTTTCCCTATGATTATCAATAAGCTCCCCCATGTGAAGTTATCGTACATAGATATTCAAGCCAAAGAAAAATGTTTTAGAATTGTTCGACAGGCTAAAGTAGCATATGCTCTGGAATGACACTTTCCATATGGCGTGAAATGAGTCTGAAAACAAAGTAAGACAATAACAACTACAAGAGTACTAACTGGGAGGAAAAAACAAAAAAGAAGAAAAGCAACTAATGCGCTTTCAAAAATTAAAAAAATTTCCACCAACAATGCTAAATCATCTTAAATGGCTATTCCTTGATGCTGGAAGCATTATTCTGAGTTGAATTTTCCTTGCATGTAACAGTCTGTAAGGAAATATTTCTAGAGGTAGCGCTTACGGTTCAGGTAGGTCAAAGCAAGGGTGAAGAGGATGTTGAACAGAAGTGTATAACCCAGCAAAGCACCCACACCAATCCAAAACCAATAGCCCTCGGGAAATAAACTGCGGGCCTTTAGTAACATCTCACCCAAAGACAAAGTTGTGTAGTTTCCAGCTCTCTGCATATCATAAATGAGAAACAAAAGTTTAAAGAACAAGGGAATAAAGGAGAATATTTTTCAATTTGGAATTTTTGCGTAACAATATCACCAGGCGTATTAGAGACCTTTTCATTATGAGCATCAATTTAATAAAGCTTGTATGAAATTAGCTTGAATATCTTAGCCTAAAACAACCCTACTAAAGTAATTTGCTGACAATCAGCTCATATGCACCCCTAATCCAGTGGGAACAGTGTATTACCATAGAAGACTTGACTTCTTTTTTCTTCTGCAATTGTCTTACTAGGCTCTACTGAGGAAAAGGGTTCTGTTCAAAACTCAGCACCACAAGTCTCCCCTAAATTGCAGGAATTGTTGTCTCCAAACACTGTAGACGGTGTAAGACTCAACAACATTCCATTCTCATAACAATCTTGGACCTTACAGATACAGTAAGAGAAGAATATTCACACCAAAAGAAGAAACAGTACATTTTGCATTACCTTGTCCCATGAGTGCCCAAGAAATTCATTCACAGAAGCTGCATTTTGAGCATACATCAGAGGAGAAAACCAGTAACCCCAGATCCACCAAGATGGAATGCTATCTGTCAGAGAAATCAACAGAAGTTTATGTGCACAAACAAAGTCAATTTGAATTACTAAATGCAGAATGAAGGTTACTATTATTTGAGAGCATAACAAAAGAAAAAACCTCTTGAGAGTATAAATCCTCCTAGAGCCATGACAACCAACATTGCAAATGATCCGAAGGTATTGGCAACTATCATGTTGCGGCCAAGTGAAGCCATCACACGGAAAAGACCGATTGACATCTGGTGCAGAAAGAAGTATACTATAAACTGTTTGAGACATCTGCAGATCAATAACTGAAATTAAAACATCTCCATTGGACTCCCTAAGAAAAATTTAACAGTAAGGCTGTGTGAAGCATGGATTTGTGGAGGGATTTACCAAGGAATTAGAAACCAGAAGAGAACCAAAGAAAAGAAATAGTTTCTTCACTTCATTAATAATGTTTCCTTTCCCATAAATCTCTTGACAAATCCATCATACAAACAGGTGCGCCTCCAAAAATTTCAGTTAGTGGTGACATATGAAAAATTCAATCCTACGTCTTCCATTTAACAAAATAAACCACACTTGTATGATGCCTATGCTCTATTTCTAGTAAGCCAACAACCTTAGATAAACCCCTCCAATAATAGTAAAACTTTAATGTATGGACTTTAGAGCTTGCCCCACTTTGGTTAATTACCACCTCCAGTACTAGTATATGAGCATGGGCGGCCTCTCCGCTCACTAACAATTGGTTTTGAGTCGGATGCTTTATCATAGCACCAAAGCTAGGCTTTCAGAGGCTTTTGAACAAGAATCTCTTGATTGATGGTCCCATTGTTTCTTCATTAAGTACACTTTTTTCATTATCCCTATATTATGGATCATTTGTTTACCTATCCATGTGCAGCTCAGGAGTCGCATGTGCAGGAGCGTTAGAGTTTGTCCCAATTTGGTTAATTATCACCTCCAACACTAGTGCCGACCCCAATTGATTTGGGACATAAGGCTCAGTTTGGTTTGGTTTGGTTATCACCTCCAACACTAGTATAGCCTGGACAATTAGACATCCAACCCGTGATCGCAACGACCCAATTACAAGAGCGGAGCTTGAGCCTAAAGATCTCTCCGCTCATTGCCATTTGGTTTTGAGTTGAATGCTATATTATGGATTTTGCAAGTGCATGAAACTTACAGTTGCCCTCGCCAAGTTCTTATACTTCTGACATTTGCATAATAACCTTATTGTAAAACCTAATAAAAACTTTTCATCAATTTAAGTGACTACAGAATTAATCATACTTTGATCTACCATCCAGTTACATAATCAAGTCTTTTGCACCTTCACTTCTAAGGGTCAAGGTGCGGAAAAAGAAGTATGAAATACTTGCACACTTTTTTTGTGTGGTAACTTTGGAAGTTCAGTGGATTCACTTGATCCGGTTGAACAGTGAAGTTGCCCCCGGATCCATTCACAGCCTAGAAGATAATGAACTTCCTTTGAACAAAAGGAGAAAATATTACCTAGTTATTTGAGGATCAAACCCAACTGTGTAGTATGTTGCTGCCACCCAGATAGCAGACTCCACAAGTGAAGTTGGAATACTCAAAACCCAAGAAGGAAGGGTATAAACCCAGCACGGATACAAGCACAAATCCCTGTGCTTGTAGATAACAGGAAGCTTGGATATCAACATTGGGACCTCCATAAATCCATTGAAAAGAATCATAACCATCGAAAAGTAAAGTGCACCCAGGTAGACGCCTCCATCAACCAATGAATTGTGATGCATTGTTGTTCGGAAAAATACAGTCATCATGATCACAATGATGAACAGAAGCTGCAAAATACAATAGATGCTACTGAATCAGAGTATAGAACTCGTTTGAATCAATTTGGTTAATCCCAGTTTTGACCAAGAAATGTATTCCACTAGCAAACCGAACACAAGAATGTTTAAATGGAAAAGATTGGTTTGTTTTGCAAGAAAGCATCATTTCATGCACCCTCTTAGGCTGTGTTTGGATCGTGGATTTGTGGAAGTATTGTTGAGGGAAAGGGAAATGAGGAGGAATCAACGAAATACATCTAGTTTTTGCACTTCATTATCTTCCTATCTCCACAAATCCCTCCACACATTGACGATCCAAATAGAGTTTTAGGGGTGAAGTTATTAAATCACCAATCATCCCAACAACTTAACCTGCTAGAAAATTAGCACAAAAGTATAAAGCAAGCTATCTGACAGACTCCTTCCTGTCCAAAAAATATATCAATGTCTGAGCGCGGAGATGCAAATAATGGAACGAGTAGAACGCAAATGGAGAACAAAATGCACACAAAGATAGTTGATTTCATGACCTCCCAGAAACCAAATCTCTGATACCATGTTAAGTACCAATTATTGCTGAACCTTTATGTTCTTAGGAAATAACTCCAACAACTTTACCTGTACGAATTTAAAGATATAGACAAATGAATTCCGTTTCATCAGCAACATCTGCCATGAAAAGCTGATTTTGAGAAGCTCTGTCCTCTTCACACCATAAGTAGAAGTTGATAGGGCTGTTGGATGATTATCACGCCTATCATAGGGAACAGCCAAATCTCGTAACAAAGCATTGCCAACCCGATATGATTTAAAAGCTTCTGCAAAGTTTGCCACTGGTACATACTGGTAATAGATATCAGGGAACCAATATTGTCCTTGATCTTTCTCTGATAAAACCTGGCACAAACATACAAGATGGGGAAAAAATTGAACATTATATCTTGGTAAAATACAAACTCAAGTGCAAAATGCCACATACGTACTTCTTGCAAGAAATCTGCCACATTTTTTCTATCTGGACACCGGAAACCCATATGTGCAAAGAATTCAAGGGCAGCCTCACAGGGCCCCTGATATACAATCTGTCCCTCGCTCAAAAGAATGATATCATCAAACAACTTGAACGTCTCAGGATCAGGTTGTAGAAGGGAGATGACCGTGGTTCCATCAAGAGCATGAGTTGCACATCTAAGATATTTGATTATTTGGTGGGTAGTTGAACTATCAAGTCCAGTTGATATCTCATCCATGAGGAGCACTCTAGATGGACCAACTAGCAATTCACCTGCCAAAGAACAAAATATACACTTGTTGGAATATAGGCCAACTACCCTAGACTCTGATATAAGCAAGAGTATCAACCAAAGCAATGGAGAGTGGTTACCGGTTGTAAGCCGCTTCTTTTGGCCCCCGGAGATTCCTTTGATCATTTCATCCCCCACCAATGTGTCGGCACAAATGTCTAATCCTAAAATCTTTGTACAAATAGTTCAGGAGGAATTTTAAGAAAATGATAAGGGTAAATTAAATCACGGTCCTATTAACCTTTACAGCGTAGGGTTTCATCCCATAAACTTTTTAAAGTTATGTTTTCATCTCAATTTTACATGGTTTGACATTTTTTCTATTACTTTCGAGTGTTAGTTTACCTTCTTATCCTTTTTTAAGTCAGAACATATATTCTTGATTTGGTAGGTTCAAAATCGTGGCAACAAATTTGGCTTCAATTGTGGAATCAAATATGAAAAAAAATGTTAATTGATTATTGACTTAATTGGCCGGAATCTCTGATAATGGTTCACCGGAATAGTAATTTTGCCAATAGGTCACTAGAATCTTTGCTAATGGTTTACTGAATATGGTAATTTTTTATGCTACAGATTTCTCTGGAAGATTGAGATTAAATCACTAGAATCTTAGTGGTTCACTGGAGTCTTTATCATATTTTTGGATTTTTTGCACGAAATCTCATAAAATTTTAGTGATTCACTGGAATATTGGTCCTATCTTCTGATTTTTTTGCACGAGATCACACAAAATTCTGTTCTTATATTACTAATCAGGTATCACATAGACCCACCACTTTTATGTTCTTCGTCACCAGAAACCGAGTGCTGCAAGTGAGTACGAAGATTTCATCGTCAAACCTAAAAAAAAAATTCGAAGATTGTTCGGATTACATGGTGAGTGAAGAATCTTTTATTGTCGTTCTTATTTTATAATATCCGTTTTGAGTCTGTGGATTTTACATGATCTGCAGATGGTCGGCTCTTTTTTGGATTATCTGCAATTTACCATGTTCTAACAATGTACTATAATCTATAAATGGTCGGCTCTTGTTTTTTGTATCTGTTTTGAGCGTGAAAAATTTACCATGATATGCAAATTGACCATCGCTAAAGAGTTGTAGGAATTTACCATAATGATACTAATTTATCATGATACGTAAGTTACTATTGCAAAATTCAGTAAATTGTCCGTGATATGCAAATTTACCGTGATATGCAAATTTACCGTCACTAAAGATTAAAAGAATTTCAAGTCATAGGAATTTACCATAATGATGTAAATTTACCATGATATGTTAATTAATGTTGCAAAATATAGTAAATTAACCGTGATATGCAAATTTACCATGTTATGCAGATTCACTATCGCTAAAAACTAAACAATTTCAAAGTTGTAGAATATAACAGCCTATGACATACCATGGAGAAATAAATGGAGATCAAATGAGTATAAAAAGATATGCTTGTGTCGATTTGCTACAACCAGCATTGGGTAGACCTCATACAGATACTATCCTACTTCTACCCTATTTTTCTTCATGGTGAAAGGAAAACATAAAACACAAAGTAAAAAAATAGAGCAGGAGGAAAACAAAAGCATCAACAAAAAGAAAAGACACCAGACAGTTTAACTCTTCTGCAAGCTATATTCGACCAAGATTGACAACCTATCTTCAGTCAGTAAGCTTGAGAATTTGTTCATCGTTAGCATGTTTATTGGCGAGCATGGCTACTACGGATATTCGTACACAGTGATTTTGGCCCTCTATAAGTTAAGCAGGCTAAAGGATTTTTAAGGTTACAATAGGATAGGTTTGCAAATAGACTGGTTTCGACTGATAAGGAATGGTTTGACGAAATCCCTTTTCCTAGGGGGAAATTGCTGAAATTGGGCAGAATTAGAATGGAGGGTAATTCGGGTATTTTTAAAAAAAATAGGACCAAAACTTATTCTTCAAAAGTGTATAGGATGAAACACTAGATAGATAGGACTAAACAATAAGTACCCCAAATGATAATAATAATAATAACAATATGCACATCACAAATATGTCTATTCCACCCAACCAATTTGTAATTCAATTGCACATCAATAGCTATTTCTTTAGCAGGAAGCATGTGAGGTCCAAGTACTTCACCAGATTTTGTTACTTGTAATTTTTTGGTTGTCTAGGGCATGACAAAGCACTAGGAAGCTTGACTCGAAGATGCAAATATCTAAAGAAAAACTATCAATGACATTTTAATGGCCTTCACCGTATAATTATGCAGTAATATACACTTTAGTTGCCACAAACTGATAGATAAGTCCTAAGAGTCCATTCAATACCTTCATAATGTACTCCACAACCAGACTTGTCTTTTGTTCTCCAAGTGCCAATGCCTAAAGAGGGAATATAGTCATTCTCGTTATCAAAAGGGAGACCAACTCTTTAAACTAGTTTAAAGCGCGTGCGCACACACACAATAGTAAGGCACATACCTTAATAAATATATCAAGATCTTCAGCAGGTATTGTCCTGTTTTCCTTCTCTCTTTTTAACAGTTCCAAAAGCATATCTGCATCGGGTTTTTCCATGTTTCCCAAACAAGATAGCAGTAATGGGTCACTTCACAAATAAGTAAAACAAAAGGGACAGTCAAGACAGCACATTCTAAAACAAAGATGTCCAATTACTTACTGTGCTTAAATCCAACACCTTGACAACGTCCCGAGAACTCAAGAGTTTCCCTTACTGTCATCTCTGCCATATGCCAGTCCTGCTGGCTGACATAAGCAGAAGTTCTTTGGGGAACAAACTCCTTTAGGTCATGTCCATTGTATGTTATGGTCCCTGACATCTTAAGATGACCTCAATTGGATTAACAAGAAATAAAACAAAGGATTATACTTGCTCTTAATTTTCGCATTGATCATATTGGTTCCAACTGCTAGTGTTGAGAAGACATTTTCAATTATGAAGTGCGTGAAGAATATGAAAGAACCTAATGGTTGATCAATGGATGAGTGATAACATGGTTGCAAACATATAGACAGATATTTAGCAGTGCTGATAATGAAACTATTATGCAAAACTTTCAGAACCAGAAAACTAACAGTGGTCTATTGTTAAAGGATAACAATACAAATTCTTGTGTTTAATAGTTGCCCCCATTGATGCAAATTTCTTACTCTGCACTGTCCCCATTTATCCAGCAATATTATTTCTGTATGTCATCCTAATCATGAAACTTCAACTACATGCCAATCAATATATTAACGTGTTTAGATTGTATGCAACAAAATATTTACATTTGTACAAAAATTCTATTCCCATTGTACATCTAACAGATTTAGCTCATTGCACTTGAAACTACATATTAGCTCCAAAAATGGCTTTCTTGTCAAGAGTCTAAAGTTTAAAAGCTCCACGCTCAAATTCAGTAATCATAAAAGCTATTCTCAATACCTGCAAACCAGGTCCAGGACGTCCAGCAAGGGCCAAAAGCAATGTTGTCTTACCAGAGCTAGGAGGTCCCAAAAGTAAAGTTAATCTACAAAACAACATATAGCACACACAAAAGAACATATTCAAAAGTTAGTCTGTCCAAGTTCTGATTCAATTGCCCCCATAAAAGAAGCTGAAAGTTGAAGTTCTACCTGGATGGCCTAATAATACCATTGATGTTGTTTAGAATTGACAACTTCTTTCTTCTACCTGAGAAAATCCTTAATTGCCCCAAGAAAGCCTTTTCCAATTTTGTCAGAAAATCAAACACTGAGAATATCATAATGGATAATGAGGCTATAGCTGGAAAAAAATGAAGGATGCAGAAGATAAACTACCTCGGTCATGTTAAAAATGAAGTTGGGAATAGTGGGCAGTGCCCGGCTTCCGACATGGACGAAAGCATCTATTCTCAGGTCCTGAAATCGAACCTCAATTTTTGGAAACTCCAAATCAACTCTACAAACAGAAGGACAGAGAGAGAAAACTGTCATTGCAAAAGCTTCAGCACAAAAGAGAATCATAAGGAAGAGAAAGAAGAAACAAAGAGAGAGACCTTGAACTAGGTATTAAAATGTGGTTTTCAATTTCTGGCACAATGCTTGCAACCAAAATACAGCTAATTAACCAAAGAAATTACGGCAATTGATAGCTATTGAAACTCGAAAGCATCCTGCACAAGCTATCGAACATAAAGATGCTCAGCAGGATCTTGGTATACATTGTTCGGTCCATTCCTAACCGCTCAACAAGTACTTGTCTAACACACAAGCCCCGGAAGGTGCCCGACGCGTGTTTAGATATACATAGACCATGGTTACATAAACCATATATATACCTTATAAATTTATAATGAACATAGTTTGCCAAATGTCCATAACTTGTACCCTTTCTAGCAACACAGAAGTGGGTCACAACCTAAATTTGTGTCCGTTTGGTGATAAATTGTTCATTTTTCTACTTCCTGCAGAAACTTAATTTTCTGGGATTAACCAAAGGGTCTGAAAGCCCCATGAACAGAACCAAAAAAACTTCTCAATCATGACGTCTTCTTTTCCCCTTCACTGAACCAAACCCACCTCCCACAGCCATCAAAATTTTCTCTCATCTTCTGCCTGAAAAGCAACGGACCTCCCTCATATTCTGCTAGAAAAAGCAATGGATGTCTCATACCTACTAATTGATGTACATGAGATACATTTCCACTAGTTCCAGAAAAAGATACTGCAGGGGTTGCGTCACAAGGGTCAGTCATCCAATTTTGGTGGGGAAATTTGTATTAGTGACGATGGGTCTACGCTGTTGTACATATTCTTACCTCCACGTGCAGAGAGATGGTTTCCGTTTTCCTGGTAGTCTGCACTAACTTCGCCACCACCTCATTCCCAACCCACTACGGCGCTACCACTGCCACCCACTGCTACCCAACAATGACATTCCACTTCCAGTACAGCCACCACCAAAACGTTCACTACTGTACCCTCCCACTACCAGGGCCACCACCCAACTAAAACCACCACTGTTGATGCCACAATTAACCCCCATTATCGATATATTATGGTACCTTGAAACTGGGTTTGGATTGAGGATAGCAATCACACTACCTCCAACATCAACCACGCCTCTGTATTTCCACTGATAACACCACGAAAGCACCTAGTTGGCTAGTTGGGGACGAAATGGATTGATGGCAAAGTTATACCGGCCAGCGTACAGGTCGGTACTATATGTATCCGTACATACCGAAATATTGTTTTAAACTTACGGCTAAAACTAAGATACATGTCTTAAATAATATTTTTAATAAAAAATATTAGACATATAAAATAAAATCTAATAATTTTAAAACAAATTATCAAACATAGATATTGATAATTTTAGTCTCAATTTATATTTAATTATTTAAAATTCAAAAGTAAAAAATTACTGATTCGGTATCGGCTGGTACCAATTGATACCGGCGAGAACAAACTAGAACGTGACCGGAACGGTATCGTTTTGAGACCAATATGAAATGTACCGGCCAATATGGGACCAGATAAATAACATTGGTTGATGGTCATCGATTGGTGGTTCGTGCTTTGGGTCGTAGATAGAACTACAAACGAATCAAGTCGTTCGCGAGCTCGCCTCGGCGGTTCGTTTAATTAACAAGCAGAGCTCAAGCTCGAGTTTTAAGATCGTGAGTCTTAAAAACTCGGCTCGACTCATTTAAGTAGACTCGTTGAGTAAACGAGCTTAGTTCTATGAATAAATCGAGTCTAAACTCGAATTTTAAACTCCTTTAGTTAACAAGCCAAACTCGAGCACTCGAAAACTCGGCTCAGCTCAATTGGTGGTCCGTGCTCTGGTTCCTTCCGTTTCTGCCAATGAGAACATGGAACCAAAGAGAAATCGTATTAGTTTAAGTTTGTGAGTCCACGGTGGTCCATCGAGAAACACATGTTTAGTAAGTAAAGAATTCAACACATATTTGCACTTTTTAATAAATTAATTTTCACACGTGTCTATCACGTTAAAGATTTTCCTTCAAAGGTTTCTATTTCAAATGTCAGAAAACCCATATTATTTCCTCACTCCCTCATCCATGTAGTTACGTTTCTCGAATCCCTGCCCCTCAACTTATGATTCTATATTTGTCATCGGCAAATCACTAATTTAGGGTCCATTTGGCGTAACTAGATTATGGGATTATTGGATTGTTGGATTATGTTGGGTGCCAGAGGGAATAATCTAGCTCAAAGTGTTTGGACTAAATTATTTGTGGATATGTAAAATTATGTTGTGTTTGGGCTAGATTAATCCAGATTTTTTGGGTATATAATTTAGCCCAAATGGGGCTAGATTATTTGCTCAATAATCTATACAATCTGAAAAATCCAGTTACGCCAAATAAGGCCTTAATTTTCAAATAGAGACTAGTTCTTTCTTTTAAAATAATGACATAAGATTACTTAACGTGCATTCCATAATGTTTCTAAAACCAAGTTAAGAGTGTGTTTTTAATTCCACTGTCCAATCAGACTTGCTCTTAATCGTAAAATTATGAGCAATGTTCTTTGTCAATATTCTTGACCTTGTTTCTAATTTTACAAAATATGGCATACAGCGGATAGTCAAATGATAAACACAATAATTTATCGAAACGCGAAAGAACGAACAGAGCTTGGAACTAGAACTGTTAAGCATTCAAATTAAATATCTAAATAATATTTAAAAGTAATAATTTATTTATTTAGTGAACTTCTTAAGATAATTTTTCGACGTAAGTTGTTAAAATCAATAGATATGTTCGAGAAAATTTGTAAGATGTATAGGATTAAGGTCCTATTTGGCTAAACTATTTCGGGATAGCATTTTTGAAAAACAAGCCACAAAAGAAAACATGTACACAATTTGATGATCAAACTTACGCGTTGAATCTTTGTTTGATTCTATTGAAGAACAACTCTGTATCTTCATTAACGGCAGTGATTAATTTATCCAACACCAGATCTTTCTCCTCAATTTCGAGTTTACCGACGTCTACCAGAGATACTTCTCCGGCAACGTTACGAAAGAAAGATGTCCGAGCTTGAACGTAAGTTGGAGATCGCTGCAGCGCCGCCCACCGCAGCGCCTCCTCGTCGGCGTCGCCTCTGTTTTCCCCTGTTCTTGCAAACATGTTTACAGAGGAGTTCCACATTGTGGAGAGAGTGAGAGGGAGAGAGAGAGAGAGATGATTAAGAAAGAAAGAAAAATGGGTGGGATTTAAAGAAGGGGCTTGAAAAGGAGAATGATTTGGAGGGGAGTACGTATGGGTTGTGAGATGGGTGGGGTGTTGGATGTGTATATTCAACTACTTTTGAAGGCTCACAGTGGTTGTTGAGCTCTTTTTATTTAATTCTCTCTCTCTCTCTCTCTCTCTCTCTTGTGGCTGTGCGTAGATTGGGTGTGTTACTAGGCTTACCACGGAAAGACTACCCTTGCTGGTGTATTACTAGACTCAGAGCGTCTCCCATTTTGTTTAGTGTATATAAATTAGAGTAATGTTAGGAACACAGATATTTCGAACACATTCGGACACAAATATATCTAGAACCGTTGGATACACGTAAAGCCTTCAATAGTTTGTGAATCTCATGTACATCCAATAACTTTGAGTACATCTATGTTCTTAGACTTTTTTGTATGGATTAAGAGTTAACAATTCAGAGTGAACTTTTTTCTTTTGGTTAAATGGAACTTTTAGGTAGGGATAGTAATGGTGCGGATCGGTTCGGTTATTTGGATAATCGAATCCAATCTCTGAACACAATATCCAAACCGAAACCGAATCGAAAACCAAATGGAGGAGAAAGAATATTCCATAACCAAACCAAACGGGGTTCGGTTATTCCCCGAACCGAATGGTTTGATTATTAATTACCTGAACCGAAGCGAACTCCCCCCCCCCCCCCCCCCCTCTCTCTCTCTCATCCTTCAATTCAAAGATACTAACAATAGCCACTAGTTTTAAGTTTTAACAGCAAACATTATCTTGGTTCGGCTTTTGACAAGGGACAGCGTGTATGTTGTATCATTTCTATTGTGTTTTACGAAATTGAGTATTGGATATGTCTTCTAATTTCGTTCAGTGACATTTAGTATTAAATCTCTAGGCACCTGCCGCACTGTGCTTAGAGAGAGAGAGAGAGAGAGAGAAGTACTTGACTCAACTCAAAATATTATCGGAAAGGGTTTGATCCAAAAAGTAGTTAAAAATACCGACATGAACTATTTTAAGAATCACTGTTTGGATCAAGCCATTTTTGGTAATATTTTGAGCTGATTTCTCGTGGGTACCTTTAAAAATATATTTTAAGCATATTGAACGGTTCGGATCATTAAAATTTAATTACGAATGAATAGTTTAAATGTTGGTCTAATATTGGTCGAAAAAAGTATTATCCATGGAGCCTTTCCCATATATATGTGTGTGTGTGTGTAAAACGACGCCGTTTTCGATTCGGTTCGGTTCGATTCGGGTAACAGTTCGATTATTCTGCTAACCATAACCGAACCGAATCCGAACAGATATTCGTCCGTCTATACTATATCCATACCCATGAGGAAAAAAACAATTATAATTCGGAGAAAATTAAGCAGTTCAGTTCGGGTAACCATCGATTCGATACAAATTGTCATCCCTACTTTTAGGAGAAATAATGTTCAGGCCTCATGATGAGTCCTAATTTTAAAGAATGTGATATGGTCCCTTTTGCCCTAAATATTTAGATAATATTTTTTTTTTAATAAAATTCGTGTGAATTATTTTTGAATTAAGAAATTTTAAAAGTAAAATTATGAATTAAAAGTCTCAAAAGTTAACTAAGGACAAAATTTTAAAAAAAATATTAATTTTTTTACTGTTTTGATCGAATTAGAGAAAAATTCTCACTTTTTTACTTTAGGGAGCCACATTTTGTAGTAACTCCTGTATCAGACTCTATATTATATCTCTATTTTATTACTGTGACTTTTCAAATATAAGGAATCACTGTAGTATTTAGAAAATAGAGAGACCATCAAAGGAGACTAATAGAGAACATATATGAAAGAATTGCTCCTGATCAAAATAGGAAAGGAGGAGTGAAATGAAGGTTAATATGTGGATGCTCTTACCGTCGTGTTATTAATATACAAAATTGAATCCTATTTTTATAATATTGCTTATTATGTAAAATATATTCTACTCAATATTTTTAAGTATAGCATCGAAGATGCTTCGATAGATTGCTTAGGACTACAGAGGGACTATTCTAGTTGGTGTATTGCTAGGTTTTACTACTCATAATGTACGGAGGCATCTAGAAGGGGAGGGGGGGAGAGAGAGAGAGAGAGAGAGAGAGAGAGGCAGTTGGAAATTAAAGACACTTTGGTGAGACTTTTGAAAAGATTTGAGGGGGTGTCAAAGTGGTTAAAACGGTTGGGAAATTAAGGGTTTCTTTACTTTCCTTTGTTACCATTTTTCAAGGACTTTTGTTAGATTTTGATATTTTAGTCTCAGACCTATCCAACTAATCACTCTTTAATTTCTGCCACACCTATATATAACTAGTTTTCAACTCCTAAATTGCTTGTTAAACTCTCCCTACAAAATCTTATTTAATTTTCGAATTGCGTTTAACTTTAATTTCGACCCTTATTAATGAATTCTCAAATAATATTTAATCTCCAACGAGCTTTAGCACAAATATAAAAAAAATATAGAATTGGGGTTACGGTCTCGAAAAAAAGATAATAAAACTGGAGTCAGTAAGATGTATTTAAACTTGATTGGTCTTCAAAAAAAATCATTTTCAAATAAGCTCCGAGTGTTTGAAAGCTAATTATCTTTGAAATTAATTATGAATTGTATATTATCAATTTTTAGACTATAATGATAATTTGTGGAAGTTTTTGGATAATAAATGCAATTACGCAAAAGTGTAGTGTTGTGTAAGTTTGTATAAGAAGACAAAAAAATACCTCTAGAGGTAATTTTGAGATTATGCATTATTCTACAAATTTATTTTCTACCAAACAATCATGAGCCGAATTCTAATTGCTTGGTTCATTTCGCATCACTATAAAAATAGTCGTCATGCATAGGTAAATTGTCTTTTACGATTGTTTTATTTACAATGATGATTATAAGTTTGGATATTTGAATGGTCCATTTCAATTTCTTTTATAAACACTCCGTTTAGTAATTCGTTTATTTACAAAGGTTATTTAATGAATATGTGATCAATGTTTTTTTTAGCGTGTTTATTATATATTTTAACGATCGAGCTCTAGAATTAATAGTCTCGATCATTTAGTCGGGCCTAAAAAAGACTCAAAACGGACTTAAACTGGACCTTCCCATCCAAAAGCAAGACCAGAGAGGATTGAGTTCCAAATGTCTTTATGTGTGAAGAAAATTTGATTTTGTGGATGAACCACTATTTTGATAAAGTCAATTGTGTATTGCAAATTCACATGATATGTCAATTATCTCTTATGTGAAGGAAACTCCAAACTTTCCTTCACACTTACTTTCTTTCTTAATATAACTTTCACGTCTAATTTTATTTAATAATTTGATAAGAAATTTCCATAATCACGGGACCCTTATTTGTATGTATATATAATAAAAAATGCTACACATACAATACAACGCACAACACAATACACAATCGCTGATGTCAGCGTGACATCAGCAGCCCAAAACTACGTTGTTTAACGGGGGAGAGAGAGAGAGAGAACACTATGGGTCAGATCGTAATGTATAGTGGTTCTTAGATTGGAAAAGAATGTGAACAGAAGTGGAATTCTGACATTGATCATGTCAAAAGATATACCAATTCTCCTTAACAGGCATTCCTATTGCAATTTCACTGTGGGTCAGATCCTAAATGATGCAAGTGTTTTATCCACATCTATGTTTTGATCAATAGGATTTAGTGCTGAGAATATTGATCTGAAATGGTATTAGTTTTTATAGGAGTTTCCATGTCATTCAAGATCAGCATGTTGTTGGAAAGATTTTTAAGATTACAGGACAATTGTAGTATATGTTTTGGGGCTTTCAAAATGGTTTTAAGAATGCTTTAAAGGAATTTCGAATATTGCATGCAAGGAGATTGCGTGATTTTCCTAAGGCAATTCTTATAGATAGAGATGGGGCTACATATATGATGAATTGAGATGTTTGTTCGTTATAATTCATCAGGTCCTTCAAGAGTGTTTGGTTTTGGGGATAGCAATAAGGGTCCCGCTTCTTCTGAAGTAATGCGAGACTATGCTTGAGATATGTGCTTTCCCATTCAATTGTTAAGATGATAATTGCCAACAGTATCGATTCTTATTTGCTGCAAAAAAAAAAAAAGATAAATACATGTCTGAATCTCTTACGTTCATAAGTCAAGTTCAACATTTTGTAGTACCTAAATGTCTGCCACAAACATGCTTAACAACAATATATAAAGGGGCATCGCAGTTCACATGCTCAATTTTCCTCTGCTTTTCATTTCGACGGGAAGTTTGGAGATGCACATCACCATAGCTTTGAGCACAAAATTGACAAAATCCATGTTTGTTCCACCGATTCACTTGAAAAAAGGAATTCATCATCCATTATTCTTCAAACCTGCTACAAAAAAATCCACCATAGGTCGAAAGGGTTGCGGTGATACGTATGTATTGCGCCACCTTGTTCCCATGTAGATTCCTCAATATGCGATGATGTTGATGAGTTGGCTTTCTTCATTTGTCGTGCTTTCTTTTGCTAGTCCTACTTCCAATGATTTGTCTTTCTTGGGTCGTGCTCCATGTCAGATGTGTCGAATATGCCTCTTGGAATAGGTATGTGAAACATGCACGACTTCGATGAGTGATGCCAGTAGCGTGGTCCTGTTGGCGTTTCTTGTCAGTAGTTAGAAGATCTCACCCTTGTGGGTATGCTCTGATGGTAGGTCATATATTCTGTCCAAAGAATGTCTACGAAACTCTGAAGAAGTCTCATGATACTTGTTATATCGAAAAGGGTTAAGATATTCATGGTTTCTTTAATGACAAGGTTCGAGTTTTTAAATATGCAAGGAATGATTTTTTAACCGAATTTTGAAGTTGCTCGAGATACAAGGAGCTAAGCAAGATATGAGATTACTCTTACTCCAGGTCAACGGAAGAAATTTCTTAACGAGAGTGACATCACATTGACTAAGATAATTCGCAGTTCGATAATTGGTAAGGAAACGCCTGTATAGAGTTTCAAAGGAGCTCTCTTACAGTGAAACTGAACTCGTCTCTATCAATGGCCTGGAGAAAATTATGAATGTAGGTGGTGGGAACTCATCTAGATAATTATCCTAAAACTACGTCAGCTAAATGTATTTCAAGTCAAGCATCTAAGTCTAATTATCTGTCAAGGTTGTAGGCAATCATGGTATAGAACCGATTAACAAAAATATCGTTGCCATAAGATGAGTTACAACGGAGAATTTATTACTCCAAAGAATCTAAAATGAAATTTTTTATGAATGTACCTTCTCCAGAAGCAAAATGTGTTAAAAGAATTTTGCGTCTTGAATACGTAGTGATTTCCAATAATTCAAGATTTAAAGTGTTTTTCAAAGATTAAGCGTGTTGTGACAAGGATCTGATGCAGTCAATAGGCAAGTACAAATCGGGCGGGTATACCGAAGATTCTAATGATGACAAGGAGGTACGATTGACATTATCAAGAATGGTAAGGTATGACCAAATTGGGTGTTACCAACTGGCTAAGTGAAAATGAATCGTGCGAGTAGGTATCATCTATCCCCCTTAACAAGACATTGTTTTTCTCTCGAGAATTGAGTTGTCTTTCTTCATGGTAGTAGTCGGTCGTCGCTTAGCAAGTAGCTAATTAGTCCATCTCTAGAAGGGCATTAGAATTTCCGGTGTTGACATTGTTGGTATTGTCTATACCGTTAGCATTGACTTTGTTCTTTAGTCCTTTCATTCTCTATCTGTCAAGGTTGGGTATAAGAGGAAGTTCAGATGGTGGCTAAAGCACAATGGTATCTCTAAGGGTAGATTCATCATATACTAGGCTTAGAATAGAACATTAGGTGTCAGAGATTCCAACGTCATGTCACTGTGTAAAATAATTAGATATATATGTAAAAATAGTGGTAGATGTTACATGTTTACGTATCCCACTACTATCATGTATGTAAGCGTGTAATGCTTGCAAATGATACAAACTATGTGATACATTCTCCCATCCCACGATTGTTGACTATATAACTGAAGTCAGTTTTTGTCCTCTGAGTTTGTGTTGGCTGACTTGCGGTAGTGCCGCTTGTCTAATTGTGTGGTCTCATACCCTCCGGTGAGTATGGATCGGTAAGTAACACATGAATGTGTCAGGGTTCTTGTCTGAAAAAGACACAAGTTGGTTCATCTCGTTTCAATTGAAAGGTTTGACTATACTTTTAGTATGGTTTTTGCAACCGTCATCGCACCTTTAATAATTTCTCGTGCAGTGGATGGTATGCGGAGTCTTTCTTTGCTTTCTCAATGATATGTATGATGGCTTCCCTTGCTCCGTGCCATCAGTAACATTGGACTCAAACCAGTGTATGGCAAACGTCATCCTCCAAGTCGAATTTAGATTTTATCGAAGGTGGGAATTATTAGAGTTTTCATAACATTCAGTAAAAATAATAATTCAGTAAAAATGGTAGCTAATAGTAATTATGACATTATCTACTCGAGTCGTGTGCTCGAAACTAGATGCTATCCAATAACCTGAGATCGACAGGTGATGAACCTAAAGCTCTGATATCATTTGTAGCAAACCAATTTTCGGAACTGTTAATAAAAGTATAAAGTAATTTTAAAATATTTATCATTTCATGAAATAAAGGACAAAGTACAAATCTGTTTGGTACATCTTATGAGATAGAAAGATTAAACCTGACTAAAGTGGGATACATTTTAAAATTTTGTTCAAAAAGCGAAATACAGTGCATCTATCCTTTGTAACTAAGGCTCGAAGAAGTCTCTTGGGAGTTGTTGTCGACTTGATATCCTGAAGCTATTCCATCATCTTCGATACCTGGCATAAAGTGCGAGGGGCAAAACAATATTCACCATGAGCTATGACGCCTAATAAGTTACTCTACCCTTAAATCCCTTTTGAATCTTTAAGACAATAAAGTAAACATGATAAGCTATGCGCAATTTATATGGAAAGCAATAACACATTAGTACAAGAATTTAAATAATTATTGGGATGTGATATCATTTATAAGTCCATACGTAAATCCTTAAGTATTCGTCGTTCGTACACAAGTACTATCAAAGTCCTAGATGTTCCACAAGTCCTCAACTTAATCAATGTTTCCAAGTGCCACGTCATATAATTTCATCTATAAATCTCGTTTATGGTGCTCCACCTGATAACGATCCAGACCACCATGCTAACCATGCTTCTAACCGCTATGCTCTCAACTGTCATGTTCATTCTAGTCATGTTCCCAATCAATATGTTCTCCCGAGATGTTAAATTTTTTCATTTTGTGCCACGACCAAAAATACATCCTAAATTCACTTGACGACTACTAGACTATATCAAAGGGCACGATAAAGCTAAATATAACACGGCGCAAACACGATCTGGCTAAATGCATGACACAGCTAAACGCATAACTTGGCTAAATAAAAGCTTGGGTTATCACACCTCTCGCTAAGTTAAAGCTCAGCTCAAGTCGCATCGCAGCTAATGACAACCATAAGTATTCTCACAGAGAATAAGATCCACAACAATTCTTCATTTCACAGTTTCCAACAATTTTTCCAATGCAGGCATCCACGGGATATCCTAATATCAAATGTCCATCCACATTTCCAAAGTCCGCATATATGTCAAACAGTTAATCATTCTTCCACGATAATCATGTGATTTATTCACATAGTATTGAACACGTAATATCATGGCATAACAGAATGAAATAGTGATTCATAGACTTTGAACAATATTATATTTACGATCTATCAAGATAGTATGACATAATGATAATTGAATGAATATCATACGATGTTGTGTAGGTGTTGCGAAGCATATAGGCATTCTGAACTAGGCAAATTAGGTTTTAGTGGGAAGTTCATCTGGTTGGTGGAGGGTGGGTCATTCGGTTCGTATATGTGTTTCCAAGGCAAAATGATAACCAGTGAGGAAATGCCATCAGGTTGGATATTTTGAGTTCATCCAAATGGATTTGGTTCTAAGACCAATATGACTTTTAATGACGGGACTCATCCGGTTGGATGGTTCGGGTCATCCAGTTGGGGTTCTCATCTGAATGAATGAAATAGGTCATCAGGATGAAATATGATTTTCTAAGGCAAAATAATGGTTACATACCATAAACCTCAAATATTTTTTAATTAATAGTTATATTTCCAAAAATTATGAATTGAGCGAGTATGAGAGGTTTCGGGTCCAAGGTTGTTAAAATGACAATGGCAAATTCTTTTCCTTGAATTTCAGTTGACAATATTGTAAATTGAATGTATCAATTCAACTCCAAATATTCTATAAATTTACAGGAATGTAGTTCAATACATTGTGAATACTTCTTTTGAAGGGATCGAGACTTGGAGGTGTCTTTATGTTAGGCAAATCATTGAGATAAGAGAATTGTTGAAATCTGACCAAGTTTACTAAAATATCAATTCACGAAGTTTTAGAGATCCAAATGAGTTGGTTGAAGTCGGAGCTGCAAGCTAACACAGTAATTTCATCCTATAAAATTTGATGTCATTCCGAATCGTGTAGCATTCACATTATTGCTTCGAAGTTTGGGTAAAAAATTGTCTAAAACAGAACATGTCATTTACATATGTGAAGCTCATTCGCTTGGATTGGTTAAAGTCATCCAGATGAGATGTGTTTTCTATGATATAAATGAGACACGAGGGATGGAAATCTGTAAGGACCTGACCCATAATATAGAAGATTAAAGATTTAAAATTTTAATTAATGGAATGATAAGAGTACAAGATGGAATTAATTGTGGAATGAGGGACTTAATTGAGAACTATTATAATTTAATTTAGCTTTTGAAAATTAGTACTGATTGGGAGACATATGATGTAATTAATCTTAAGTTGCAGCCGAAGTATTAAGTAGTGCCTACACTAGATTATTTTACTTGAAGAGATATGTGGCAATCGTTAGGAGTTTTTACAGTGCACGGTTTAGGTGGCTGAGGATGGGAAACTCAACTGAACACCTCACAAGAGAGGTGTCAAACCATGAAGAATCTCAGATGATTTTAAAAACTCATTGCAACTTCTAAAATCATTTCTACGACCAAAATTTTAGAGCTACAGAGAAAGAGAGGGAGAGAGAGAAAGTGAGGTTGTGTTAAAGAAGACAGTAGAAGAAGATGAAGGAAGCCTTAGCCAATTACCGTGACGTTTAGAAAGTTGAGTTTTAGCTACGAAATGTATAAATTCAACTTCTAAACTACTGAATTAGAACCCGATGATGATGATTTCAACTATATTGAGAGTTATAGATGTGCTATTAGAGTTTATAGAATTAAAAATGGAGAAAATTTAACTCTGGCTCATCACTAAGCAGTGATCGGTCGACCAGTTGACCATCCACGTTCGACAGAATGAAAATTTTGCTTGGTATTCCATATTTAACCCATCTAGGGACTTGGATTCCTAATTTATTATAATAAGAGGCATCTTGGGAAACCATAATCAATGGACACAAGATCCCGAGACCCTAGATAACTAATACAATCGACCTCTATTGTCGCTGATCAACAACCGGTTGACCACCCCTGTTGTTCGGTCGATCGGATGTAGACCAGAATGGAATTTCATTTGGTTTTTTATGAATAGCATGTGTAAGGCTTTATCCATCTAATTTAACATTATAAGGGAGACTTTAGGGGAACTTAGTTAGCAAACCCGAAGTTCCAAAACTCTCGATTTAATCATGAGATCAAGTAATAGGAATGTGGTCATGGTTAGACCATGAGAGTTATAATTTAAAAGCTAATTTGTACTTGATGACAAGTTACTAAGATGTATGATAATCTGACTATAGGAGATCAAATTAACAGTGAACGTTGAGTCGTTGATTGAAAGAGTTTCTACAATACTTAGTGAAAAGGTGAGTTCAAGCATACGATGTTTACTTGTAGTTCGTTTAAGCATGTGATTTCCTCAATACATGAATTAAGAGATGTCTTGAGCATGTTTACAATTAAAAACTTGTGATTTTGACGAGCCATGTAAAAATTAAGGAATACGAATGAAATACATATCCGCTAGGGGATTAGAATATAGCGAGATGAATAAGGTGGTTACCATGGCCAATGCGGTTCTGTGGTTGACATCATACCAAGAATATATGAAAGGGGGTCGCTCTACCTACGAATAATTGACAACCGTTAGACTATAAAACTTATAAATGGAAACTTAACAACTGATACTAAATAAGATGGAATTAGCTGTTACTTCTTATGGCCTTAACAACGATTCATGATATGGCTTCTAATACTGATACTCATGCTATTGCATATTTAATGGAAATTTCGGGTCCTCACACTAATCTCATGCTCTACTAACAAAATAGTGCTATGAAGAGCAAAATCAACTCTCTGGAAAATGTTAATTCAAGATGAGGCGCTTAAAAAATTAAAAAAGAAGCAGTTCAAAAAATTATAACCATAAATGAAAGGGATTTGATTTCCACATTCTTTTTGTCCATTTACACTCATTTTTTTATTCTTATTATAGAAAGCTACTGAAATAACTTCTATTAAACACAAGAGAGGCATAAAGATTATTTAATATAAAGATATTTCAGTAACCTTAGATAATAAAAACCAAAAAAAATGTGCAAATGGACAAAAAAAAAAGTGAGTGAAAATCAGTCTCCTGAATAAAATCTACAAAGTTTTCGGAGGAACACAAGTTCAAGCTCCATAAAAGGAGAGAATCATTGTTGTCTGCTAAACCTTTAGGCTGTATTTGAATGTGGAATCACTACGAACTTGTTGGGGAGAAACGACATGGGGAAAAAGATGTTTGAGCCGACCTAACTTGCTTATTATTAAGCAAGTTTTATCTTTATTTTAAAAAAAGTCACATTTATTATTTTGATTTTAATTTTTTGTAAATTATTAGTCCGTCTCGATGAGACGAATTTAAAAAGTATAAAATTATGTTCAAAAACTTAAAAAAATCACTAAATATGAAAAATAAGCATAAAAATTAAGAGCCAAACACGGCCTTAATTTCAGAGACTGTTAAACACTAATTAATGCACCTTGCATCTTGTTGCTAGGGGTGAAATAAAAAACCGACGAACTGAAAAAACCGAAAAAAACCGATCGGAGTTTTCGGTCCTCGGTCGGTCCAACGCTTTGTTTGGTCGGTTTCGATTCTCCTCGTAACAAATATTCGGTTTTTGGTTCGGGGTCGGTTATCTCATATTCTGGCCGGACCGAACCGAACCGAACCGAACCGAACCAAAACCAAGTAGAAGACCGAACCGAACCAAATGAACCGGCGTTGACCGAACCGAAAGCTAGTATTGTTGTGGACCGAACCGTTCTAACCCTAAAAGTTTAAGGGTTACACTGTATTTTTATAGCAAAAATTTTATTTTTTATTGATTTTTTATGGCCCAAATTCAAGCCCAACCGAAAAAACCGACCGGACCGAACAGCCCCGAATCGACTTCGGTTTATTATTTTTTCGGTCGGGGTCGGTTCCACCGGAATTCTCCCTGAACTGATCGGTTCGGTCCGTTATGGCCGGAAAAACCGATCGGACCGAACCGATTTCACCCCTAGTTGTTGCCGTATCTGATGAGTTATTTTCCACTCCCTACCAAACATGTTGTTGCCTTTGCTTTTCAGAAAAATCTACGGAAACAGAGAACTGGCAACAAAACCAAATGACCTAATCTTAAATGAGTTCAACCGTGAAAACTAGTACAACAGTTAAAAGGACAAAGCCAAACTAGGCAAGTCAATGCTCCTAGTTGTAACCATCCCAGATGCAGATTAAATGAAATGTTACCAAAAACAGAATTTTGTGAAGCAGTCATCATGATTCATGACCCTAAATTTAAAAACAACATAATTAGATTGTGAAATCCAGCCGGACAAAATGATTTAAGAATACCATCCTAGATATAATGAAAGGTTCAACTCACCGGAATCCCCTAGAATCACAATAATGCCTTTCGGCTTTGTTTGGATAATGGAATTGGATGGGAACTCATGGAGAAACAAGAAAATGAAGGGGGAATGGTAGGGAAAACCCATGGACGCATTTGATTACCTTTTCCAGCGCCTTCCCTTTTCCCCAGGCCAATCTTTACTCGAATCCAAGATACAAACACAGCTTTAAACTCAGAGACCGATAGAGACCAGTTATTCCACGACGCCATCCCTTATAAGTTCTTCCACCCCTTTCTTCAGTCTTTTTGCAGCAACTTTACATTCTTCTTCTCTCAGCATTCCATACGTAATCCGAACACACCCGCTCATGCCACATGCAGACCCTGGCAGGAGCAGCACACCGTGTCTCCGAGCAAACCAACAAACAACTTCAATATCATTAGGGCAGTTCTCTGGCAGCTTTGCCCAAAAGTAAATTGCACCTTCTCCGCCTTTCACCGCATCCTCTCCAAGAGGAGAAAGAGCATCTCTGAGGAGTTCTCTATTTCTTTCAAGGCTTTTGACTTGGGTTTGGACCCACTTGCGCCCAGATTCTAAGCAGGAGAGAGCCACATGCTGTGAAATCATAGATGTGCAGATAGCCACATTGTCTTGAATCTTTAGAAGCTGTGTCAGAAGACCCTCTGCCTCCAATGAGTAAGCTATCTGCATCCACAAAAAAATAAAATAAACAAGAGACGCCACACGTTTCACCAGATAATTATTGCTCTGCAACAAAATACAATTATTAAAAACACGGCCTTGTCGTTTAGATTTCAACAACAAATTTTCACTGTAAGTGAGCAAGATAAGGGTCACAAACAAACTCAAAATGATTATAAAGTGGATAAACCAGAAAAAGGAAAAAAATTAGGATAACTACAGCATGATCCCAAATTTGTTTGTGAAATATGACGAGTAGACAGTAGTGTTACGCGCACAACCTTTCGCGCACAGATCCAGACACTGATGTGTCCGGAACCGTTGGATGCACGTGGGGCCCTCATTATTTTGTGGGCTCCACATGCATCCAACGGTTCCAAACACGTCTATGTCCAGCTTAGTGCACATAAGAGTGTGCACAGACTTTCTCAAATATGACAACACTTTCTGTTCCGTGTGAGAAACAAACAATTTTGCAAACCATGTAGCCAAAACTTTTGGTATCAAGAAATGGGCATTGCTTATTGCTGAGAGAAATGGCATAAGCAGAATGATGGAATTATTCTCAAGAGAAATGTTGTCTAAAATCGATGGATGCGAGAAGTCCACTTACATATCCAACTCGCCATCCCATCATTCCGTACGCTTTTGAGAAAGAAAAAAGATTAATAACATGACTCCCCTCCACGCAGGAATGCTTAAAGCCATCATATACAAAGTACCTACAAGGAAAAAATCTCATGATCACAGGTCAATCATGTAGTTCAAGCATTCATTTATAACTTTCAAGAGAGTATCTAAGTACAATAAAAGTTTTGTACATGTAATTGTGTCTAAATTCACACTCGATGGTACATTAGTGTGGACCCAAGACTAACACTCACTAAATTCATCATCTTGATGATGATTAATGGTTGGAACACTGACCATGAGAACTGAAGATCAATATAGGTTAAGGAGCCAAGTGCATGTTTTGTACCAAGAAAGGTTGATCACTTAAAGGAGAAAAGAGAACTTTACATTGTATTGACAACAAAGAAATTTTCACTTTTCATGTTTTTGATGAATTCCTTCTATTCATATGAAGATTTAACTCGTTTTACTAGTTTTAACAGCAACGTGCAACCAAACTGGATGTGAAGTAGAAATCTCATGAAAATTAACCGTCTCATGAATATTAAAACCTTTTTATTTTCTGCACATAGCTATGTAATGTTTGCAGATTTTATGATTCAGCACATAGCTCAGTTGATACTTGTATATGTATCACTAAATCATGCTTTGTTCAGAACTCCAGTTGATTTTTATGAATAAGCAAGAGCTTAACCCTACAATGTGTGTTCGTTTATGTCAAACAATTCAGTTGATTATCCAAAAATAGCAACTTATATGAACGAAAGATACAAGTAGAGGCTGTGTAAGAAGACGCAACGGCCTTATTCTTCTAGAAGATATAGCTGCAGAGATAAATGGAAAAGAAGTGCCCATGTAGCTAGTTCAAGGAAATGGAATTACCCAAAATAAACAGGTTCAAGGAAATGGTGCAGATTTTCTAGTAGTATTGACCAATAATTCATCAGCTGCCATATTTAAGATAAAGATGTTATGTACTCACTCGTATGCATTATCTATCACAAGCCAAGAGCCAGCCCTTCCGCAGATTTCTGAAATTCTCTAATTAAAACAAGCGGACAAGTTAGGGTAACTTAAGGTAATAAACAAAGAAAAGCTATGGAGGTTCTTCCAAAGTGATGAACTTAAATGGATAGTCACTATCACACCTGCTTGGGTGATATGTGGGGGAGAGAGAGAGAGAGAGAGAGAGAGACCTTGAGAAGAGGCTCTGGAATGCAGATCCCTGATGGATTTCCTGGATTTACAATAGAAACAAGCTTTGGGACTGGCTTATTGTCTGAAAGAGTCTTCTCTAACCATTCTAAAAGAAAGTTTCCACACAAATCATTTGGTCATGCTACAGTTTTGTACAAGAAAAAATGGGGATAGCATACAACTGTGCACTATGCAGTGATCCTATTATGAAAAGATAATACATGTTCTTTATGCCAAAAGATTTCAGGGTCCTATATACCTTGCTCCATTTTTTTTAGTTCTAAGGGAACAGAGGAAAAGGAATAAGATTCTAAACCCTCATGTATTCCATTCTTTCTGTTTCCATTACTTATAATAGTCTAAAGGGTAAATTGTCATAAACACCCCCTTGATTCTGGTAGAATCACACTGCATACCTCTGTATTTTATAAAATGACACTGCACATCCTTGCTTTTTTGTTCTACGTAACATTCAAGTCTACTTGCCATAATATACCTATTCTACCATTTTATTTATACAATGGTGTGGAAATACCTTTAATACCTTTTATTTGTTGACAAAAACACCTCCCTATTTTTCTAATTGATGTCTTATTTTCATAAAAATAAAAAGGTAAGTTCATATATTAAATACCCACTGACCTTAAGTTCATACCAAATTCCATTTTAGTGGAAATCACTTTTAATTTTGTTGATCTATTGAAATGTAATTTTTTTGGTCATTCTTTTCATCATTTTAGAGTCTTGATGAGAGGAATAAAAAAATGCAATTTTTTAACAAGTTTTGAAAAGATAAAACTAATTTTAAAAAGGGCGTACCCAGTGCACGAAGCTCCCGCATATGCGGGGTCTGGGGAAGAGGTCGATGTACGCAGCCTTACCCCTGCATGCAGAGAGGCTGTTTCCGTGACTCGAACCTGCGACCTTTCGGCCACAATGGGGCAGCTTTACCGCTGCGCCAGGTCCGCCCTTCAAAAGATAAAACTAATTTTAAAAATGAAAAATTTTGAGATTAGTAAAGTTTTTGAAAAACTTTCATGATTTTTTTTATATTATAGGTTCCTCTTCCCGAGGCGAATCAATAATCCTATAAAATTTAATGTAAAACTTATGAAGGAGAATTTTTAAACAAAATTCTCCAAAACTTTAAGACCAGTGGGTATTTAATTATGAATTTACATTTTTTTATTTTTTTTTATAAACATAAGGTATCAACTATGTAGAAAATGTGTGTGAACAAATAAAAGGTATTAAAGGCATTTCCACACCATTGTATAAATAAAAGGGTAAAATAGGTACATTATGACAAGTGAACTTGAACGTTACATAGAATAAAAAAGTAAGGGTATGGAGTGTGATTTTAGAGAATATAGGGGTATTCAGTGTGATTCTACTAGAATTGAGGGAGTGCTTCTGAAATTTAGCCTGAATCAAAGTTCCCAATTGTTTTCCTGGTTAGAGACTATATTTTCGTTTTGCATCTCCTCCACTCTCTTACCATATAAAGACAGGAAGAGACTTAGAATTCTAAACTTATGAGCAGGTAAACTAGCATAACAAAAAGTAATATCAGCTCATCTGGTCAAACCTGCATCTGGGAGAAGTGTCATGGGATCACTGGGACCGACCAGTATGTTACTGATGCCAGTCATCTTGAAGGACATATATGCATTGAAGAAGTACGGTGCAAACAGTACAACAGAATCCGCAACGTCGCATAGTGAAAGTACAAGATTCAGAAATCCCTGCCAAGTATAATCCATTCAAAACCAGCAGGGACTGGGAAACAGGCGCCAAGACAGCCAGGAACCAAAAAGAGAAGTTTGACGAAAAGACCAAATGATATATACATAAATGTGATTCCAGCCGTCGTTACAGTCAACATATGATTGTCAGAAACTCTTAATAGGATTGGAAATAAAGACAAATTCTATTAGATGAAAGTTTAAGAACAAATTATGGCACTTCTGAGTTAGATACATATGCATGTCGTAGTGACAACTAACCGACAACCGAGGGAACAAGTAACATGAAATTACTCCTAATAGTTGTCATTTGTTGAAGCAAGATTATGGGTAGAAATTGCAGACTACGCAATAAATCATATGCCCCTTGAGTAATTCTAAGGAATTTAAGGTATAATGAAAGCACTATTAGCAAAAGAAAAGGATGAACAAAAACATGAGGGGAACTAAGTTTACATATCTTACCCCTAGGCTCCTAGCTTAAAGGCAGATAAGTATTCAATCACCAGATTCATTACTGATATTTAAAGGTTTTGGAAAGCTCAGCCCAATTCATGCCACCTATCCAGCTAAGTTTTGATTGCCTTCTCCCAAGTTCAGGTAACACACAAATTCTTAAAATAAACGTCCCAGAGAAAAGAAAAGGATGAACAAAAACATGAGGGGAACTAAGTTTACATATCTTACCCCTAGGCTCCTAGCTTAAAGGCAGATAAGTATTCAATCACCCGATTCATTACTGATATTTAAAGGTTTTGGAAAGCTCAGCCCAATTCATGCCACCTATCCAGCTAAGTTTTGATTGCCTTCTCCCAAGTTCAGGTAACACACAAATTCTTAAAATAAACGTCCCAGAGAGCAAGTTCACCCTCACTATACTCTCTTCTTACAAACACTAGCATCTTCAAATCCCATCACAACACCAAATTTCACTTGTTTAAGGAAACAAATAACATCCCAGAGTCACCACTTAGGCACTAAGGTATAGAAAAAAAAAATGCTCTAGCTAGATCCCAAAGGCCGTTGCTTTTCTACATGTTGTGGCCAAGTTCAAATGTCCAGTCATATGCAACTTGCCACAATTTCATTACATCTTATGCAAAGGGAGCTCTGCTTTCCTGTTTGGTTAGTGCTTTGGATGCTTGTTTCTATCTCATGATATCAGAGTTCGATCACAGATCCATAATAACCTTGAGCTATAGGCAAAAGTGCCGCATAGTATACGGCAGGAATTCCTGATGTACCCTCATTGTTCTAGCCAATGATCAATGCAATCTACCTCAGAAATAGAAGTGCAAATTTAATCATCTGCAAAGTAAAGTTTGGGGTACTAACGAAGCAATCACGAAATAGTCATATGCAAACATAATTCTGAAGATATTCATACATCAGCCAAGGAATGAGAGGAAGTAGCACTAGCACCTCATACCTGGTTTGAACCAGCTGTAACCATGACAGAAGATTTTGATAGCTTATTCTCGTGGCGCAGCTGTGAATTCAAAACTTATAAGCAAAGAAATTAAGTAAATTTGATTGCAACAAAGGACACATCTTGTCCAACCCTATCAGATGTATCCATAATAAATTGATCTGTGATCAATATCCTCACATTCACACAGAGATCACGTCCCGTAACAGGAAAAGTGGAAAATGTCCCAATTCTGGTTTCTCTGCAATAGGACAAGGAAGTTCTATAATTAAAATTAATAATACTTCCAGAAGATTACCTTCTGTACTAAAGCCTCTCTGAGTTCTGGAAGGCCTTCATGAGTTCCATAACGACTGGTTGAAATCTCCCATGCTACTTGTTTGGCCCTGTCAAGAGCCTGCTCAGGTGGTTGCCAATAAACTGCCCCCTGCATAACAATGGCACTAAGAGATGAAGTACACCTCACTATTGGCATATAAAGCCTTGTCAATTAAAAACATGATTTAATGGTTGGAGATGATCGGAAAAAACTATTGACATGCCACATAGGCAAGATTCATAAAAAGACTTGGATTATACTTCAGAGATTGTGTTTTAAGTTATTTAATTTCTCCCTTCTGCTTGAAATCTCTGCAGTATGTTTGGGTGACAAATACAGTGCATCATATCCAGGCACGGAGGGTGATTTGGATTCGATGTTTGAGGTAAGACATACTTAGATATTAATACTGAATCATATTCGAGCAGTCACTATTACGGAAATGCAACACAAATTGTCTTCGTCTACATGAACATACACCTGGAGAGCGGACACGTGTCTAAGGTTGGGCTCTGAAATAAGCACGACCCCATTTGTTTCAATGGTTAAGGACCCATACTAATGGTGGAAGTATGTGCACGGATTCAAATTACTAGGTCCATTTCGACCGTGGTAATTATTAGATTATTGTTTAATTATTTTTTCATCCTTATTTGAATTTTTTTTATAATTTTTTGTTTTGCATCAATTTTTTGTTGATTATTGGTTAGTCTCAACAAGAGATTTCAAAAAAGTACAAAATTATGTTCAAAAACTAAAAAAAAAATAAAAAATAAAAAATAAGCCAAAACATGGTCTGTTTTTTACTTATTTTTTGTCTTTAGTGAACTTTTTTTAGCTTTCAGATATATATTTATACTTTTTAGATTCCTTTCGTTGATACGAACCAAAAAACCCCAAAATATTGATGACAAATAAGAAAATACAAATTATTTTTGAATAAAGACCAAAAAAAAAATTAGTTAATTTTTGCCAAAATTTTCAGGTTATTTTCCATAACATCATCTAACACTTGCGTCAAGAATAAGACATTAACAACCTTTCATTCAAACAAATTTAGACAACATCACCATGCTAAATTTTGTCCTGAATTAGAGGCCTCTTGGGCTTTAAAAGCAACACATTTCCCGTTCCTATCTTATTTTTTTTCTTCTCCTTTTCAGCAATTTGGTGGATGAGTTAGACAGCTCTAATTTCAAAATCTGGTTGTTTCCATTCGTCAGGAGTTGGTCTGACTTTTCATTTATCCAGTGTTAAGTTCATATTATTAACTAGATAATTAGAGTTGACCTCACATACCAATTTAATATGCAATATGGATCCTTAAAATAACATATACCCAAAAAAAATTTGGAGACTTCTTTCCTGTTTAATCATCTTCTTGGACTAAACTGATTCCAAGTAATGGTCCCATCTTCCATTTAGTTCTATTCGAAGCCTTGGTTCACAACTCACCCTAAGTTTGAGATTTTTGTACATAGATTGCTTAACTTGTTTTAGTATCACATGAATCTCACTATAGCAAAGCATGTAGTTCTACTTAAACATCCTCATTGGGCTGTATATTTCCTGAAGTTTGTCTGCTTACGGACCCATTTGCCCTAAATTATTTGTTGTATTCTTTTTTGTATTTATTCAATTTTTTTCGCTTTTATTGGTTTTATGTCTTATTTTGTAAATTAGTAGTTCGTCCAGGCGAGAGCAATCTAAAAAGTAAAACTATTACAACCAAGAGCTTGAAAAGTTTACTACAGATGAAAATAATCCAAAAATGGCAAACAAAAACAATATTGGGTCATTTTTGTCTCTTCTAAACTTTATTAAAAAACTTAGTTAATATTTTTTTACTTGACGAACCAATCCACAAAAATTTGGCACAAAACTACAAATGAGGAAAAATTGAATAAAGACGAAGAAAAATTCATTAAAAACATTATGACAAACCCAGCCTACATTGGCGTTGAACCAAAAAAGAAAAAAAACACTGTAAATCATCGAAAAGCATCCGAAGCAATTCCTAGCTGACCTTATCTCAAATTTAGAAAATCCTTGCAACCTGGATAAGGTAAAAAATAAAGAACAAGTCTAGGAACACAAACCATTTTTGTACATCTAGACCTAGACCTAGACCTAGACCTAGACCTAGATATGTCTGGAACCGTCAGATGCATATGGGGCCCAATGATTATGGAGGACCCCAACGTGCATCCAACGGTTTCGGACACATATATATCCGGATGTACACGAATGATCTGTGTTCCTAACTTTTTCACATGTCCTTTTAATCCACCTCATGGCTGTTTAAATCTTACACACTTGAAACTATCGATATGTTCTAGAAGTAGTGTTGTTACAAGTATAACTGGAACAACAAAAAAGATGCGTTGAAGTGATATAAGAATAAATATAACAGAAAAATAAAGAAGAAACTAATATTTCTGTTTGTTGCTGAATAAAGACAAAGAAGGAAATGTAACCTGACCCAGAGGCATTGCATCCTCAGCACTCTTACTCAACTCTGCTAACTGAAGAATCACCCATAAAAAAATCAAATCATAAAAAATCGCTAATGAATAAACGAAAATAAGATTTTAATTTTTAGCTATTTTCAACAAGAAAATGGCCTAGAAAAGATAAATGGACATAAAACAATGAAGCCAATTCCCAAATAAATCCCAATAGTCGGATGATACCTTAACCATGGCTGGAACATCTGTGTCTAGTGCCCTAGCCGCCAGCCTCCCATACGAACCCATAAGACTTTTCCTTAATTACTCCACAAATCGAAGTGTTGGTAGAAAATGAAGAAAAATTATAGACATATGGGCCCAGTCGGAAGGCAATGGTGCCGATAACAATGAGATTGCGGGGTCGCATTTTTATAGCATCGGATTGTCACTATGAAGTCACTGTCACTTCCACACAGAGAGAGAGGGGGGTTTTTTTCGAGCTCTGCTCTGAGAGAGCGTTATGTTTAGGTGGATGGTACGACCGTTTAAGTGGTGGAAACCCTGCTTCACAAAGTTGAAGTTTAGGTGCAAGAGGGAAAACAAATAGGGTCAATTTCATCGTGAACGATGCAACGTACACAGGACACAAATTCGTCGGATGCATGTGAGGTTTTTAAATTATTCGAGGACACTACGTGTATCCGTACCCCATGTGCATCAAACGAATCCGGACATAGTTCAAGGACCTCACGTGCATTCGATGAATTCAAATACATCTATGTCCAGAACTGTATATATAAACTTTCTCTTTCATTACCACCTCACGAGATTTGAATTATATTCAAATACAATTTTACTATTAGCAATGAAAATTAGCCTAAATTTTTTATCGAACACATTTAAAAGTTAAATCATTTGGAAGAATTAAAAATATTTGGAATATTTTTCAGGTTGATTTTCATTGGTGATAACAAAAATAGAAATATCTCTCAAAATTTGTATTTTATTTCACTTAGCTACATTAGCTAATTGAATGTTAGTTAAGCATGAGTCAACTAACAAGTTATGGTAAAACAGCTCTAGAATTCCACAAAAGGTATTGTTAACTATTGCTCACTGCACAGTAAATAATATGTACAAAATATCTAACAAATAAGATTATCAATTCATCATTATACAGATGTTACTACATATTTTACGGATATCAATATATATATTACATATTATTTAACGTTCATTAAGTGGTGGTTAACAAACCCTCAATAATTTTTTAATTGTATTATTCTCCTTTTTTTCATCCTTCCTAACACAAATTTCACCATTGTTATTCATTAATCTTGTAAATATCCTCATCGGTACGTATCTACATTCCCAATTTATGTGAAACTCAAATCATAAAATTAAATTGAAAGTACAAATTAGTTTTATTCATACACCATTCTACAAACTAAACATATGCGCTTTCGATGAATTTTAGATGTACGTAGACAAAAAATACATAGCGACCAGCTCGGTGAAAACTCACCCCGTATTCCATGTGAGTCAGTTGACTTCGATTAGACCAGATAGACCGACCCAGAGAAGAACGTGCCCACGAGGGCACCACCAGATGTTTATTGTAATGACTCGAAAATTTATATATATATTATATAATAAATTATTTTCCAATCCTAAAATAAAATTTTTGCCTATATGAGGCTGCTACCATGGGTTTTCTTCGTCTCACGCCAAAACATAGAGGATTAGAGAAAGAGACAGTAGTTACCGAGCACGAGAGGCACACTACCGATACCGACGTCTATTTTTGTCGTGTCCGCCGTTGTTCGTCAGCCGATTTCACATTCAAAGTAGGATTTTTATACCTTCAACCCATAGATTAAATAATTTGTAGTTTAATTGCGTTGTCTATTGTCTAATCGCATAATTGTTGTTTAGAGTAATCTTGTAATTTTTTCACTCCGGGTCTCGGCCCAAATGATAAAAAATTATCCCGAACTTACTACACGCTCACGCGCATATACTTTTTTAGCATTATGATGTTCACGAATCTCCATAGAATTTTGTGCGAGCAAGATTGTCAACTTGGTCATATTCTGTTATAGTTATGTTGTTATGCTGCGTAGATAATTATGCTATTGTTGATGAGATTCTAAATGAGAGTTTTTGTTATTGAGATCGTAGCATAATTATGCTATGTTGGAAATTCGATTATTTCAGTTCATAGTTGTTGTGCTGTCGAAATTTTGAACATTGTCGTTTCTTGATTGTGGGAAACCTAGAGTTGTGCGTTAGGAATACTGGATCGAATAACACTTGTGACATGCTAGCAGAGGATAACAGGGTTTTTATTGTAACTGAGTTCATGTGTTGAGACAAAAATGGTTGACGTTAATGGAAAGAAAGTTTGAAATTAGTTGTCATTGTTATTTGGGCGTCGTCCCATGTTTGGTTTATATATAAAAGACCCCAACTAAGAATAGGTGAAGACAATTAGAGGTGACTTCGGCGACGTCTGTGATGGCAACTCTGAACTTCGAAAGAGTGATGACCGGTGTCTTTCGCATCCTTGAGTCGATAAGGAGAAACAACTAAGGTTCTTTGTGACTGGACCTGATGAAGTCACATTTCGTGGGATCTAGATAGGATGAATTAGGTATTGACCCAAGCGGATAATAGAATGTCTCTGCCTTGCCGAGTTGGTATTTTGTCAGGTACATAATCTCAAAGTACGAGCTCAGGATAGGTAAAGACTGGTCAATATCAACCGATTGTCTATGCTAGTACTAAATGGTAAGATTGGATTATCGAGGTGGAGAAATCCCAAAAACTTAAATGCAAGATTCATAATAAACATGTGTTTAATTCTTTGATTATATTCTGTTTACCTATTTCGTTCATTTATCTATTACTTATTTTTCGTTCATAAGGAACATGGTTTTGATACCTAGGACACCACTTCAGCCAAATAATCCTCAGCTTTATCCAGTTGAATTTATTCGTCGGTAATTTGCTTTAAGGGTCTGTTTTCTATGACGATTAACAAAGCACAGGAACAAACTTTGAACACATTAGGAGTATACTTACCTGCGCCAGTTTTCTCACATGGGAAATTTTTTGTTACTTGGTCGGGCACGCAAACATAGCTTCTAAGATACAGGTGCACAGAGAATTATTGATACAGGATCCTGTCCTTTGTTAGTATACTTACAGTTTATACAGAGCTACTATCTGAAGTAGATTGTAACTAGATAGAATTCATCTACTAATTTGAAAATTACCAATGCAGATAAAATCCTATTGTCACACTAACTGCTATAGGATTGTGAATTTGTATACTTTTGGATGCAATATGTTTGTTTTGTTAGCAAAACATTCTCATGGTATGTGATCAAGTACAGGAATTCAATGGCCAATCAAATCTTGGAAACCATAGAGGTTACTCCAAACACAAAGAAACTGGAAAGCCACGCCAAGATCAACATGGAAAAACCAGCAGGTCATACCAGGGGCTTGACAACAATTACACACTGCAGGTGTACCTATCCATTCCTATTCTGAAAACACTATGCAGTGTCAGTCTGAAGGTTTACAAATTTGATTATGGGGCGATATATCGATGCAGATTCAAAGTAGTTGCCATTCAAAGAAGCTCCAGACCCAGCACAAACACTTGCACTTCCTCCAAACACACCAAATAAAAAAGCAAGGCACAAGAAAGTTATCCCAAAATCCTTATTTCAGCAACTATCAGAACCATCTAAATTCTCAAACCTTACCATGGAAGATCTTCAAGAATCATCTGCTAGAATTGCAAGCAAGAAGAAAAATGTAATTTTAAAAGTACAACATCTGAAAATAGCTGGCATGCAAGTATTATGCACTTGTATCCATTTGTTATCAAATATGAATGCCAATGTAAATTATAACTAAACACCGCTCATAATGATTGCATAACTCGCACTGAGGCTTAGGGCAGTATTATGATTTCATTTGGATTAAATTTATAAAGTAAATTTTTGCAAGATAAGTTTCCAACCTATAACTATAATGCCTATTTTAGAAAAGTGAGCGGAATCACACTTGACCCCACTTGCCACGGCTCCTCAGCATAGTACCAGCCATTAATAGTGATTAGTGACCCATCCTTCAAAAAATGTTATACACAAACAAAAAACCCTTGAAACATGTTGCAAAGGTTAGTGCACAAGATTTTAGATCCAAACATCAAGGGTCATGTTGCCAATAAAATAACTCGAGTCGAGTAAAACATCAAAAATGTGCTGCTACTGCTGCCGCCACCGCCGCATATGTTACAGTTTGAACAATGGCTCTTCAAAACATCTTAAGAGTACAATTAGATGGAATCCTCCGAAAAACAAAACAAAGAAAGAAAAACTCAGGGAAGTTAGATTAAACAAACAAGATAGAAGAAAAAACATTCGTCGCCGTCTCAAGTTTCCAAGCTATCCAAGAAGCTCTGCAGTTCTTTCAAACCCTCTGCAGAAATGCTACGGTGCACTCTCGATCTGGGAACCACCAAGTTAGGTGGCGGTTGGGGCTGGAAGCACACCACCACCACTGCCAAATTGTCGCCACTCTTCCTCTTCAAAGCCTCCTCAACCACATCCTTGCTACACATGACAGGATCATTGTGCTCCTGAAGCCGCCTTCGAGCAAAATCCACTGCGTTTTGGCTCATAAACACATCCCAGATTCCATCGCATCCAATGATGAGGAATTCATCTTCTTCTGTTAGTCTTGTGGTCTTAAGTTCGGGCTCCGCACTAAGTGGGCCACTGCCACTACTTCCCTTTAGTCCTTCCATGTGCCAGTCTCCTAAAGCACGAGCGACGTTAAGTTGTCCGTTGAGGTAGCCGTCCGACACGTATCCCCCCAATGCTTCGATGCGCTTTCGTTCATTTAAGCAACCAGGTTTGTGATCGCTTGACATCTCAATTGCTTTGCCTCGGCGACAAAGCACTGCCCGGCAATCTCCAGCATTTGCCACAATCAATGAACTGCCACCAGATGCACAAGATCAACAAAAGGGAGAAAAAAACTCTTAACGCACACTATTTCTGTTCTTGTCCAACATACTGAATACTTTTAGGCGTGCTTGGGTCTAGGATTCGTGAACAGATTATAAGAGGGGAAGGGGACAGTATCCGGGTAAAGATGTTTGTTCAACATATCCAATACCAGTTATTCTGTTTTTCCTCCACAAACCAAAATCCAAACAAAGCCTCGGGCTTTTAGCAGCAACTCATATGTCAAAGACATGAGCAACTAATCAGCAGTTACAGTATCATTTCTATCTCTTGGCAGTAGCACCAAGCCCTTCTGGACACCTTTTTTCTTAATTACATAGGACATCTCCAGTGAGTGTTAAGAGTTAGTAAATATTTGTGATTTTTGTGCTACTATATTGTTTTGCGTGTGTTTCAATTTAGATGTGTGTGCTAGTTTTAGAAGAAATACTTGCAAGGGAGAGGAGAAAGGAGAGAGAAAGACTCAACAGGAGAGCGATAGTTGGGAAGTGTGAGAAAGAGAACACGAGAGAGAAAAGAGAATGAGACAAAAGAGAGGGAACAACATTTTTTAAAACTCATTAAGATCCCAATTTTTTTGTTGTCATATAAAATACTTTCTAACATTTTCAACTACACCGTTAGAGAGATGCTATTACCATTGTCCTATCCGACTCACTGCTATAAATGAACTTGTGCATTTAAACAGATGAACCCAGTTTGTATGTTTATGTGCGCCCCTTGTGTCCATGTTTATGTATGTACAGCCGTGCATTAGGGCGTGTAGAGTTACAGGATACATCAAATAAAAGAGAGAAGCTAATTTGAACACGCTTGTTTGGAGTTTAATAGCAGGATCCTCCTCTACAATGGAGAATCCACCTCCGAACCCCGCTCTCGTGCTCTCAAGTCAAAATATCCTTAGAACCTCGCTCCCATCGAGGAAAGAGCTTGCTCTAAACTAAGATAGAACCTCTCAATCATATAAAACCAAAAGAAACAAAAGAAAATATATCAAACACAAGAACACATGAAGTAATGATAAGATACTATACAAACATCAACTCAAATTTACTTAATACTTAATATAAACATCATAATTACTTATATCCAATAAACCAATATTTCCAATTGATACAAATTGATATGTACACTAGGACCAACAACAAAATAATACTATTTGAACCAATGTTCTAAATACCGGATCGGTCTGGGTACCGTTTTTCTTACTGGTACAGTACGTACCGGTACCAGTCATGTACCGGGTACCGTATCGGATTTACCACAACTATCAATATACATATATAAATTATAGAGATAAAACCCAAAAAATTAATTTTTTTCGCAATTCTTAAAAAAAAAACAAATCCAATGCCGGCGGATATGACCGGTATTAGCCGGTACGGCTGGTATTGAGAACGGTACGGTACTAGACTTGGTACTTTTTTATGCCAAAACGGTACGTACCGGCCGGTACGGTACGGTACGGTATCTATAAAATTGATTTGAACACCTGTAGTTTTTTCCTCCAGTATACGTACATATATACACATGCCTCTATAGGCGGTCTCAACCTTATATTCTTCTATATCCCTCACTCCCGAGCAATCGCACCTGCTCCCGCTTCGTGCAACAAAGGTGTGGAGGCACACTTGGACATGCCCAAGAAAAAGAAAGAAATCAGAGGATTAGGCATGAGGCCGGTTTCCCCCCCCATTTTGTCCTCCTAGTTCTGGAGAATCATGAAGTGCTCATTCAAGAAACAAGATAAAAGCATATACCCCACACAATAAGCCGTAACCCAGTTTTTTGGGCCCAAGGACTGAACCCAGTCAGTAGCATGTTCTAACGAAAAGACAATAACTACAGCTATCGGCCCAAGGCATTACATGAATAAATGAAGTTATCAAAACAAGAAACAAGTGACACCTAGTCGGCTAGCCCTAACAAGCAATCTAAAAGACGTCATTTTTTTATTACTTTTATGAGTGTGCAGCATGATAGTATATGTGACAAATAAAAAAACTCCTAACATATACTTGACAGATGTGAATATGTAGAACCCTGACCTCCCAACAACAAGAGCTGCCAGTGCCGTGGTACCAGAAGCAAGAGCGGCATCCGACACGCAAGCTTCTGCAAAAGCAGTATCTGTTTGTAGAAAGGCTGAAGCAACAGCCCTCTCAATTTCCATTGGGAAGCCTTCATCCTCAACTATGAATCTTGGCAAATGGTTGCATGCAAAGTTAGCTGCATGCTTTCCTCCGTGTCCGTCAAAAACCTGGACAAACCATGGATGTTTTACAGTGGCAGCTTATATATTTTAGAATAAAGAGGCAGGTGCAAGGGAAGTCAAACTACTGCTCTCATATCAAACGCCCTATATCATGACCCGGCCCAATATTTGCATTTGCAATTCACTACATTTGACCAATAAATAAGAAACCATTTAGATAGCATTGTGGACAAATGAACAAATCTTTCTTGCTTTAGAAGCGAAAGAGAAAAAAAAGTACGCTTCCAGTACATGATTTGCAGGAAACTTCCTGAAAGAAGTAAAACTATCATTAATACGAACATCTCTCTTTTTTTAAGATCGCTGGTAGACTACTACCTTCCCTTCCACATTACCAAAAGAAAAAAAAAATTTGTTGAAAGGCCCAGAAAAGCTTAAAAGATAGCTGTAAATATCAACTGTGCACAAAAATGACACAATAATTAGCTCAGGTGCCTTTATGGTCATGCAAAATTTCAAATGCACTACCTACGTGATACATATAGTCTTATAACTAATACTTACTTCCAAGCGATTACCTAGCATGCTTACTCCTTGGAAGAAGTTGTAAATGTTATCAGAGATGAGAGAAGGTGTATAGGGTGTTAACCAACCCTAACACAAGAGTACTTTATTTATATTACCGTGAGAGTGTTACATTACTTAACGTATCCGATGTGGGACAAACATAACACAAACATAACTATTCTAACACTCCCCCTCAAGCTGGAGAATAAATATCACAAAATCCCAGCTTGTTACATAAAAACTCGAAACGTGGTTTAAACAGTGACTTAGTAAAAATATCAGCAATCT